>CM070032.1:203288652-203303882 GCA_036250615.1 Ptychadena robeensis
CTCTGGTCAGATGAGACCAAAATGAAACTTTTTGGCCAAAATGCAAAACGCTATGTGTGGAGGTAAACTAACACTGCACATCACTCTGAACACACCATCCCCACTGTCAAATATGGTGGTGGCAGCATCATGCTCTGGGGGTGCTTCTCTTCAGCAGGGACAGGGAAGCTGGTCAGAGTTGATGGGAAGATGGATGGAGCCAAATACAGGGCAATGTTAGAAGAAAACCTCTTGGAGTCTGCAAAAGACTAGGGCGGAGGTTTACCTTCCAGCAGGACGACGACCCTAAACCTAAAGCCAGGGCAACAATGGAATGGTTTTAAACAAAACATATCCATGTGTTAGAATGGCCCAGTCAAAGTCCAGATCTAAATCCAATCGAGAACCTGTGGCAAGATCTGAAAACTGCTGTTCACAAACGCTGTCCATCTAATCTGACTGAGCTGGAGCTGTTTTGCAAAGAAGAATGGGCAAGGATTTCAGTCTCTAGATGTGCAAAGCTGGTAGAGACATACCCTATAAGACTGGCAGCTGTAATTGCTTTTACAAAGTATTGACTCCGGGGGCTAAATAATTACGCACACCCCACTTAGCAGTTCTATGTTTGGAATCATGTATGATTTTCGTTTTACTTCTCACATGTACACCACTTTGTATTGGTATTTCATGTTGTGGCTGTAATGTGACAAAATGTGGAAAAGTTCAAGCCTCTGTATATATATATTTACAAACACAGACATATACTTTGTTACCATATACTTTGTTACCTCTAGCTGTCCACCAGTATAAATCCTGTAAATCTTCAGCCTTCATGCCTTTTCATGAATATGTAATTAAGTACAAGCTTAAAGTCAGAATAAAAAGCCTAACATGTTAGCAGCTATCAGCTCAGAGAAGACAAAGCTAGATTCACCTTACAAATATTTTGTGCAAACGCATGCAGAATAGATGTCCTTTGCCAAAGATACCTGAGAGATTAGCTAGTGGTCTTAAATCATTCTAAGGGCCGGGTAAATTAAGCAGGGCATGGACAAGATTTACTAATGCAGAGTAAATCAATAATGGATGCAGCTGCTTTCGATTCTTAAATCTGTGCTGGTTTGGAGTGCTAATCAAAAGACCGGCAATACTTCTACATGGAATGTTGTTAAAGTGACCCCGTAACATTGCCATTCAAAAATGTAACAGTGGAAATCATCAGCTTGCACTCTCAGCTAGACATCACAACTTATCAGAGTCACCTCTGCTCCCAAGTTATAGCAGAAATACCCTCAAATGGAGTGAAATTTCTCCCAAATCAGAACAGTATATGCCACAGATTAGGCAACCAGCTTTGTTCCACCTGCATGTGACAGTGGCTGGGGCAGGAGATCACAAAAGTCATCAAGCACTGCATTGTGAAGCATACACCTTTGCCCCATTATCAGACTGCTTATGGATACAACATAATATACTTAATATACTCAAAATTAAGTTTAAGTATATTTTAAGCAGTTTGTGAAGTTGTGGGTTAAATCCCCAAACTTTATCTTTACAAAAAGGTAACAATCGGCTGCCTTTTATATTGTGTTATTGTTTTTTTAATTCTCAATAATCAGAGAATTATCTGATTTAAGTTTAACATGGAGAGAGGGCCCATAACTGATAACGCACACACATCTAATGTATCAGAAAATCTCAAGACTGGAAAGTGGGTTGTTACAGTACCTTCCAAAATAAATATTTTTTCTATATAATTAGTGGATGTGTTTGAATGTACCTATTAGGACCTGTCAGAAGTTACCAACTCAGAAAAAAATATAGAACAAATCTATCTAGTCTCCTAAAGCCGGCCATACATGGCTTGATTTTTCCATTCAATTCCCGAAGAATGGATTGCAGTGCACGTTCGCTGGAATTGATCATTCGGGAATCGTTCACAGCCCACCTTGACTGATCTCACTCCAAGGAAGTTCGATTGGACAGGGATCTGTCATGTCGATGTTTCCCTGTTCGATCGCCATTACTTTGGATGGGAATTAAGGGTCCTCATTAAATGTATCGGCCAAGGATCAATTCCCCCAGGTGGTGCACATCGAATCCCCGAACAGTCATTGTGTGATATCTTGGAGACACCTCCATTGACATTTGGAGTATACGTAATAAGTATTCTCATTGTTATACAACAGTTGGACATTCAAGTGAAGCAAGAAGCCAAGTCTCCATGTCTACAGCTTTAGAAATTAGTTTTCTGTTACAAAGTTTTTTTTGGACCTGACTTGTTACCCTACCTAAGCTCCACTTAAGTGGTGGTTTCCTTTCGAAAACTGTAAAGTGATCTATTGAAAAAGTAATAATTGGGACCCTTAATCCTGGACATTAATTGGAGCCGAGAAACAAGGTTGATGTGTTTCCTGTTAAATTAGTGAAATTAGTGGAGGATTTGCCAGGTGTCCATTTGGTTTGGATCTGTACCTGTGCTAATCTTCTGCTAATCTGCTTATTGGACTTTTTTTTGTGTATGACTTTGGCTTCATTGTTGGACTTCCTTTCTGATGTTTTCATCAGTAGAGATCTTTCTTCAGAATACAATTATTTTAAAACTTTGACCTCCCTGGTCAAAATTGTTTTCTACTGCGAAATTTGAACCACCACAGCAGAGTTCAATTTAAATATTCAGATTTAAAACTTCAACTTAAAAAATGAAAGAATACATGTTTATCTGTAAAATTACACAAAAGAGTACATATAAAACATTACAAAATACGTATATAGGTCTCCTAGACCTCCTACCCATTCCTAAAAGCTTAAATCATAGAAATAAAATATAGAGACTGTTTTCAAAATATTTTAATTTTAATTATTAAATTCTGTTCTTCAACATACCTACCTGGAGAGTTGTATCAATGCCCACAGTTCTATATTTTCTTTAATTTCATCTATTTGATGGAATTTATTTAAATTTAATTACTGTATTTTAACCCTTTTAAAAAAAAATCTAAATTTCACAGTGAAAAAGTGTAAATCATACTTTTTAATAATTATTTTAACTGAAAAGTTCAACATTTGCATTTATTTAAAAAATTTCTAACCATCACTGTTCATCAGTTTTACTGATCTCAAGTAGGGTACCTTGTGTGCTTAAGTCTTTAAAGCAAATTAAGTCAGCCGGGCATATTTTGTCTGCTGTGCCAAGGGGTCTTGGCTTAGGGTGAAGACCACAGAAGAGATTGGAGCATCATTCCTGAATAGAGACTGATAAGACCCTTAAGCTTGGTCTTTATTGCTTTCAAATTCCCACATTTAAGACATGTTGAAATTTAACATTGCAATTGCATCTGCAATGCATTAAAAAAACATAGCAAAACATGTACAATGAAAAACAACTACAAATAAAATTTGCTAGTGATTTTGGACACCTTAACACTAAGATGCTCCTAACACCAAATGGAGACTAGGCCTTACAGCTACAAAGGCATAAAAACACAATGACCCATTCCAACAGTATGTCATTACCATCCATTAAAAACATACAAAATTTAGTTTTTCAAATTTGAAATGATGAGAAATCTGGGCTGGTCAGAACCATTGAACATGAAACAACCAATGTTACAGTCAATCCATATTTCCTGGCCTGAAGTTAATGCCAGTTTAAGTTGAAGACATTACCTAAAATCATTATTTGCCCACAGCAGCTGTACAAGATGCTCAACAACTATTGCTGGATGAGGAAACAATCAAATATGTTTGGAACATTTTTGACAATAAAAAAGAAAAGTGTGCTGGTGAAAACTGAAATGTGCGTCATCGCTGGTGGTTTAACATTGTTAGTTTGATTAGAGCATTTAAAGAATGAGTCAGAAGGATGGGGAAAGAGTAGATGACATCAGGAGAAGCAAAAGTGACCATGAGTGGAAATTTTATCAGATCCAATTTACAAGTACAAATCTTCTTGTGTGGGTTTATATATGATTAAACACTCATATCTGAAGTGTGCCATAAGTAATGCTATTAGTAGAATAAAGGATGATGTCATTTTTGAGGAAGGTGACAGCCCTGATGAAGATGATGAAAATGATGACTCTGGATTTCAAGAGGTTTCCGATGAATCACATTACATTTTGATGACACTATAGATGATAATGCAAAAGACCCGGAAAGTTTTGATTAGAATTATTATATCATTATAACAGAGTTTTTGCATTACAATATTCTTGTTCATAAAATGCATGTCACAAAGGAATGATTTAAAGTAAAGGTGTCATTCAATATGGATCTGTGTGGTGACAGAGCAGATATCGGGGGTGGGAAGCCATCAGTTTATTTTATTTCTTTGACAATGCAACACATTTGTCATTTAATTCGCATTTCATCATATTTGTTCTTCTCTGGTAAGCTTATCACAGAAAATGCAAGGTTTGTCTGTGTCCCATCTTCCAAGGAAGTACAGTAAGAAGCATCATATCATACCATCAGACAAAGTACATACTGTGTACCTCACCCCCCCCCCCCCACCTATTGTATACTCTGTTCCCCAACCAACTCGATTGTAAGCCCATCCGGGCAGCGTCCTCCATATCCAGTACCTGTGTATTATCTTGTGTTGTGTCTCAACTCAATTTTATTGTTTAGAGCTGTAATATGTTGGCGCTATATAAATAAACAATGATAATAATGATAACTGTGTTACACTAACCTCACACTTACAATACACATCATACATTACTGGAGCACAGTAGAATATCGCTATTAGGCCAAAGCCTAATCACAAAATCTCCTTAGGCAGTGGTCCCCAATAAAGAAGGAAACATTTTTGACTAGCTAATTTTGTGAGCTGGTTGCAAAGCTTCTGAATATCGCATGATGACCAAAATTGCTGGAGATGTAGAGAAGGGCTGTGAGAACATTTGAAAAAAGTTTTGCTATAGCACATGAAGTTTTTGCAAGTTTTTGCATCCAAGGCAGCACTTGGGGTCCTCTGAGTCAGAATCCCCAAAGAGAGGGGAGAGAGAGAGAGATCTGCAGAACTCAGCTGCCTTTTGGCTCTCCTTGCTGTCAGTTCTCTTCTTCCTCTGGGGATTGCACACGGTACACTCTTCCTCTCCAACCACTGCCATCAGACAAGCCTGTGAGATGGACAAACAGGAAGCTGCAGATAGTAGATAGTGTGCATACAATGTATGTGCCTCTGTATGTGTTTGCCTCTGATGGATGTGTTTGCACATGATGAATGTTTTTGTATGATTGGTGTATGTATTCATGGTGCATGTCTTTTCATGATTGATGTGTGGGAAAAAGGGAGTTGTATTTAAATTAAAATTATTTTTTTTTAACCATAACGGACATGATAGCAGTAATGCTACGGTGTCAGTTACCATTTTACTGGCCTTCATTCTATACCTGTGTAGTTTGAATGAGGGGGGGGGGACTCAATAATGTTGCTATCTAGAAAAGTGGGGTCCTGCAAGGAAAGTTTGGGAATCATAAGGGAAACAAAATGTGAAAGTGTTGGTGGGGGCTCAGCAGACAGGTAAGTTCCAATGCACCCACTATTCCACCAATGAATGGGGGATGATTGTATTATATATATTGCGGAACATAATCTGAGAAAAGGCTTTGATGTTATCTATGAGGCATGTTACCAATGATGATATATTACCATACTACAGTGCTCCCTAATGCTTGAAGTATCATTTAAAACATACACAATGTCTTCTAGCTATGATTGCTGTCACTTTTTCATTATAAAATGCTAATACAAGTCAGTATAGATTGAAAATGTTAGAATCACCTTAGTGATGCTAAGGGCCGAACTTGTGGCCCTCCAAATCAACTTAATTGGCCACTACTGGCGTAGGGGCTGACCGCTAAGGAGCTTAAAAAAGAAGTCCGCCATGGCAATGCGTCATCAGTGCGAGGGAGAGAGGAGGGGCTGTAAGGGACATTTCCTCACGTAAGTTTTTGAGGGTTTTTTTCACCGCAGTCTGCCCTTTTGTTAGTCCTTCTAATGCGGATCATACAAAGATGAAAAGCCTGTGTTAGGTCCACTTTAAAGTGAACCTTCTATATCAGTGGTTTTCAACCTGTGGGTCAGGACCCCCTCGAGGGTAGAATTACCATTTTACAGGGGTCGCCACATTCACTGAAAGTATCAAAGCTGCTGCTAACAAGCAGCAAAGCTGATGTCCACAAGCAGGGTAAGAAGTTAGGAGGGATGGGGCATTACCTGATCGTGCTGGAAGTGGTGCCGAGGAGTGTCACTGGTATTTTGAAGGCCAAAGTGACACTCCACACTAGCACTTCCGCATTCCAAAAACAGGAAGAGATATGTTGTGACGTCATTTCTGGGGTTGTGGATCTAAAAACTTTGAGAACCACTGTTCTTAATGAATATGTTATAACTAGCATACTACTATTACTCAGCATTTCGGCCACAATAATATATTTCCTCTGTCCTTGGTGTTGTTTAGCGAGGACACTGCCAATGATAGACCTATAGTGTGAAGATGCCAGCTCTAACTAAATAAAACATGGTATCATTTATAGACACATGTAAGCTCACAGCTGGGTCAAGGATGCTGAATTATACGTAGAAAATGCCCTGTTATGTATAGTGCTGATACTATTTATGTTTCCTCAGTGGCTTTTGTTAAGTACTCGGCTGTTCCGTATCCAGATTTTCACATTTCTGTGACAATTTTCCCGTCTTCACATGTCTGATCAGATAAATTGTCATAACATATTCTTATGAGATGTGATTTGGGAATCTGGATACGAAGCTTTTTTTGCATGCCAGTGCCATCTAGAGCCCAGTCTGGCTTATGGCTGCCTCGGCACACTTCACTGGAAGATGTTTCCAAGACATTATTTCTAATACAGAATAAGAGTAGATCAATTTTATGGTTCTCTCCTAAATTTAGGTAAAAATGTTCTCTTGGAAAATAAAATTACCATTGTAATTGCAATTACAGACTATGCAATCTTTCAGCGAGACATATGCAGCTTCCTTCAGCTGTAACTAGCATAAAGGCCGATGTAATTATTCCATAATACGAGGCGCTAGTCATATACAAGAAGTTTACATAGTGATTTTTTTGAACATTTGCAATTAGAGATCGGATCAAACAAATTCATCTCCAGGCTCGGAGTATTATAAAATCTTTACATAGAATGGCCTTCACACAAGTAAATAAATGCAGGTATTTAAAGCTTTTTAGTGGTGTAAAAGCTAATCTGTTGGCTAGTAGACTCCTTATCTGCTGCTCTCCTCTCTGCAAATCTCTACACTGGCTCTAAATTGTCCAGTGAATCAAATTCAAAGTTCTGTGCCTTGCTTTTAAATTACTCCATACCTTCATTTCCACTTGCATTTTCAACCTGGTACAAAAAATTAACCCCTAACCACCCCCTATGCTCCTTCAGGGACTAATAATGACATCCCCACTCATAACATCCTACTCTCTGGAACTCTCACCCTCGCCCCATTAAACTTGCTCCTACTTCCACAAAAGGCCTGAAACCCCCCTCTCCAGTCTGGCCTATCCATCTTCTCATTCCTAACATCACCACCAGTTCCCCACCCCCACCTATTGTATACTCTGTCTCCAACCTATTAAGGTAGACATACATGGGCCAATTCCCACCCATTTTTCTGCCAATCGACCGCTGTGCATATTCCCACAAAACACCTGGGGGTTAGCATGGCCGCAAACCAGGTGAACTTACTTGGCTGATCAACCAGGATCCTCCCGCATGCCGGATCAGACGGTGATCCAATATGTCGGTAAATTTCTGGACGATCCTATTACTTTGGATGGGGACGCTAGTAAAAAAATTTTGACACCACACAAAGGGTGTTCCACGATCCTCTGAGCGACCGGCTGCAGCGTGATGACGTCATCCTACAGCAATCACTGCGTGTATGGGGACCTTAAGATTGAAAATCCGATGGGGCAGGGTCCTCTACTCCTCCTGTGTCTTAACCTGTACCTGTATGTTACCTTGTGTTGCATCTCAACTCTATTTGCGATAAATACAAGTTAAAAATAATAGTAATAACTGTAAGCTTCTTGTGTCCTGTTTGGAAAACATGAAAGTTCTTCATATTTTCTCTTTATAATGCAGGACACATCTCCCATAGCAGGAAGTACTGTTTTTTTTTTATGAAGCTGCTCATGAGGTCATCATCTATGATATTTTTTCTGAGACAGATTTTACTGTGTAATAAGTTATCCATTTGTCTTCCTTTTTATGCAGTTGCCTATAGTGATGACCAACATTCGTATTCGCGGCATGCTGCAAATTTTTGGGAAAACATTCGGAAAATATTCGCATTCGGCAATATTCTTCTTATTGCGAATATCGGCAGTTTTATGCGAATTTTGCGAATTTATGTTTAACTTGCATTGAGGGGCGTGTTAAAGTGCCGATTTTCGCAATATTCCGAATATTCGCATCACCCCAATATTGGATTTAAAAACTGTTGATGGTCGCAGGGAGTGTTGCTAAGCTCTTGTTGCAGCCTTCCCATTTGTCCACTTGCAGGTGTCCACTTGCACTTGAGGTGTGTGTAATGGAAAAAAAAATACCGAATATCCGGAATTGCGAATATTCGGCAATATATTCACCATCTTCGCGAATTTCCGAATATTCGTGATCATCACTAGTTGCCTATGGTTGATGTAGCAAACATATAAAAGATAACAGGGTCAAGTATAAAATCAGAAAAGCTCCCACTGAAATGTCTTATCCATTAGAAATGTAGAAAAATTCAGCAATTTCGAGTTAATAACAAAGCCCCTGAACATGGTATCATCACCAAACTTGCTGGAGATATAGAGAAGGGTTGAGGATACTAAAAAAAAAGGACTGCTCTAACTAAATAGTTTTTGCACAAATTAGGTTTAAGTCAAAATTTTGAAACTTTGACTTTGAACTTAATTTATGCAAAAACTACACGTGCTAGAGCAAAACTTTTTTTCCAATTTTCCCACAACCCTTCTCTACATCTCCAGCAATTTTCATGATGATATCATGATCAGGGGCTTTGCAATTAACTCATTAACTAAAATTCAACCATCTTTATTTACCCTGAGAAACTTAATGACAGGCTGCCTTGTTCAGGTGAAACTCGATTGTACTTTACTCTATTGTACTTAAGACAAGCAAATAAAGCAGACATACTCTTAAAGAAAACAAAAGAATTCTCAAACAATTCTTGTGATGATACTTGCTTACCATGGTAGCCCATCTATAAAAATGAGGTCCCATGTAGTCTTCAAGTGTGCTCTGTCCTAGCCAACGTCATCTCAGCTGCTGACAACCAATTTCCCTTCTGCAGACTTACTGTTCCTGAACATACTCACTTAAATGTCTGCCAGTGCATTGTTGGAGGTAGCCTTGAGATATTTTGGATGTATAAGTCATACATTGTAGTGACAGATATTTCCATAGATAAATGTGGCTGCGCTATAAAGAGTTGAGCCGTTTGAGCTGCAGAATGTCTATTCCGTGAGAATTATTTTACCGAAAAAAGGCAAAAGGTAAGGCACATCATTCAAAATATACAATATTGGACAGTTTAAATAGATTTCATGATTTTCGGTTTAAGTCGTCTTAAAGTCTTCTTGAAGGCTCCAATCAGGTAGTTGGTGAAAGGCTGAATGAGCAGCCCTGTAGGTCTGTGCCGAATTTTGTGAGTTTTATTGCAAAGCCCCTAAACATGGTATCTCAGGTATCTCCTAGAGATGTTAAGAAGGGTTGAGGGTACACAAATAAAACAATCTAACACAAATACAGAGAGCTGCGGCAGCTGTCATTTCAGAAGAAAGATCTAAA
This sequence comes from Ptychadena robeensis, assembly GCA_036250615.1. Classification (NCBI taxonomy): domain Eukaryota; kingdom Metazoa; phylum Chordata; class Amphibia; order Anura; family Ptychadenidae; genus Ptychadena; species Ptychadena robeensis. The sequence continues at coordinate 203,298,469 of CM070032.1, forward strand.
TGCCGCATCCCCTGCATCCCCACCAAGGAGAACACAGAGGAGAGCTGTGGGCTGTGTTCAGTTCGGCTATGGATGGCTCGGCCGGGGTGCAGGGGGTGCAGAAATGCTGGACTGAACACAGAACACTAAACAGATCCGTGTAGTGTGACGTGTTGTGCTGAGAGTGTACTGCTGCTAGTGACACCTGTGGCTGAATTGAATATTGCATCCATTAAATTCATTGCATTATCCCAATTGATGTGAAAACGTATTAAATCTGTTTTTTTCTGGATTTTCTGCCCTAAAAACTGGGTGCGTCTTATGGTCCCAACAATATGGTAACTAAATTTATGCCAAAAAATAAATCTATGCTAGAGCAATACTTTTTTCTTTTTCAAACGTTCATATAACCTTTCGGTACATCTTCAGGAGTTTGGGTGACAGTATCACCAGGGGCTTTGCAATCAACCCACAACATCAGTTATTCAAAAAAATTCAAACATCTCTAGATGGTGTCAAACAAAAGGTTCACAATTGAGTTTCTGAACCTTGCATACTTCTGCTGAGGTCTGGTTTAGTGTTGAACTCGAATATGTCAAATATTTTTCGCGAATATCGAGAATTTGCCAGTATCTCGAATATGTTTTTGAATATTCGCGGTATGGCCATGTATTGTGAAAATCCTATTCGCTTTGAGAAAATAAACATAGCATGTGACCATTCATTTCAAAGATTTTTGCGATGCGAATATGATTTTCGATCAATTCAATATATGGTCATATCACGAATATTGGAATTTCCGAATATAGAATCGGATATTAGTAGAATTATTTGCAAAATCGTGAATTTGAATATTGCCTATGTCACTCATTTTCAGATCATAAGACGCACCCAGTTTTTAGATCAGAGAAAAAAAATATTTGAAGTGTTCAAATTGGAAAAAATCCCCTGCAGTACCTCGAGAGACTGTTCACAGCATGTTATCATCTTCCTCAACCCTCTAGGTTGTGTGGAAGCTGTACTGTGAGTGCAGAGAACACACTGGCAGACATAGATGGAAGTTGCCGGCTGTCATTTTTTATCTATATCTCTCTGCTGTATTGCTTATATTAGCAGGGCTCTGCTAATATAAACACTACAGTACAGATGGAAGATCTGGCCATGGACGGATCTCTCATCCGACAGCTCCCTGGCTAATCTTCTTGCCGGGAGAGCTGGTGGGGAGCCAAAGAGTCAAGCATTCCATCCACAAGACGCAGGCACTACCCCCCCCCCCCCCCCATTTTGTGGATGAAAAAGTTTGTCTTATAGTCATAAAAATCTGGTATAGTATATAAAGCCCCCCATACACCTGCAGATTCCTCCATACAACTTTCATGAGACCTACCAACAACTATGTAGTATAGTGACCTCCCTGATAGAATACATAGTGATTGGAAGGTGTAGAAAGGTCCTCCTATTACATGGTTTTGGTAGAAGAAAAGTTGGTTGTACAGAAGTTGCATGGTAATTGTATGTGGTGTATGGGGGGCTTTAGACCTACCTCACTTATCCTTAAATATGATGGCTCTTTACAAGGATCTTTTTCTGCTGCTCATACCTAATACCATGTTTAAACAATGTGGGAAGTCTGTGTAACAGAAATTATTTACAATAAAAAGTCTAATCTTGTTAGAGAAAAGCAATGCCTATCCACTGAAAGTAGTTTACCAAAGGTTATTTCAGGATCCTGGTCTGTTCTAAAGAAACACTGGCAGACAATAGCAGCTGTAAAGCTCTTTTCTTGAAGTATTACATGTTTATATGAATATGTCACATCCAGAAAGGACATCTATAGAATATATGTATATATATATCTGTTAGGAAAAAGGAAAGTCACTGCCTAAAATGTTGATACAGGCAATGACCGCAGACAGCCAGCAATTTAGAAAAAATATATAGATAAAAAATATATTTGCAGGTACTTAAGTGAATTAAGCCTCCTTTTCTCTTAATGTTAGTTTACCATATATTAAGAATTAAATTGCACTTTAGTGGAATGAAAACATATGAATAGCCATCAGTATAATCATTGCTTGTTCACTAGCCTGTGTTCTGTCAAAAAGCCCCTGACCACACCTATTCCCGGAAACTTCCTAGATTCAAAGAATTCTTCTTTATCCAGGAAACTCCCTATTAAGAACATCCTCTGGATTCTAGATATAACCCCCCTCCTGGGGGGGGGGGGGGCTGTCTGTGGAATTTAAGGTTGTGTCCTCCAACATTGCCCCTCTCTGTGGGAAGGCATTAGCCCTGAAAAGGTGGAGGAAGGATAAACAGAGGAAAGACATATAAAACCTCTGTCAGCAGTGATCACACAGTTGGAGTGATGTAAGTGGCCCTTAGATGGTGAAGAGAACTGAGTGAGACTCACAGAGCAAAGCTGGCCATACACCTTTAGATCTCTCTGTCAGACATCCTTTAGATCTACCAACAACTATGTAGCTCCGGGTCCTCTGCGATTGAACACAGGTATACTTGATGGTTTAGAAAGTCCTCACATGGTTTTGGTAAAACAAAAGGAGATCTAAAGGAAATCTTACAGAGAAATCTAATGGTGTATGGGGGCCCTAAAACAAGTAATGGTACATATGTCAGTATGAGGGGTGAATGATGAAGTTGTGCGGTGGTATGCAGCAATGCATGGCCATAAGCTTGCCAGTGCATAATATCTAGAATATTCAAAATTGCGAATATCCACCGCCATATTAGCAAGTTTTCGAATAGCCGATATTTGTCAAAAATATTCACAATTCAAAAATTCAAGCTCAACACTCCTCCTGAAATGGCAGGGGAGTAAGGTACTGGAGAGACACGCACCAAAGCAACTTCTGCCCCTGTCTCCCAGACGGAGAACAATGCTTCTGGCTAAGCCTGCCTTGTACATACAGATTGTGAGTGCATTATTTTATCTTTTCATTTACCACCAATAGACCTTAACTTTGGTGGACTAGGTGGTGCGCCTCATGTCCCTGTTCCTAGGGGTAGACTCATCCGCATGTCCCCTTCCATTTTTCTGACCACATAGATTTTACAAGGCTTGGTTTAGACAGAAATAAAAAAAGGCAACCCTCAAACACTTTATGTGAAGAATTACAAGATTTGGGGTCCCCATACACCAGTGGTTCACAAACTTTCCTTGCAGGGCCCCCCTTTTCTATTTCGGAACATTATCGAGCCCCCTCCCTATTCAAATACATGTTAAGAATGAGAGCCCACACCCCCCTGAAATACCTGGCTATTGTTCAGGAATCAAACAGTGCCCACCTTGAGCATTTTATTCCGCTCTAACAAAATGTCGATAATACAGGACCAACATGTTGGTTAATCCCTGTTTAATAGTCATTACTTTTAATAGGGACCCATCCAAAGTAATGCCCAGCAATCAAGCACCCTAAGTGGTGTGCATCAATTCCCTGAATCATTGAACGGTTGTTCAATGATTTTGGCGTAAGCAAACCATCGATTGAACAACGATCGTTTGAAAATCGATGCCTGTATGGCTGGCTTTACATTGCTTCTCTATAAGTTACACTCTGTATCCATTATAACGTATTGTTTTTCCATGTCAAAGGATAAAATTAAACATGCCATGTGATAAGAGACAAGACATCTCATTGGTCAAAGCTCCACAATGCTAATATGCTAAACCTTCCTAAATTCAAATGAAGTATAAATTGACATAGAACGTACACAATAAGAAGGTATTGTTAACGCCTAGACTATTTCCTTTTATATTACTTCAATGCATTTTAAAATTAATGTTTTGAAATTACCTCAAATTGTACCTTCTGTATTACTCTGTACAAGGAGTAATCTAAGAAAAGGAGAGAGTAGCGCCGGCTTCAAATACATGAACATGTGCTGAATTATGACAAGAGAAAACAGGGATGACCTCATGCGCTTGTTGCTGCTCATTCACAGTCCAATCAGGCTGGGGGCATAGAGGTCTCCTGGGTATGCTGCTTGAGTCCAGGAGAGAAAAAGTCAGGTCATAAAGCTGGGAGTGCTAATTATTATAGCTGTGCAGACCTCGGAAAATGATGGACAGAAATACACTGCTCCAAAAAAATAAAGGTAACACAAAACTAAGACTAGATCTATATGAATGAATTATTCTTATGAAATACTTTATTTTAACTTTACATGAATGTGCTGCCAACAGAATCACACACAATTAAAAGGAAATCCAATTCATAAACCCATGGAGGTCTATATTTGGAATCATTCTAAAAATAAAATGGAAAAAAAACACTGCAGGCTGATCCAACTGATGTAATGCCCTTAAAACAAGTCACAATGAGGCTCAGTAGTGTGTGTGGCCTCCATGTGCCTGTATGACCTCCCTACAACGCCTGGACATGCTCCTGATGAGAATGTCTCCTGGGGAATCTGCTCCCACACTTAGACTAAAGCATCCCCCAACATCCCCCAACACATGGTGTCTCGCTCCATCAAAAAAAAATCATCTCTCACAAAAATTGGATTCAGGTCTGGGGAACGTGCAGGCTGGTCCATAGCATCAATGCCTTTGTCTTGCAGGAACAGCTTACACACTCTAGCCGCATGAGGTCTAGCATTGTCTTGCAGATACAGATACAGCAAACCTTCTTTGCTTTAGTCCAAGTGTGGGAGAAGATCTCTCAGAAGACCATCCTCATCAGAAGGCCACCTCATCAGAAGAATGTCCAGGCATTGTAGGGAGGTCATACAGGCATGTGAAGGCCACACACATTACTGAACCTCATTTAGTCTTTAACGACGTTATATCAAAGTGTTTTTTACTTTTGAGTGTAACTCCAAATCCAGACCTCAATAGGTTGATAAATTTGATGTTCATTGATAATTTGTGTGTAATTTTGTTGTACATGTAAAGAACAAATTATTGTAGTGTTGTGGGGTGCCATGTAATGTATCTACTAATACCACCAGATTCTTTAGAAGGATGTCTTCTGCTCAAGCACTGACCCGAAGCTTGTTCACCATCAACTGTTGGCAAGGACTGCACCAGAATGAATAGAGGCAGTCCTTTCAGGAAAACACTCTAGCACAGCAGAGGGTTTCCTCACCCAGCAATACTGCGTCTGGGGACACATCTGAGGGTTGCCTCAGTTTCTCACAAAAAGCACTAGGAACCTATAGCCTATATTTGTATGCTTTCAGAAGGGGCTGGCTTATTGCCTATAGCTGGGCAGAACACAATAGTTACAATTAGGCAGAGAGCCAAAACAGTGGAAAACTGGTAAACAACAAGTGTAGCCCTTAAAGGGACATACACCAACCAAATACATACAATATATTATATACAATGTAGTGCACAGAGTTATATACTTACACAATAAGTTATATACACATATACATTTTTTCTCCTTTTCTTGACTTTTTGGTGATCCCCC
>CM070032.1:203303982-203319709 GCA_036250615.1 Ptychadena robeensis
ACACCACCCTCACCACCCCAATTCTCCCACACACTGACCCCCCCTTTCCCTCCCCACACCCAACCACACCCACTACCACACCAATCACATTTCACTATATTCAACAATAGGCACATTCAAAAATACACATATTACACTCACGGGCATAGGTTTCATGCCCAATTGGTCCCTACATGGATCCCTTCACTTCCCTTTGGCCCAGTCTCTGTGTTTCACTGTTTCACGTTGTAGGGGTAATAACCATTGTTCCCCATATACCATCATATCTAAATAATGATCATCTACTAATATAATACAATTACTGTTACCCAAGGAACGCAGGTGGCTATCTATATATGCATTTGGGGAAGACCGGAGGTGGGTCCCCCGTTCCCCGGAAAAGACTGCACCCCGGCGGCTTCGGACGACCCAGTGGTAAATTAGAACATTGGGGTAAATACTCCATTACCCCCCATATACACTAATATATAAAATTGACTTACCTGGACACCAAATTGATCTCCATACCCTCTTTGTTCTCTTTGCACTTGTAGCTGATTACTTATTTCTGTAATGCTGTGGCCTATCTCCTGAAGAAGCGCCGGTGGGCGCGAAATGCGTTGAGAATTTGATGCCACACAATCTACAGTGAATAAACTGTTTTTTATGTTTCACCGAAGAATTATGTTTGAACACTTTTATTGCTCTAGCTACCGTTGAAAGTCCACATGCTAATGCTTGGAAACCTAGGTTTTCTACATTAGCAGGGTGCATCAAATTTGTTTTCTAATATTGTGAATTTTTGGATGTTTGTAGCATCTACTCATTATTTCTGTGTACCGATCCTATCCCCAAAGTTATATACACAATCAGTGTGAAACCCTGTCACTACAGACCAACATCGATAAAGTATATCTGGGCTTTTGAGACAGTAATCATAATACAAAACTATAAATACCGTATATGTCGGCGTATAAGACGACTGGGCGTATAAGACGACCCCCCAACTTTTACAGTTAAAATATAGAGTTTGTTATATACTCGCCGTATAAGACTGCCCCCTCTTTCAACGCTCACCAAATGAAAAAATTTATGTCTACTCTAAATTTCAACCCACAGATCTCCAACACCCTTAGAAGTCCGACCTTTTTTTGTATTAGTAAGGATAGGATAAGTGAAAGCATGTATGCAGCAGAGTAGTGCTGTATTGCTAATAGGGAAGCAATATTTATAGGGAGGCTATTAGTAGGCGGATTATGTCCCGGGACCTGATGAAATTTGCAGGATATAGTCTTAGGGGTTTTAACTAGTAAACCACAAAAAGTCAAGTGTTCTACCATACAGGGATTTAAAGATAAGGTGTTCAATGTAGGAGTTAATGTTTGCATATAGGAGTATATCTCTCTGGAAATGAAAAAGAATTGTCTGGAGGCTGGCTGGAACGGCTGGAATTTAAGCTGAAATGTAACTTTAGTATTATAGCTAGAGTGGTGAAATCGGGGGTGCAAGTAGTAGGAGTGAGCTTAATGGCCGGAAAGTTTCATCATATACTATAAAATGGGTTTTCCTGATATGAATGTGCAAGGTTACACAGGCTACAGCGTGTGATTCTTGTGGAGGGAGAAGCGCCTGGTTGGTAACACTGCTCTGCTCCTTGTTACAATGTATCTCAGACAGCCGCTCGCAGCCCAGCTCGCAGGCAGCAAAGATCCATCCATTCACAGCTCCCATAGATGGTCCCCTGCACCCCCTGCCTGCGGCACCCGGCGTATAAGACGACCCCCGACTTTGGGGAGGATTTTAAGGTACTGAAAAGTCGTCTTATACGCCGGCATATACGGTACATTTAAAAAGTCTTTATTACATACTTGTGGACCAATACATGTTAAAACAGATTACAATTACAAATCAAACATGTCTTTCCAACCATTACACTGCATTTGATTTACTATTCATCGTGTCCCCGTGTATCCAAAAATGTTTCGCCGTTTTCCGGCTTCGTCAGGGAAACTTGAGGACACTTATCTGTGTATATAAAGGATATTTATTACCATCATGCTTATCTATCCTTTTCATTATTAACTCAAATCTCATACATACCCAAAGCAAACAGTGTCTTGTGTAGTATGACTGTCAATGTCACTACAGAATTTAATAAGAATATTTCCTTTATTAAGATCTAGGATGTCTTATTTCTTTGTTCCCTTTATTTTTTCAGCAGTGTACAATTCCTTGGGCAGGTAGATAGCGCAAAATGTTTGTGTGTGTTTCAATAACCCATTTGCCTGTTTTCAGTTTATTAAAAACAATGTTCTACTTGGGTTTTGAACATGGACAGAAAACCCAAAGGAAGGAAAATGTAATGTAATAATCATGTGCAAAGAGAATTACAAAATATTGGTATTATCCTGGTCTTCCTCCTACTTAGAAATGCAAAAGAATGAAGATGCCCTAGTGTACATATCATGGCATTATTTTGTATACACCAGACCACTATATTTTATGTAAAAAAAGCAATTATTTTTACTGATGCAGCAACTGGGATTTATATAATATATATATATATATATAATGTGTTAATAGGCCATAAAATGATACAAAGAAGAGGTAAGACAGAGACATACCACGGTTTTAAGTGAAAAAAATATGGATATGTACATTATATATAATGATTTACTTTCCCAGCATCTTAATTATAAACAATTCAAGAGATTGAAAAGAGAGACAAAACTTTCCTGATTTGTTGATCGGCGACTTAACATGGTTTTACAGGTTATCAAAACTGTATCTCCTAACTAATAGGATTACATTGCACCTTAGAGTATTGGTTACACCACAGCTTAAAATTTTATGTTTAGGATGAAGCACAAGTGGAGGATTTTAATATATTATGCAGATTTTAGTACATTATTTGGTATTAGTTACATTGGTTCTAATTATGTGGATTTCTAGAGAGATTCCGGATTATTCTCTAGCCTATCAAAGTTATGAAGACAAGTGTGTTGTATGAATAGCACAACAAGCCACCGGCAGAATTAAGCGATATTTAAAATATCACAAACAAAAAACGTTGGTAAACATATACACACACAGTTTAACCCCCCTGTAGGTATTCCTGAGTGTTGCTCATGGTTGATTTTAGTTATGATAAGCAGTAGTGATGGGCGAACTTTGGCCATGTCCGTCCGCGAATGGGCGGAGTGGACTTTTAAAAAAGTCCGCCGTCCACCCGTTCGCCTCTAGGCGGGGAATTTGAATCGGAAAACCCTGACTGACGTCACATCCGGCACCTGGAACGCATAGCATGGTTATGATGTTAGGAATGAGAAGATGGGTAGGAGAGGCTGACAAGGTGAGTTTAGAGCTTTTTTGAAGGTGGCAAAGGTAGGAGCAAGTCTGAGGGGACGAAGGAGGGAGTTCCAAATAGTAGAAAATGGCTCTAGAGAAGTTCAATCAACCAAAGAATCGTTTGTGCTTCGTTGATCAAGCGAAAAAGTCTACACATGTAAACCCACCTTTAGTTTGAAAGTTAGATGCTAGGTTCTACAGTGAACAGAAAGTCAGCCATGAAGTGGAAGACCATGTACAGTCAGAACTACTGATGGCCGAACTGTCCGCAAGGCGGACAGTTCGGCGGCGAACATGGATGTTCGCCCATCTTCTCGCCGGCGAGCAGTGCGGGTGTTCGATACGCTCCGTTCGCCAGCGAGAAGATGATCTCTATTCTTCCTCCGGCAGGATCACAACCTGTGTGATCGTGCCGGAGGAAGAATCTTTTCACTAGAAGACTGGGCATAAAGCCGGTCTCCTAGTGAAAAAACCTGGTCGGAGCAGGAAGTGACGTCAGTGACGTCACATCCGGCTCCCGGAACCAGGAACTATGCGTTCCAGTATGCATTCCAGGGACCGGATGTGGCATCACTGACGTCACATCCGGTTTTTCTGATTCAAATTCCCCGCCTAGAGGATCTGTCCGCGAACAGGCAGACGGCGGACGTCTTTAGAAGTCCGACCCGCCCGTTCGCGGACAGTCGTGGCCGATGTTCGGCCATCACTAGTCAGAACTAAAAGGCTTCACTTGTTGGCTGGGGTTACAGCTCAGCTATTCAGGATATGCATCTTCTGTATATGGTAATTGTCTAGAGTTTGCATACAGCTTTTTTATACTCTTGAAAGTTCATTTTTATAACATTTGTAAAGAATTGTAAAGAATTTGTTCTGATTTTGCATTACAGAGTGAAATGAAGGTGAAATGTAGAAATAGCTTACTTCTTGTGAATACCCAGAAAACAGACAAAAACAAATCGAAAAAATCTCATTTATTGGACAAGGACTAGGCCAACACAATTCAATGTACCTTGAGTGCTACCACCTTTGAAGCAAGAGAAATACCATTTTGCCCAAAAATGAAATACATAACTATAAAAGTTCAGATCTTCTTTGCAGAGCTCTTATTTTCTAGTACCTTTTCAAAATGTAATTGTGACCAAAATAGTACTATCAAATCTTATCTTTTCAAGATCCTATCCTGGTATAATCTTTAAAAAAGCTTTAGAATACAGGGAAGGACACTGAGTTGAAATACACAGAACAATTTCAGAAAAAGGTTTTAATGAAGAAATTATGTTTCTGCTTCTTTTGCACAACCATAGAATAAATTTTTTTTCAAGCACAAGATGATAGTTAAAATGTACCTGAACTCAGAAGCCCTTTGCAAACAAAAACTATAGCTAAAGCCTCTTTGCTCAAAGAACTCAAGTTTGTTGTAACGAGGGCTGCTTTGCATCTCTGTTCCCCTACTGCTGCGGTCCTGGCCACCGCATTAAACGATGATTACGGGTGTGCTTAGATTTGGTCACAGTATGCTGTTGGTTTTTGCAGTACTTCCTAAAGGACCAATATGTGTCACTTCCTGGGATTTAAAGGATTGGTCACGTGTCCTGGCTGACCAATTGTGGTCCTTTTGCATATATATAAAGAATCCAACCTTTCCTACTATGCCTCAGTGTCAACTTCATTGTCTCCTGCCTCTGCTACCTGTGTAACCCTTGCCTGCCTGTCTGTCAACGTCATTGTCTCCTGCCTAAGATGTGCGATTGCAATATGTGTTACTAATTCATGCCAGTGTTCTGAGACTCTGCTTCCTGTTTAATCCTTACCTTCCTGCCTTTACTCTTCTGTTGCTAACGCGGACTGCCTGACCTACACCTGTGCTGTCTGCACTGATTCTTTGCCTGCCTGGTGATGCTATTGCCTCATCCCTTGTTCCTGCATGGTTGCCCCTGGTTATGGCGCAGACTGCTGACAACTTCTGTGTCTTCCTACCTTTCCCTGGTGTCCTCTGGACCAGCTGCCTTGTGTGCCTAGACTTCCTCAAGAGGTAGCAACCTGGTGTTCCCCTCGGGAAGTCTATCCCCACCATCAGGGGTATTGTGATGAACGAGTGGGTTCATTTAGACAATGGTGTCAGCAGATGTAGGACTGGTGGCATAATGAGTCCACACCCGCTGGTTTGTGACACCTGTTTGTCAGAAAACTCAGCACTTATTACACATTAGAATTGAAGCAAACACTATAAGAGATTTTTTTCAAAATGTACACTATTTACAGCTTAGATGCAGCTCATTAGCCGTAGGACCCCTATTCGTTGTTCTGAAGAGGATAGGAAGATTGGAAGTCTCTGTTGCAGACTTTTACCGCTTCCTACCTGAGTTTCTGTTGCTGCCATTTGATACTCTTTCCAATTTAATAAACTCTTTTGGTTAAGTGGATATATACCATAGGCCAACTACAAATATTTACAAAATACACAAGAAAGCATGTTAATGTAAAGTAATTATGGTGCATAGAACTCAAAGTGGTATTAAGTAAAACTTTGTTTTCTAGCATTGAGTACAATAGGAAAGACAAGAATAAGACTAACAGAGATTCTACCATTCTCATACATAAGTAAAGAAGGAAGAAATGGCTAAACTTGCTAATCCAATTTTTTTCTCCAAATCCACCTTAAATTATTAATGACAATAATGTTGTATGTTATGCTTTAATGCAGGATATGTATGGTGTTTTCTGAATTCCTTTGACACGAAACAATACATTATTTAATCTTAAATTAAATGTTGAAGCATTTTATCAGATAAATTAAAGTATTGATCTGAGGTGATTGCTCCTGTAGTGCTAAATAAACTGGAACATTTAGGAGTTCTACTACCTACCTGGGCACTAACCAAGCGGATCTGATAGGAGATGGATTACAGCAGGAGCGCTAAAACCTCAGGCGGCATTTTTACAGTCATGGCACAAATGTCATTTGATTGATTTAGGTAGTTTATCAACCCAGGAGACGTGTTATGTTTGTGGCTCTCCTGTGTTTGTTTTTCTTCACCCTGGTGACCTACTAGGCGGTTTTACTCTCAAAAGCAAAACTGTGGGGTACCACCATCTTTCTTGGCAGGATCATGGATTCCAAAATTGTTCTGTAATGGTTTCAAACCAAAGTATCAATTTTCTCCATTAAGGAAACTGTTGGGCATTCAGGTTCAAGTATGGATTTTTTTTTATCATTGTTTAATAATTTATTGCTTATTCTTAGATGATAATTGTACAAAAATACTATATTTATCATTTATAATAATATATTAATAATTCCAACCTGACAGAACAGTGATGATACAAAGTATCCAATAAGCAGTACCAGTAATCTGGAGCAATCAGATTTTACATTTTATTAACATTTAGACCAATTGATATTATTGATAACAACAGGTCACTTGAGTTGTACAGTGGGATCACTAATTTAGCCTGGTACCTATGGCAACTGAAATTTCTGTTTTATGTTCTTTGGGAATGAAGTTCACTAGGTTCTCATAGATGGCGGACACTGTTTCCCAACCATCCATACTCCAAGCTGCCCACAGGGAATTTATTTGGGCAGTAAGTGGTGGGGTATCATGTATGTAAACTCCTCTATCTGGGTCTGGACATATAGGTTGGGCCCTAAACAGTAAATAATCTATTCATAAATCACAGACGTTTCAAAAGCTGAAACATTGTATTCAAATCAAACCTGTACTATTATCACTGGACGTTAAACAGGTTAGTTGTTCAAAGAATTGTGAATGATTGGAGTTAGTAGGTACACTGCTTATCGACTGGCAGCTAGTCCCAAGCATTGCACCATGGCCAAGACCCATACTTACTAACACAGAAATAGAAATACAGGCACATCGGTGGAGTACTAGAAAAGTCTTGATTTTACACAGATACAATCACTTTCCTTAAATGAACTAGGTGTTATGACTGATGGATTTGATCATTTCATTCCTTCTGTACCAGATTCTAAAAAAACACACACAGACAGTTGGACAAGGATTCAAAATATAATGCCAGATCTGCCAAAAATGGAGCTTTGCTGTCAATTAGTCAATGGGCTTCCCTACAAAAGGACCACTGTATAGTGAACCTTTTCCTCAGCCACACCCCAACCACCACATGGCGAGCAATACACAACAATGGGGGATGGGCCCCCACCTTGAACAGACCTCCAATGACCCATTTTACCACCACAACTGCTAAGACAAAATATATACAATAGCAAAAAAAGTAAACAGATAAAGAAACAGGGATGGCAGGTAGTACGACCTTCTTCACAGACATTCCTGAAAAGAACTCCCAGAAGCACAATGCAAGGAATTACCCTGTGGTTCCTCCAAGTCACCTTGAGATCCAATTATTTAAGCCCACATTCCCCCCACTTCCTGCAACCTTTAAACCCTTCTATGCTTGGGGTGCTATTCCTCCCATTGTCCTGGAGAACGTACATCCATCCTGTCCTGCAGGTCTGTTTTTGTCCCTAAATGTGAATCTGTTCCTTATCAAGGGAAGATTTGTATTATTCTTTTAAACCAATAAAACAATACATTAATTATGTGCTTACACTGTAGTTTGAAGCTGTTTGAAATATTTATTGTCTTTTACACCATCTCTTAACATATTGGTATGGAATAAAGATGTAAGACAAGTGAATGCTTAGAGAATGCAAATGACTTTTCTTCTATGCCTTGAGCTAGCCATACACGTGTCGGATTCCATGGCCAATTGATCACTCACCCGATCGATTCCGGCGATTCTGCCGGGAATCGCTGGTGTGATCAATCGGCCAATTAAGAGTATCCATCTCTGCATACCACCTTAATCCAGCGGATTCCGGGACGATCCCGTGTCCGATTGTCCACCTCACAAATGGCAACTCCCCCTGATCTGGGCAGAATCGGATCAGAAAGACCAACATGTTGGTTCTCTGTCGGATCCGATTCTGGGCCCCTGAACGATCGGACCTGATCGATTGGACAAGGTGGGCTGCATGCGATTCCGGCACGATCGTTTCGCGTGCACGCGCCCGGAATCGATCGTGATTTTCTTGCATCTTCCATTTATCAAATAGTTTAGTAAAAACTCTTTAAATGGTCAAACTGACACCAAAAACATTTAAAATAGTGAGTTCTTCATAGGGAAGATATTTGTTATATTTTATTTGATGAGATGGATATTATTTATTTGTTTTGCTAACCTCTGCGTTTCCTAAGGGTTTAAATGTGTAATGGTAAAATACTTAATTACAAGGTTGACTGTCTTCTGCTATCCTCAGGTAAAACAGCATAAACCTCACAATTTTATAGAGAGAGCTGAATTATCCATTTTCCATGCTAAAGTCAGAATTGATTCACAATGATGCATTGAATTCTTCTAAATATATCACCTATACCAGACTGTTACTTTGTGAAACATTAGATTAGACTAAATACAAAATTAGAGATATTTTTCTATCCTTATAGACACTTCAAAATTTACATGTTATGATTAAAGAACAGAGGTGTGTTTTAACGGCTGCCCTACTTTCTCATTTTCATAATTGGCTATGTCTTGTTATTAGTGATGGCCGAACATCGGTCCGATCCGTGAACAGGCAGATCGGTCTTTTAAAAACTTAACTTAAAATTCCCTGCCTGTTGGCAGTTCGGTCATCACTACTTGTTATGCAGTCCAAAGGTTTCAGTGTGAAACTTGACAAAGATGCTTAATAAATTTTTTTCCTCCAAATTCACTTTAAATTATTAATGACAATAATGTTGTAAGTTATGTATGGTGTTTTCTGAATTCCTTTGACACTAAACAATACATTATTTAATCTTAAATTAAATGTTGAGGCATTTTATCAGATAAATTAAAGTATTGATCTGAGGTCATTGCTCCTGTAGTGCTAAATAAAGTGGAACATTTAGCAGTTCTACTGCCTACCTGGGCACTAACCAAGCTGACCTGATGGGAGATGGAATACAGCAGGAGCGCTAAAACCTCAGGCGGCATTTTCTAGTCATGGCAGAAATGTCATTTGATTGATTAAGGTAGTTTATCAACCCAGGAGACGTGTTATGTTTTCTCAATTATATGTATATATTTGACCTATCTGCCACTTTGTAAATGGACCATGTGAAAGGGTCCCATCAGGTATGTCTTTGGAATAAATCCAGGTTATTGGAGGGCACCTGCAGGTTGCTTGATATTTGGTTTGGTTTCAGGGTCCTGAAACTGGGTAGACCTTCCTATTCCAACCAGAACCACCTGTGGGACCTTAGCAAGGCAGCTGGGAGTTTGGGGTTCAGGCCTGTTGCTACAATGAGTTAGACCATATAGGTATTTCTGTCTCTACAGGAAAGAGCCTTTGTTTAAAGGTTTTCAAGCCAAATATATGTATATACATATATACAGTATATAGCCTGTAGGGGCTAAACTGATAGACATAAAGTATTGTATGAGCTGAACAAAATGGCTGGTGATCTTGGAAATAGATTTGTCAAAATAAAAAAAAACAGTAAAAAATGTTCCATGCCATCATCATGAATGAATATTTTCATTTAGCAATAAAAGAGCAATACGTATCTTACAATTTTGCAATTCAGCATTGAAGACATCTTGATGAAAGACCTACATCTATTATCACATATCGTGGAGAAGGCATTACCTTCTGTAGGGAAGTATCCCATGGCCACTAGCTCAGTATATACAGTATGATCAATAATAAATGGGGGGATCTGGAAGGGCATCATGGAAACACAACGACAAAAAGAGATGCAATTTTGGTTGGTTGGTAAAGTGAGGAACAGTTGCAACTTGAAAATATTGTCTTTCTGTACGTGCCTTGTTATCCATGGCATCACTTATTCCTTGTATTTATCACAGGGCGATGGAGACATAAACAGGGCTTTACTAAAGTTGAGAACAACACTGTACTAGATGATTAAAGGTGAGTATAATCATGAGTGCAGATATATCCAGCTTTGAACCTATAGATTTAATAGCAGTATGGTTTTGATTGTATAGTGAGTACAGGACAAACTGTTAGTAAATTATATGCATCTACATTGTACTTTTAATGTTGCTGAGTTTTTTTCATGGTGGAAAAAGAGATCCTAAAGCCACCATTTTGGTTTCAAAATGTCACCTAACTTTCTCTTACTGCAATAGCATCAATTTATTTTAAAAATTTATAAAAATCTTGTGGACATTTGAAAGTTTATTTCACAAAAAAATGTACCGGTATACCCTCATGAGCTGAAAATACACATTCTTTTTTTTTTTAAATCTATGTAAATAAGTACCTACAGCTATAAGTATATAGTAGAAAGCATTCAAAGCAATTTCCAAGAGTACACTTTGCCACATACTGTGGAAAAAAACATTGAAAATTGTGTTTTGCCATGCCTAAAATCCCAGGTCTGGCTTTTCTCCTGTATGACTTATTTCCTTTGAGGGCTTAGTGCCTTCATATGTTCGGCGCATAATGTCAAGCGTTTAAAAATGAGTCAGTGTCATTTCATGCAGTACACGTGAGTTTTACATTTCCTTGATTAGAAGTGACCTGCGGTAGCTCTTTTACCTTCACAAATCTTTTGCTTCAAAGTAAAAAAACAGAGAGTTGCTGCTTCTAAACCGCTATTGCTTTTCTTTTTTTGTCAAATGTTCTGTCTGTTCTTTAACCTGCAGTAATAATCAAACTCCAGTTTCTTCCTTGTGCAGGGTTTGGTCAATTGAGGGCAAGTGCT
Source organism: Ptychadena robeensis (assembly GCA_036250615.1). Taxonomy (NCBI): domain Eukaryota; kingdom Metazoa; phylum Chordata; class Amphibia; order Anura; family Ptychadenidae; genus Ptychadena; species Ptychadena robeensis. The sequence continues at coordinate 203,315,064 of CM070032.1, forward strand.
CATAGAAAAGCAGATTTATAGATGGTTTACGACATGTGGTTTTGCAGTGCAAAGGCCTTCCCATGGTGCAGTATGCATGTGATCTTCCAAAGAATAGGACCCTGATTTAACCAAGACATTTTCTTTCTATAGGGCTAGATAGCTCTCAATTTACTTTTTTTTTTACTCTCGATCTATGGCCGGCTTTTAGCAGACTCCTCACAGCGTGGTGACTTCACCACGCTGTGAGGAATCGGCTACAGAACGGACAGGAATCCCGTGTGTTCCACTAACACGCGCGATTCTTGTCAGATTGTAGCCAATAACTCGGAGGGGGAGGAGACTCCCCATCCACAGTAACAGCCTGCAGCACAGGATCGGAGGATCGGGCAGAAAAAGAAGCAGCAGGATGGATCCGTGTGCGATCCGACCTGCTGGCTCTTTTAGTCGGATCCTCAAGGTGGATCCTCCCCTATAGTTGCGGCCAACCGACCTTTATGTGCTCGGCGGGAGCGCGTCTATGGAGGGCTTAAAGATTGCACCTGCTAAAGGTTTTTAGCAGCTTTAAACATACACCCTGCATGTGTTTTAAAAAACATGTTAAATGCACAGGCCCTCATACACCTTAAATCCTACCATACCATTTCTGTTCACTCCACTTTCCTTCTGCCACACCCATGTAATATGAGGATATTTCTAAACCTTCCAATCACTATGTATTCTATCAGGGAGGACCCGGCGCTACATAGTTGTTGGTAGATCTAAAGGAAATTGTATGGAGTGATCTAAGGGTGTGAGGGGGACTTAGCATGAATATTTCTTGCCCTCCCCAGTGCTCTGCTGAGGTGCAGCACACTATAGACTTTAATGGAATACATTAAACATAGACCTTTAGATTTTGGTGAGTATAAAAAAGAAAAAAAATGATGAAGGGCTAATGGGGTCCATGTAGGAAAACTTGCGGACGTCAGGCAATTTTATATGTTTGATGCACCCGTTCGCGAATGGCCACGGATGATGTTTGTCCATCACTAGTCATGATACCTGCCTGGCATGTTTTTAATCAAAGATATTTTGACCTAGAAAGTACATGATGTGTATTGTTCAATTACAAATCTTTTTTAGCAATTTAGCTGACAACATTTAATTAGTCAGTTGGCGTTTTTTTCTTTTAGGATGATTCACACATATTAATAAGTTAGGGCACCTTGTGTTAGCTCAGCCCTATAATTTGCATTGGCCTCATTTCACACTGATATATAATATTTGTGTTGCATTAAGCCAACTGATAATCATAAAATAAAAAATTTAACAATAAATTTATTAAAACCTTTGTATACCACTTAGAACGCCATACTTATATTTGGCTCCCAGGTGATCATGCATCTGGATAGATGTATCATAATTTCTCTACACTGGAAAGCAGAATTTTGATTGGCCACTATTGTAACACTTTTCAAAAGGGTGAAAGAGGATCAACTGGCAAATATTTTTTTTAAAGTAAAACCATTGATCTTTTAATGTTCTCAACTTTCAAACAAAAGAGCTAATTTAGTCCTATTTTATTTTTAGGACAAATTGGAAGATTTCACACAAGTATAAATTTACATTTTTATTGTTTTAGATCAATGAACATATACCTGTTCCTACCATGCATTCCGGTACATGTAGTGTACATTTGTAGGGTATTTCTTACATCAACATGCATCATGCATGTTTTAGACCAGAGAACAGCTTCATCAAAGAAATAATGAGAAGTTCATTAAAATAAGAATAATGAACTGGTGTGACATAGATTATCAAATGCACCAAAAGACTTTAAAATAAACAAGTGTGCATGAACAGTTCAATTATAAACAGAGCCTTTGATCAAAGTTTGCAGGCTTGAGTATTGTATAAATGATAATGAGGCATCCGACTTTGAACTTCATTGTTAACTATGTACATTGGTATTATAATGGAAAATGACAACCTAATAAAATCAGATTTTCGGTACATGAAAAGCCCGTATTGTGCTGTCCTAATGTCATAATAAAATTCATGGACAAAAAAAAAACATTGGCATTCATATTTTGTTGTCTACCTTTTAGTTCAAACAGTCTTTACACTGCTGGAAAGGTTTTTTATTTATAAGATGTTAGAATGTGCATCTGTGTGATACTGATGTTGGACAAGAAGGCCTGACTCTTAATTTGCATTCCAGTTCTTTCCAGTAGACGTGAGGTCTGGGATCTGTGCATTCCACACAACTGATCTGATCTAGTCATTAAACCATATCTTTATGGAAAGTCATGCTAGAAATCTTGTTGCGTCAATGGAAAGTCTGACCAGTTATAGGAGTGTCAACATACTTTAAGTCATGAAGTGATTGTAATGGTCAGGTGGAGCAACGTGTTTGGGGTGAAGGCACCTACCATATGGCAAATTTGCTATGGTTTATATTTATATATATTAATTCAATAAGACAAATGGCACAATTGGCATCTGTACCGCTCTAACATTAGTTACATGGTCAATACTTGAATTCTCTTTGCCTTTCAAGATTCCTAGGTTACTGTTGAACTTTTGTGATGTGTAATGATCGTTCCTCATATACAAGAATAATATACGAAATGTTAGTTTTACATATATACATATATTCCTGTTCTCGAAGTGTACAGTCTTTCTGATATTATTGTTGTTGCACTATCTATCCAGTTTACCATGTACACATTGTGTACTACACTTTTATATTTCATTTGTGTTTTTACATTTCATATGTAAACCGTTTATATCTTGCTTTTCTTATATGCCTGTAAACCAGGAGAGTATTCTCCGATAATTTTCTCTTCAATAAAGCTGATTTTGTTCTAATCATTTTCCACAAACCTACGTTTACAAAAGGTTGTTGGTGCAAAAATAGGAACTCTTCTCTACCAGGGCCCTATTACTAGCAGCCAAAAAATAAGTGAAATTAAACATTTCTCAGCATCTCTCACCATTGAGACACTATTCACTAATCAACCACAACCACAATCCCCAACCACTTCTTATCCGTTCTAATTCTTCATTTGTTTACCTTAAAATATTTGGGGGCCTCCATCTCTTGGAGCAGCCCATACAGCCTCTCCGTTTGGTTGTGATTAGTCATCCTCTAATGTGAATTTATACATTTATCCTTTGATTCCCCTCAATGGTTTTAGCTTAGAGCCCAGCAGGTTTTGGCAAAATCCATGGACCTTATTCCCATTTTTGTATGATGTAGGGCAGTATGATGAGCTGATGTGAAATGTCCCCCAATACATAGAATTGGTGGGAATGTATATAAAACTTTTTTAAAAAGTTGTACTTAGTTCACTTAAATAAAAGATATGCTTCAAAAACTCATATTAAAGTGAGTTGCTGCAGTCTAGAGGAAATTGCAGGGCCATTTCTAGTCTGTGGTGGGCCCTATACAAGTCATTGCCAAGGGCCCCTGCCGAACTTGGGGGGTGATAGTGGCGAACCTGTCGACCGGGGGGTGCTATTGGAGTAGAAAAAAGGAACACGTTGCTCCTTCTTCCTCTCCTTACCCCTCCACACACACATCCACAACCTCCCACCAACGGCAACTTGCGCCGCTCGGGTTGGGATGGTGCCCGTGTCAGGGAGTGTGCTGAATATGCATGTGGGGGAGGGCACAGGGGCCCTATGCATCCCCGGGGCCCTATGTGCACACATATTACGCATAGCGGATGAAAAGGCCCTGGGAATTTGAGTCAATATTATTATAACACCGCTCAACGAGCTCCAATTTTTAGAAATTAACTCTATTTCATATGTCAGCAGGGAATCTTTAAATCGAAGTGTATTTATACAAAGAATATATTTACTGCTTTTTTCTTTTTATTTAAAATATCATACTCTTACAGAAACAAACATTTCCCAAATCCTTGATCCCACCTGCAGTAGTGCAGAATGTTACATATAAATGTGAGTTAATAGATATTGCACTACAAAACATGTTTCTTCACAAGGTTCAATTATTTCTCTTATGAAATATGTAGCGGGTGTGGAGATTCAACTCATTTACATGTTCTATATAGTACGGTGAATATGTTATAGAAGCTACAGTATCTCATGTTAGGATGAAAGGTTCAATAGTCTCATCAAGCATCACTGATAGATCAGAGCCTACAACACATCCTGCACACTGACATTATTCGCTGGCTTGTCATGTGTGGCGTTGCTTGTGGTTATATCTTGTACTGAAAATGTATAAACAAATAATTCCCAAGCTATGGGAAAGAAGTTAGTGAGATTTTGGAGCTTCATGTTTCAAGAATCATGAAAGCTAATCAATATGACTTAGTATGAGAAGTTCCACAGTTGCTATGGATATGGAGACGATGTACTTTGATACAGAGATTTTTATGCTTTGTGCGCTCACTTAATGACACATGTAAACAAAAGCACCTCGGTGTTTCAGCTGCTTTACATGGGTACATTTCATTGTGTGGGCATATTAAACAACAAGTGTCAAAAAATTTAATAAATAAAACAGGAACAATTGATCTGTTTAGGTAAAGTATATCTTAAACTTTGCTTTTCATTTGAAATAGAGCAGAGGTTGATAGTTTCCATCCCGAGTCCTATATACAGTGCTGCTTGAAAGTATGTGAACCCCTCAAGTGGTGTAGATGTTTCTG
>CM070032.1:203319809-203382128 GCA_036250615.1 Ptychadena robeensis
TTTTTTCACAAACAGTGACCATGTCTGGAGGGTTCACATACTTTCAAGCAGCACTGTATTCATGGTGCCAATGCAAATAAAGTCTTATTGCCTTGTGTTCCTTGTGTGCCAAGTTCCTCCCCCATAAAGGTGTTCATCAACAGCTCTACGGAGACTCCCCAGATGACCTGTTCGAGTGCCGCGTGGTGACATCACAATGACATCACCCCACTGCGCTCGGGCACTCGTTGATTTGACAGGAACCAAAGCGCACCACTTTAGGGGCCTGATTTCTGGTCAATTCTTTGTCCAATCCAAAGGAATGACTTTAAGCAGGATTTACGGATCAACTGACTAGACTTTAACAAGGCATCCACAGCTAGACTTGTTTAAAGATTGGAGCACAATCGTGTGCAGTGAATGCGCAGGTTGCTTGATTGTGCTCGAATCTATTAAAAATCGAGCCATGGATGGACACCTTTAGTGTGCTTCACTAACTGGATTAAGAAGATAAGAACAAAAATCCAGAATCATTTTATCAGTTGTGCAGGTAGCACTGTACAAGATCGGTGATCAGCCAGATGACAAGAGGTGGCAGTATAGGTAAGGGAAGGTTATTAAACTTATACAGGGGCAATACGATGGCTTAGAGTGTAGACCCATATACCTAATGCAGGATGCAGAAGTCCAGAAGCTAATTAGAAAAGTCCCAACTGGGGCCAGGGTAACTTAGTAAATGTAAACCAAGCACAGCCTCTGGCACCCAGACCAACATAGGTTCTACACAGGTGTTATGGCAGGATGTATGGATTCAGTAGAAAGTGCCATCCCGCTGGGGAGTATAGGGACAGAACCTCAGGCCCTGGAATTTGCTGTAATTGAGTCTTCCAATGATGCAGTGTGCAATTGTGCTCTCAGGCTGCCTGTACAGTGGTTCAATTGATTGAGGGCCCAAAGCCTGGAGACAGGTCCATTGCCCAGTTACCCCTGTTTGTTCAGACTGGACAACTCTGAACTGACTCACCAAGGCAGGGAAACAAAATTGGGTGAGGGTACCCTGTGATCAATCAGATAAAATCAGATAAAAAATATTACTACTGGTTTCCGACTTATAGGGCTTTTAAAGTCTCCACAAGGGTTCAGCCTAGTGTTTACTGAGGCAGATCTTTTTCAAATCATTAAATGAAGGGACAATTTTATATACTGGCAGTGTAGTGTAATGGAAAATGGCCATGAAATAGTTAAAGGTGTTTTCATGTATTTCCTGTATGCCAGCCCATCCCAGGGGAGGTGTCCTTGCCCAGAGAGAAGTATAGTCTAAAACATAGGAGGGGCCAAGGAGTCTTGCCCTGGAAGTCACACCGCCTACCAACTTCTACAAGTGCTCTGCTGCCAAAACCCCTATGGGACAGGCCTCAGGCCTGGGGGTGTGCAGGATCTTGCAGCTGAATATGTGAGTGACCTGTTTCCCCAGAGGGCTAGGGTAGTTACTGGATGGACACCCTTATTCTCTCACTGCCTTGGGAAACAAACGTCCCTCTCTGGGCTGACGGACACCTTTAAGGATCGGGCTGCAGCTGTTTATAGACTGTATTACATTTATGAAACTTCCCAAGTCTGATACCCAACCTCTGGGACAAGAGGTAGTGCTGCACCTGTAAATATCCTTTTTTCTTAGTAAAGTAGCACCCAGTTAAGCAGCAACCAGTGTGTGGACATTACATTATTCTTGATTAAGTACTGTGTCGTGTCATACAGATCACAACGGATCTGTGTTGTGCTGGGATCCACTGACCGGCTGTCAGGTATTTAGTGCCAATCTCCCACTGTTGCCCCGCTCTAATGCCCTCATTCCATGAGCCACCCATGATGGCCAGCTGGAAGAAAAGTGTGCCAAAGTGGTAAGAGATCTCCCTGCACCTGCTGCTCTCGGTCACTCACTCCCCAGTCAGCTCCAGCATCAGGAGGTGTGGAGGAGAAAAATGCAACATACCTTCATTCTTCCTTACAGTATGTATGTGCTGGTGGGAGGTAGAAGACTTGCTGGCAGGGAGCCACAACATAGAGGCTAAAGAGCTGCATGTGGCTCCAGAGCTGCAAGTTGTAGACCCATGAACTGCCCATTCCCATCTCACCTACCTATTGTATACTTCTTCTGTAATGGCATAGTCTGTACCTGTGTGTTAGCTTGCATTGCATCTACACTCTTATTTATTATATAGCACTGCATTATATGTTGGTGCTATATAAATAAAAGGTTATAAAAATATTCTGTAGTCATGTTGGAACAGGAAATACCTATCTATAAACCATCCCAACAATGTTGGAAGCATAAATGCATCTTACATGTCTTGGTATCCTGAAACATTCAGAGTTCTTTTAATGGGAGCCAAGGGGCCAGACTCACTCCATAATCCCCCCAGACTCATTCATCATATTGCCAGACAGAGACGGGCAATTTGTCACTCCAGGCTCACATATCTGCACTGCATCTTGGCCAAGTTCTGACATCAAGGCTTGCTTAAGTTATTTCTTAAAAAATACATCCTGACCAAATGGGTGTGAATCTAATCAATCCACTTAATTAATTCTTAACTAAATGTACAAGTGTCAATATTATTACTTTACTTTTACTTTACTATATTGTGGGAACAGAGCACTAGTGGCTTCTGATATATCTCAATGCTTGTGATAGCTTATTGAACTTACTGATGAAGGGAAATATGAGTTGGGTCCTAATTTTCTAAAATGGATCCACATTTTATGTGCTGGTCTAAAGTCACTCACATGAAAAAAATATCATACTTCTCTTTACTGGGGGCACTAAACAGGGTTGTCCTGTTTCCTCTACTTTTTGCCCATAAAAAAAAATTGCTGTACTCATAATTTTTTTCAAAATGGCTATGTTTCCACGGCATCCTTGAGTCCGCCAAGGTCCCTTCATCTTACACATCTGTGATGCATTGGACATCCGTGAACATCCTGTAAGGGACCGTGTTTTTTGGACAATAAGACGCAGCCTTTTTTTAGAGCAGGAAATAACTAAAAAAAATTGAAATGTTCTAAGTTGAAAAACAAACCCTGCAGTAATTTCAGCCACAACAATTACTAAAGAGCATACTTCAGGCAGAAGGGGATGGTGGCACTTCTCTCTTGTCAGCTGTGAGCTGCAGGTAGATCTGCCGGCTAGCTGCTTCCATGTATGTCTCTCTGCTGTACTGCTTCTATCAGCAGGGCTCTGCTGGTAGAAGCAGTACAGTGTAGATGAGGGATGTGGTTGTGGCCGCATCTCTTCTGACAGCTTGGGAGAGCTGGCGGCAAGCCAAGGCTTGACTTATGCCAAGGTGCATCTGCCAATGTGCGACTTATGCCAAGGTGCCAAGGAAGCCATGGTGCGTCTTATGGTTCGGACCATAAGACACAGGTACTATTTCCCCCCAATTTTGTGGGTAAAGAGTGCGTCTTATGGTCCGAAAAATACAGTATGTTTTAAAGCTTGTTTAACAGACAGAGGGACCTTTCTGCCCATTCTTTTGCTGCTTCACGGTGCCAGAAGTGATGATTGTGAAAGACCAAAAGTGATGTTGGGCAAGTCTTTTTTTTAAGAGGAAACAGTATATTACCAGCAGATACCCATCTGCTAGTAATAGGTTCAGGTTCATTTCATTGTCTATTGGTGCTTCAGCGCATCCATACTTGTGTTGTGCTCCGCTTTGTTAATGTTGATGTAGCAAGCTATGTCAATTTTAGCGTAACGAAGCTCAACGCATGACATCAATGCATATGGAAACATGCTAATTAATTGTAATGTAATGCACCAACATCTCTCAGTGTGACGTACATCAAACGGATGGATTTTGAAGCCAAATGCAGCCAAATTCTACCAAAAAAAGTATTTTTTGACAGTGCCAATGCCTCAGGTTTTATTCAGATATTTTAACACTGTTGCAACAAAAATCCTCCACTTTACTGCTGTTATTAAATGACGCTTTATGCCATTTTATGTCCTTTTGACTTTAAAACATATTTTGTTGCTTTAATGCATCCAGCACTTGAGTGTTTGATTTCCTCTATAATCAGTGAATACAGGATCTCAAATAAAAAAAAAGTACTTTAAAGTTCTGACATTTAATGTTGTTGACAAACCACGTTATATATATTTATTTTTTCAAGTATTTTCCACCAATTTAAGGAGCTTCATAAATTTCTTTTCAGTTTACTTGCTTTCAGAGTGAGGCATTAAAGCACACTGTGCCGCTTTTACAAATTGGACTATTGCTAAATTTATCAGCTCAAAAGATACTTGTAAGAATGAATTACAGTATCTTCTTTCGAATAGTCTGGGAGATAAGAATTTACACCTCATCGGTTGTGTTATCTGAAGTAGCATATGCAATATTGGTATATGTAAAGTAAATTCAAATATTTTTGATCTTCTGTCTTTATTACTTAATGCAAATATCGACACTTGTGAATATTGTGAACGCAATATGTTGTCACGGTGACATCTAGTGGCAGAATGTGAAATAGCGGCATAGAAATATTTCATTGAAAAAATCAGCACTTTTACATGTGAATATTGCGACCGCAATGCGTGGTACTTTCCCCAGAATCTCAAACATTCAAAATTATGAAGATATAGGACTATATTTGAGTGGGCCTGTGGGGCTATGGGAAATTTCTGGGGACAGTTACATGAAAGTGAAAGTCACAAAAATTCTACTCTGAATGAATCATATTTTTGAAACCATATTTTTGTTGCCAATGCGGGTTATTAATTATTAGTAGTGATGGCCAAACTGCCCATAAGGCATGGATGTTCACCCTCTTTCTAGCCGGCGAGCAGTACGGGTGTTCGTCCCACCCCGTTCGCCGGCGAGAAGGAGCTCTCTATTCTTCCTTAAGCAGGATCAGAAGCAATGAGATCCTGCCGCAGGAAGAATCTTTTCACTAGAAAACCGGGCATGAAGCTGGGCTCCTAGTAAAAAAACGGCTAGAGAACACGAAGTGATGTGAGTGACATCCATGAACTATGCGTTCCAGGTACCGGATGTGACTTTACTGAGGTCACTTCCGGTTTTTCAGATTCAAATTCCCCGTCTAGAATTTGAATCTGTCCGTGAACAGGTGGATGACGGACTTATTTAATGAACCGATTTGCCTGTTCACAGATGGACCTGGCTGATGTTCGGCCATCACTAATTATTAATATAAGTACAACTCAACATTTTGTTGATAATAATAATAATAGACGTGATAGAAGTCTTTTCCATGAAATGTCAGAAGGGGAAATAATAGGAATATTACATGAAATCTGCAGTTTTTCATCCTCATTTTCACCCTCAATGTTTTCTCGTTACTTTTCTAGTGGGGTTAATTTTGGAGAAGAGTTTGGATTGCCATTATGCCAGGGATTTGCCATAATAAATAAAGTTTTGTTCTGCAAGCTTACTTGAAAAAAATTGCATTTGATAACTTGCATATTCACCAAGTGCCATTAAACCTTTACTGCGAAGTATGATTAACATGCTCTAGGCCATTATTAAATCATCTTCATACAGTCAGAGGCAATTGGGTTTGCTTAAGGAATATGAACTTTTTTACTTAACAATAGGACTGTACACTTAGCTTTTTAAATGGTGAACATTTGCTTAGTTAAAGTACTTAATCACAAACAAACAAATGTACACTTTTAAATATTCCCTTTCATGTGCTTTGGCAACTAAAGAAAATATAGAACATTCATGTCTTTAAATAAATGTCTTTTTGTAAATAAACTTATCGACCTAATATGCGGCATCTTGTTAATACAATAGTTATCAAACGTGCCCTGCAGGCCCCCCTTCTCTAGAAAGGGAAAATGATCGACCCCCCCAATCAAACTACACTGTTTCAGATTGAGGGCCGTTTCACACTATCCGTATGATACGACTTTATTTGGTTTCACACCAATCATACAGAAACATTCATCATTCACATACATACAGGCACACACACTACACTCGTGCATAGCCATGAACACACACATTACATGCACTTTACTTACTGTTTTCAGCTAGTCTTCTGACTTTCTGTTTGTCCCTTCCTCAGTCCCCTAACTGTGCCACCAGGATCCCCCAAAGATCGATTGGGAATCCTGCCCACCTGGCAAGATCGACCAAAAGTAATTGAAATCTAACATAAAATCAATCAAGTAATGATCAGACATGCTAAATTTAAGTAAATTGTACAAGTATCTGACTATGGAGCTTGTGCAGTAATAAAAGCTTCCAGCCACTGGGGATTTGTGAATGCAAAGGAATCGTTCCATTTAAAATTGCTCACATAGTGTGGTGATACAATAGATTGAGTGACAGTCGATAATTATATTGCGCAAGACGATCAAATCGAATCCTCATATAGTCTTCTTATTTAGGCTTCATCCACATAGTCAGATGGGAATGTATTGTTTCCCACTGCCTGACTGCCTTTGAACCACTTACAGTGATGCAGAGGCAGTTTCAGGGCAGCTGCCAAGTAGTGATGGCCGAAAAGTTCGCCTGGCAGACAGTTCCCGGCGAACATAGCATGTTCACAGTTCACATTTTGTGCACATTATGGGTGTTCTACCCACCCCCTATACCTTAACATGGAGACAAAGTTTGATCCCCTCACCCTATAGTTAGGTGGGACAGTACAGCCAATAACACATTTTCCCACCTGGAGGACACCCCCCCCCCCATTAAAGAAGCAGCCCGGTGGCCATTTTACATTTATCCTGTTCTCCAGTACTAGATAGATAGGGAGAGCTGCTGCTGATTGAGGGATGGCTGAGCTACTTTGCTATTATACTCAATCCAGTTATATGTAGCTATAGCTAAGGTGTTCTGCAACAAGCAGTTCATCATTACTGGGCAACAAAAGTCCTTTTCTGGGGGTGGGGTATGCTGTATTATGGGACCTGTGTAGTAATCTGGAACTAAGGTGTAGTGATGGCCCGAACTGTTCGCCGGCGAACTATCCGCGGCGAACATCGCATGTTCGCGCATTTTTGCGAACATATGACGAGTTCGGTTCGCCCCCTATGTTTTAACATTAGTTAAACCTGTGAGTCACAGTCAGCAGACATAATCCAGCAATCAGCACCCACCCCCCTCACCGGACCCATCCCAACCCGCCTATAGCATAGCAAAGTGAGAGGACGCCATTTCACAGTGCTGAGAAAGGAGAGAGTCAGATCAAGACTGCTGCTGCTGCTGCTATAGGCACCATTAGCTAGGCAGTGTTCAGTCCATCTGCGTCTCAACGAATATCCCATCCATCCATCCATACAGGGGAAATCCATCTCACCAGTGTCCTCCACACTGACCATCACCACCACCATGTCCGCCATACTGACCATCCCACCATGCCTCCACACTGTCCATCTCCACCATGCCCTCCATAGGACCATCACCACAGTGTCCTCCCACTGACATCACCACAGTCCAAAGAGTGGTGACATCCCCCATCCAACGTAATGTGGGCAGTCCCCATCCAAAGTATGTGTGGCAGTCCCCATCCAAGTAAGTGTGACATCCCCATCCAAAGCAATGTGTGACAGCCCTCATCCAACAATCATGGCAATTGGACAGTCCCCATCCAAGTAGTGGACGTCCTCATCCAAACAATGTGGCAATATGTGACAGTCCCCCCCCCCATCCCAAAGCATGTGGACAGTCCCTCAAAAATAAAACCAAACCAATGGGGCAATGTGTGACAGTCCCCATCCAAAGTATGTGTGACCGTCCATCCAAAGCAATTGGCAATATTTACAGTCCCATCCAAGCAATGTGTGACAGTCCTCATCCAAACAAATGTGGCAATGTGTGACAGTCCCCACTCCAAGTAATGTGTGACAGTCCCGTCCAAGCAAGGGCAATTGACAGTCCCCATCCCAAAGCAAATGTTGACCATCACCCCACCAGTGTCCTCATACTGACCCTCACCACAGTGTCCTCCACCCTGACCATCTCCCCCAGTGCCTCCATAACTGACCATCACCACCAGGTCCCTCCACACGACCATCACCACACAGGTCCTCCACACGTCCATCTCCCCCAGTGTCCTCCACACTGACCATCTCCCCCAGTGTCCCTCCCACGACCATCACCACCAGTGTCCTCCATACGACATCTCCACCCGGTCCTCCACACTGTCCATACACCACCAGTGTCCTCCAACTGACCATCACCACCCTGTACCCACACGTACATCTAGACCAGTGTCCTCCACACTGCCATCTCCCCCAGTGTCCTCCCCACTAACCATCCCCACCACCAGCCCGAAACACCATCACCACAGTCCTCCACCACTAACCATCACCACCAGTGTCCTCCCATGCCATCTCCACCAGTGTCCCCACCTGACCATCTCCCCCAGTCCTCCACACTGACCATACCACCAGTGTCCTCCAACTGTCCCATCTCCACCAGTGTCCTCCCCACTGACCATCCCCCCATCCAACCATTTGTTTAGTGCTCTCCAGCTCAAATCCATTGACATCATTGTAATTCCTTGGTGCGGATTGATGTTGACAAAAAAATTCTCTTGGAGTTTTCCATGGATCCCCTCTGTCCAATGCCTTAACCAGGTGTAACCCCTTAAACAACTCCCAACCTATATGTGCAGAAAGGGCCTTGTTTTTTAAATTCGCCTCCCCTGAATCATGGCGGATTCGCCGGTTCGCAACTTTTGAACCTAGTTCGCGTTGCCATTCGCGAACCACGGCAAACATCCGGGTTCGCCGCCATCACTACTAATGTGCTGGTAGTTGTAGTTCATCACAACTAAAGCAGACATTGCAGAGAGATCTGACTTAATTGATGCGCTGCAGAAGGTCTGTCAGCTGGCACCCACTCCAGCTAGCTTTGTAAAATCTTAATCTAATGTGATTCATAGACATAAACAAAAACAGCATTTTAAAAAAAAAAATCCATATTTTGGGGGTTTAGCCATTGATCCCCCTCTGCATAACACTGTCCAGGTAATTGCACCATTTTGACTTTGTTTATTGGTATTGTGGCTACAATATGGCCGGAGGTTTCAGAAGTTTGCCCTCCATTACCTCCCTAGCGTACTGCTGAGTCCAGATTTCTGTACCAAAAGTGCACCATCATAGACTCAATGGTAATTTTTCTTTATGTCGTAGGCCTGTAACCTTCCCAAATATGTCCGTACAAGGTTCTATAGACTCCTGACTATAATAATGTTTGAAACAACAATTATGTAAAATAAAATAAAATTTTTAATAAAAATATGGAAAAAAAACACAACAAAAAAATTAGGATACAAACTAGGCTGATATGTACTAATATCACCAAATAAAAGTCTCTGGGCCCCATAATGTTCCCATTGCACTTACGCTTCCTAACCTGGGTGTGATAAAATCACACCAGGTTAGAAGGGTTACTGCAAATGGGCACTCTGGGGCATCAGGGACTTTATTCTGGCGAATTTAGTACATAGGGGGAGTTTGAAAAAGCAGTTTTCTACACAGAAAACTGCTTTCATTCTATTTACTGTACAAATCTCCCGTCACTCGGAGCGGGGGGGGGGGGGGGGGGGGAGAGAGGAAGACCGCAGGCAGCCGAGAGGAGGTCTGCCAGCATGTCACAGGACAGCGTGAGTATGTTCTCCCCAGCCATGATTCTACTGCGGCAGCACCTCGTCCAGTGCGTTAGTACCATTGGAGCGCTGGACGGGTGCTGCCGTCCATAACGCTAGGGGTTAACTTCAATAGAGGTTTGCTGTGAACAGGCACGGCGAGTATTTGCGAAGTTCGATTCGCCTGTTCGCGAACAGCCACAGCTGATGTTCGCCCATCACTACTGCCAAGTGACAGCAAGCCTGAAACCAACCATGTCAATGCAGCCACATCCTCACATTTTGCTTTGCATGATGCAAACACAATCTTGAACCAAGAGGGGTCACATATGGCTTTAATTCTTGAGGCTTGGGAGGGCAATCCTTGTTTGTTGATTTATTTGATAAATAGAAAAAAGTTACATTGTAAAAGTTAACCATATGCTTGTTTCTTTTATTGGGCTTGCCCTGATCTCCTATCCTGATCAACCCATTACAGGACCTACCACACCTGAGAAGATTGTTCTATAAAATACATATCATTGTGGGCAACTAAAATCTATATGTATGTAGGTTATGGCTAAGATATTTCTACAACTATAATAACAAATCACTAAAGAATGACTGATTTACTGACTCATCAATCTCCCTTTCAAAGGTTTTGTGTTACTGCCACACCACAGGAAAAATCTATGAAAACATTCTATTTGTTGTCCTTTTCTTTATTGTTGTCCTCCATGTCTGGCCCAAGGGCACATATCCTTTGTGTTGCTGTCAGGGAAAGAAATCTAAAGCACAAAAGAACTCTCTCTCTTTTTTAATACTGATATGATTGTGATGCTGTGATTTAATGTATCTGATGTTTTGTGTAGTTCTGCCACACCCTGAAAAATATCAATTCATTCTTCCTGTCCAAGCAAGGGTTTTTTGTGCACTTTCATTTGTGGCCTCTCTTAACCTTCTGAGCGTCTAGCCCGAGTTAACTCGGGCTGAGTTTCATGCATCATGAAACTCAGCCCCAGTTAACTAGAGCCACGCTCTAGGTCTCGCCGGCTTTCTGCGGCGGTCGGGAGCATTGGCATGTATGCCGATGCTTCCGGGTCCGCCCCCGATGGCGGGGGTAGGCGGCGCCATAGACCTCCGTGTAACTGGAGGGGCGTCGCTTTCTTTCAGCATAAGTCCGGCGTCTCCAGTGACGCCGGACTTATGTTTACTACCCTGAGCTGAGCAGGCAATCGCGGCGGAGCATATTGTGCTCCGCCGCGATTGCCTGTTGCACGGTTATGAAAAAACCGTGCAAAGGCTGAAACGCTCAGAGGGTTAATATACTAAGCAGGGTGATAGTACCAGGTTTAGTTAATCAAACTAAAATAATATGTGGTAATTTTCTTGGCAAGTGGTTAATGTCCTTAGATGTTCACAGGTTAGGTGGATTGTTGAGACATTGTTTGAACAGATTCAAAGGCCATGTGTCCCCTGCTGTTTACCTGCGCTTGACATACATAAAAAGGCCAGCACATTTTCTGACCGATTCCTAGCAACTTGTGGGCAGTTCACCCACGGCTAAGGGTGCAGTCCCGCCACATCGGCAGGAGTGTGCCCTATTGATTTAGCATACTAAAGATGTGGAAAAAAGTACCCGAACAGCATGGGGTGCTGCTTTTCTGCATCTTGGAGATGGGTCCAGTGATCTTCAATGGACGTGTCTCTGGCGGCAGTGTGCAGTACTGCAGTAAAGACGCTGCATTCCACAGCTTTAAAACAGCACCGCGGGCACACCATTCAGATAATGCAGAGTGGACACTGTCCCATTCATTACAATGGGAAGTATCCTCCCTCTGTTGTCCATCCACAGCGGGGGAAAAAGAAGCAGCATACACAAGCTCAAAGAAGTCTGCTCATTTGTATTAGTCAGAATGCATATGCACATCTGTTTGGTTTTAATAGTTTTAAACATCCCTGAAATCTAAAATAAGTCTTGAGGTTGCTCTATATAATAAATAAAAATGAATATGGCGGATGACATTCACTCACTAGCTTAAGCCCCCCATACACGTTCCGATTTTTCGTACGAATTTTGCCCGACCGACCGATCGGGTCGGGAGATTAATCGATCGGGAGATTAATCGGATTCGGAATTATGTACCCGACCGATCCCGATTTCTCAAAATCGGCTGAAAAATCAATCGGGACCGCTTCGGACCTGTCCATAAATTTCTGGTCGATCTGCTGTTAATAAATAGGGTCGGGCTGATGGATCGGTGATAATTCGAATTCCGATTTTTCGTGCCAGCCGACCGACCGACCATAACATTTTAGGTGAAAATCGGGTGACAGGATCGGACGAAAAATCGGTCGGGAGAATAATCGGAACGTGTATGGGGGGCTTTAGATTGTAACCGGTTGCAAAGTGACAGGCCTCAATAGATATCATTTGGTGAAATCATAGGTCTATGACAGCTGGAATTATTTGGCCACCATGTAAAATCCCCCCCCCCCCCCCCCCCCCCCCCCGTTCCCCCCACACACACTTTCTGGTCCCCTTAAATCAGATACTCCACTTACTCCACAGAGCCGCTATTAGAGACTCCCCATATTTGCCTCATTCGTGATTGTCCCATTCTTTTATGGCTGAATATGTTGACCATGCAATGTGTATTTTTCTGTTGACTTGTTGTATTTTTATTTTCTTTCTTCTTCTTTTCTTTGCCATTGTTAATGGTCAAGAGGCTTTATGATGCCCTTTTTTCTTCTGTATGTTTGAAAAACGTAATAAACATTATTAAATTCAAAAATGTCACTAACATTTGTGCAGATTGCAAATGGGCAATCTGCTAATCAGGGCTGTTTCTTCCGCTATGTGGAATTTGCATGCACATAGGGTCCTGGGGGCCCCCAGAAGACTAGAAACGACCCTGCTGTAAATAATGTTCAGGGGGGGGGTGGAGAAAAAATGAGACAATTTTAAACATAGTGTATTTTAATCTGCAAAGACAAAAGGAAAGAAAATAATCATGGCAAGCAATTTATTTACAGAAAACTGTACAAAAGCAAATTAAATTATGTAAAATATTTCATAAATAGAAGAAGACTAGCGTTTAATACATTTTGCTCATTTAGCATAGCTGCGTGCATAGTGACTTATAATAAACAATACTAAATTGTTCTTTGCTTCACTATCAACATCCAAGTTGCAGAACAATAGTCAATGATTAATATTACAAACAGATCGTACCACATTGTATGCAAGTGTTTTCAGTTCTTTGAAGGATAGTTACAGATAATGAAAAGCATCTAAGCTTTAATGAAAAAGAAAAAACGTTGATTTCTGCTTATAGCGACTCAAACCAATGTGGCTCTTTCTTTTTGTTCTTTCTATTGACCTGTTTGGGCTTTTCACCGAGAAAATAAATACAAGGAAAAAAAAATAGAAACCAGACCAGACTATGTTCCCTTCTCTGCTGTAAAGAATTATTCTCATCCTTTCTCTGAAACTCAGGCGGCAAGCCAGACGATTCATAATGATATTTAACACAATTAAATGCAGTTCTGAAGGACAGACAGTAAGATTGAGGTTACAGATTTTATATATTCATATTTACTTATATACACACATAGAAATTAGTTAAGCCATTATGCATAAATCTAGAAATGTCATGTAAAAAGGCATGCACGGTTCATCTGATAGCCTAATGTGGTGTTTGTATGAACACTCTACAAAGAAGATGAAAGAGCAGAAGAATACGTAATCAACATGATTTGCTTACTTTGACTTGTGTAGTTATCATAATGTACAGTTAGAACACAAGCCCCAAGTTTATAAGTTCTCCTTCCAAGCAGTAATGCAAACTCCTCAGCAAAACAAAATGTTCAATTGGTCCATCATTACGAAAGTTTTTGGTGGACATGGATATAGCAA
Organism: Ptychadena robeensis; assembly: GCA_036250615.1. Lineage (NCBI taxonomy): Eukaryota > Metazoa > Chordata > Amphibia > Anura > Ptychadenidae > Ptychadena > Ptychadena robeensis. The sequence goes on from CM070032.1 coordinate 203,333,311, forward strand.
AAAATCGTATATGAAACACATGGAACCAGTGATAAGGGATGAGCCCGGTACCCTTTACCTTCCAAATCTGACCACCATCATAGAACGACAACAGGTATAAAAGGCACGTCGCAGAATTTGCATTCACTCTTGTTATTTGTTTTTTTTTATTTTGCAATTTTTTTTGTTTTCTGTATAAATGTTTTTTTTTTTTACAAATAGGCAACCTATAGAAACTACTCAAAGAAAATCTAAAAATAAGAAAAACAAGGAAAAAACTGCTTTTTTTGATCATGCCAAGCAAAGTGAATAGAATAATCAGCATGTCATGGTATGAGGGATACTTTATTTGTTGTTCCACTAGAAATGATGAGTACATACAAAGAGTTTGTATTTTTAATTCAGTTTAGCTCTAACAAAATGTAATTGCATAAAATGATGGCGTACTATAGAAGGTTGCTTTTTCGTTTAATGAAGTAAAAATTGCTGAATGACTTAAAGATATATTCATCTATGTTTTCCATTTATGCCATTTTTTTTTCTATTACAACTTTACTTTTACTAAGCAAATTAAGTATATTGATATAAAAAAAAAGAAAAAAAGGTTTTGCATACAGTATGCTTGAATAATTGACTATGCAGACAGGAGAGGCATGCAGTAAAACTCCGTAGGCATCTTACAAAAGCATTTGATCGTATTGTCAACAACTACTTACAAATTATACAATGTTTCCTAACTTCTCTGATGTCAGAATTTCGGATCAGCTTTTCCCTACATCTATCGTATAAGTAACGTGTGTCTATATTCATGTAGGTACGCTTGTGTGTTATAACTACAGTACACACAAGTAAAGATGCCTGAAGGGCCCCCAAAGAGAAAAAACGAAACAAAAGCTGTACACTTACAATTTTACAGTTAGGAATTAAATGAAGTACTGCATTAAATGTAGGTATAAAAATAACGTATTTAAACACAATTGATGGGGATAGTTTATGAAGAATTAAGTTTGACTTTTACCAATCATTCACCAATCAGTTGGGAATCAGTTGCCGTCATTGAAAATACATGCACATTGCAGTGAATGTTGGATGAATGTCAGATTTAATGCTTTATAAATATGCCCCCAACATGTGCATTTGCATATTAAAATAAGTGGAAAATTATAATTCAAAGCTTCACATTTCCTTCCCTAAATCTAAAAAGCTTACTACTTAATCTGCTACCATATAAAGTGTCACCTGAGAGACCTGTATGGTTTACTGTGGGTAAAGAATGTTTGGCTTGTAGTCTCGAAGGTTACAGGAATGATCTCCACATCTTGGTGAATCTAAGGAAGTTGGGTAAACTAAAGCAATATCCCCTGATCCCCTGAAAAAAGGAAACAAATCTTGAATATTGAAAATTGTTACTTGTAAATTGCAGTACATTATTTGGTAAATGTATTCATTTTCAATTTTTTTTATGTTAATCCCCTGAAGAATGAAAATATTTATTGAATATTTATTTTATTGAATAATTAAAATTGTTACTTGTAAATTGCAATACATTATTTGGTAAATGTATTCATTTTTTATGTAAATCCTGTTAAAGCAGAATTACTGTCAAATATTTCACTCTGTCCCATTAGAACTGCTAATAACAGAATCCTGTTTAATATATTGTCCCTTAAGTTGCTTAAATTTAACTTCTCAAACTAGAGACCAGTGCTGGCTATATTTTCTTAATGTACATAAAGCAGAAAGTACGTTTGAATTCTTTGTCAGGGACTGCTCCTGGGTGACAGCTGCATGATCATAGGTAAATAAAATGCTGTTTTTTTACTCACATGTGCACATTAGAGATGGGCGAACACCAGCCCGGAGTGTCCGCGAACAGGGCGGGTCGAACTTTTAAAGATGTCCGCCGTCCGCCCTGTTCGCGGACACATTCAAATTCCCCGCCTCTAGGCGGGGAATTTGAATCGGAAAAACCGGATGTGACGTCAGTGACGTCACATCCGGTCCATGGAACGCATCCTGGAACGCATCGTTCCTGGTTGCGGGAGCCGGATGTGACGTCACTGACGTCACTTCCTACTCTGAGCCGGAATCTTCACTACAAGACCGGCTTCATGCCCGGTCTTGTAGTGAAGACATTCTTCCTCCGGCACGATCTCGCAGGTTCTGATCCTGCCGGAGGAAGAATTTAGATCTTCTTCTGGCCGGCGAACAGGACGGGTCGAACACCCGTACTGTCCGCCGGCGAGGCGAACGGCGAACATGCCGAGTTCGCGGCCGAACTGTTCTCCGGCGAACAGTTCGGTCCATCCCTAGTGCACATCTGTCTGAACAGGATGTGACATTCAATACCTGCTGACACTGTACTATGAATTAGGCAGGGATTGCGTTTTGAACACAGGATAAATATATAGGAAATAAGGGGTTAATAGACATGTATTGCAAGTTATGCCAGGATATGACCACACTATATAGGGTATTTACTTATATGTATGAACTTCTCTTTGCTTGTTAGTGGATTCATTTCCTTACCATTGTTTTCTACTTTAACAACATAGTGGTGACCATGTTCCCTTTTTTAAATTATAAAAAATAATCCTTGCATGGCTCAATCCTACTTACCCACTTATTATGCAGCAAATTACATTCTATGATTGAAAACATATCATTCATATATGTGTTTGTATCTGCATCCGCAGGCTGACATACTATTTCTTGAAGGCCTTGTGTTATGTTTATTTGCTATTTTTCATATTAGCTCTTTAATCCAAAACATACAGCATATGATCATGGTTGCACGTTGCGTGGATTGTTCTTTATGATGCTGGTTTGTCTTAACAATGGAAAAGACCAAAACTTGTGATTGACACTACCTATTACTTCCCTCTGTTTCTGAAGTCTGTATGTAAAAGTGTTACCTGCACTACACAAAGAAGATTATGGTTCATTGGCTTGAAACCTCTTTGCCCTTTAAACTGCCATCAAACAGACAAAAAGTTGCGTTTTGGAAAACAGTCTACCCAAAGTGTGAGCGATCCAGGAAAACAAACGTGGGCAGAAAAGCACAACAGCTTGGGAGAACAGTTAAATGGTTGAGGTCAGGAAAGGTTCCTCTCAAAAACCTTGTGCTTGTTTCCTCTATGCCTTCTTACACATGGACACATGTCCTACACACATGGGTTTTACTTTAGGTTGTGAGTTCTGTTGCGTAAGTATGACTTTTGTAGTCAATATGGCTGTCTATCTTATGAAGCTTAAGACAAACAGTGAATATAAAATGGGAAAAAGGCTTTTTTTGTCATATGTTCAGATAAGTCTTGATCATAGTCAACTAAGCAGTCAAAAATGAACTATTTCACAATCAGACACAAATAGAATGCTATGTTACATGCTTTTTTGTTGTCTATGAATAACATTGGTGATCTGTGTTCTGATATTTAGTCCAGTTGCTAAAATCTCTTGCAACCATTGATTGAGTGAAAACGAAAAGCAGTTGAAAGGCTAACACATGCAAGTAATAACAATGGTCTCTGTAGATCACAATATCTTTAAGCAGACATGATAATGAAGTGCCAGATATGGAGGCAAAAGTGGCAGGCAAAGCTTTTGTCTCTTTGGTGGCCCCCTCATATTTCTGTGTTATATTGTTGTAACCGGAAAGTTTGCACTTGTATCTTTGCTCGTAATATATATATGAAAGAACCCTGCTGCTTGAAAAAGCTCACAGGTAAACTTCTCTTCTAGTTAAAGTATTGACGGGAGATGGCTTGTACTCTCCTGTTTGCTTAAGGGGAATATCCTCGGGATTGGCTTCTTCGCTTTTACTGAACGTGGCTGCACTGAAGGTCTCATACGATGCCAACTTTTTGTTAAGTAGATTCCTGTTGCGATCACCCATAAGTGAAACCTCTCCATTGGCCAGCTTCTCTTGGCTATCTCGTTCGTCGACTGGCATAAAGGTGGAAAGCTTTGGCTGGTTCTTCGGCTTCCTTTCAGGTGATGTGCGAACTGGCATCCAGCAGGAGTCGGAGTGCCCATATTCATCGCATTCTCTTGTGCATTTACCAGTTAGAGCTACATCTGGCAATGGTCTTGAATCTGAAACAAAAGAAAGTCCTTGTTAATTACAGAACAAAACCTAATGTACTAGACAATGATTTTATATAGGTTATGTGACACATGTTTAACGTGTTCCCATCTACAGGAATGGAATGAAACCTATATTTGCCTTGAAAAAATATTAGAAATACACATTAATATGCTATTTGCAAGATGTCTGTCTGTAGTTCTGGTTTAACCGTGAGATCGGGAAGGACGTTTTGCTGATCTGTTGGAAAGATTTCTTGCTTTATTTTATATGTTCAAATACCCCAAAATGAATTAACCTCAATACATCAGCACTAATATATATATATATATATATATATATATTCACTGTGTGGTGTCATTTTAAGAGTGGGATCCAGTTTTGTTCTAACATTGACAATATCATAATATACTAAATGGTTGTCATTATAAGATCCTTTCCTAAACTTCAACAGATATGTTATGTACTGGAAAGTCTGTTTCTTGTCTTTATAGCATTTATGCTTGTTGTACCATGTTGTGTATGGTTTCCTTTGTTCTAGTAAACATGTTTCATAATAGTAAAAGCAATTCTTAGGAACCAACAAAATTGCAAATGTCCCTTATTGCTATAAATTCATTTTTCTATACTGCTGTGATAAAAGACCTGATGCTTCCTAATAATGACTGGAATCACTGTACTGTTTGTAGGAAGGCACAAGTGGTACCCCTATAAATGTTTGTATAGCTTGTTAAAACTTCTTTTCTGTTATCATTTCTTAAAACTTGTATTCTATTTTATCATTATTACAAGTGGGATTTGTTGAAACCTGTTGTTGCCACTGGCCACTGGCAACACTGGCAGTTAGTTGGCGAAACCTATTGTGAGTAGAAAAATGCTTCCCTTATTATAGGGAGTCTGGCCAGCTTTATGGTATTGGTAATTAGTTTAATAAAAACGTTTAAAAAGGCAGGAAGCTTCAGCTTTTCAGTATACACACTGCTTGAGTACTGAGAGCTCATGACTGGGCACTGGGCTACCCAGTCATTGTAGGTGAGGTTCAAACTTATTTGCTCAGTGATGTATATATATTTTTTTTTTCATATAGCATGTTTATATATATATCTTCCCCCAAGCCTAAATCCAGGATTGCGGGCTGGTTTCCCAATATGCATGATGATCTGAGGGAGTTTGTTGTAGTGGACACAAGCCCCTAATCTGCATATCTGCCACCTTCTCTTTCTGCTTGAGATCCTTCAGAATGTATTGACAGGTACATTTTACCTACAGTTACCTGAATGTAAAAAATAAAGAATGCCATATTGCAAGCTATTTAAATTATCTTTCATACAAATAACTGCTTAAATACACACACACACGTGTACATTTTTCTTTTTAAATGTAGAAAACTGTAGAAAACTAAATAGCAAATGCCTTGATCTATAGTAATAAGGGTCATAGTTAAAATCACATATGCTACTCAAAATATAGGTTCTGGTTTTAGAAAAATGTTTCCAATTCCTTCTAATGTATATGGAGAGGTTTTCCTTTGCATATTTCTGCAGCTGTGTAGTAACTAATCATCAATATGTCTTTTACCTATACCTTTGTATTCTGCCGCAGCCCCTGACTCCTGCAGTTTCTTTCCTCAATGATGGATAACAGAAATATTGACATTTGTCAGCACATCAATTCTGAGACCACTGCCACTTGGGAGTTCTACATAGCATGCAGAAAATACAACGTTCATCGTCATATAGCTAATGCTACTCCTCTTACTCCTTAATGGTATAAGAAGAGGATCATCATTTATCATTAAGTAATCTGTGTTTTAAAGTCATATTATGATGCTATAAAGAGATTTAAAGTTACTACTAATAAAGTGTTCTTCTTTGGAAACAGGTTCTTGAAATATATAAAAAAATATGTATTGTTTTTTTCACCTCCCGCTGTTTCAAATGTCAAATAATTACTTGTTCTACTGTGTTACATATTCCATACTTACAGTATTTGCTTAGAAATATATGTTATTAATACCTGGACATCATTTGCAGAGATATCAGCCCAGATAAACAGTTTTATGATATCAATTAAAGGTCTGTGTTTAGAGTTCATGGTCTATATCAGTGGTCCCCAAACTTTCTATTTAGTAACATTATTAGGTCGCACTCCCTATTCAACCACATGTTAGGAATGAGGGCCAGCGCCCCCCTGGAATACCTTTGCACTGCCCCCCACTTTGGGAACCACTGGTCTATATAAATCAGAATAATAGAGGCCTTTTTGTTCTCATAGGATAAGTTTAGGATTCATATACTTAATTATGTACAATGCAATCTACACTGCTGTAAAATGAACAAAGAATAGTAATGAGCGAATACCCGTAATGATATTCGATTCAATATTCGTAATCTCATATATACGCATTTGTGGACATGAATCGCGATCTAAAAATCACAATGCAATACAATATGCGCAATGCATGCAGGTCAATGGAGCTTGAATATTTGAGTGGTAGAATATTTGTCATTTCCATAAAAAAAGCATTGCGATGATGATTCGAAATTCGAATATTCAAGCTCAACACTAACAAAGAGTAGATAATAGAGCCAGCATGTGCATGCAAAAAAATGAGGTAGGTACTCTCAGACATGACAATCCTTGGGTAATGTGGAAGATGCTAGTAGATCACAAGCGTCTGGGGATCTGACCAACTATAGAAAGATAGAAATACTTGTAAAGCCCCCCAAACACCATATAATCTTACCATACAATTTCTGTACAATCAATTTTTCTTCTACCAAAACCATGTAATATGAGGACCTTGCTTACTCTTCCAATCACTATGTATTCTACCAGGAAGGACCCGGCACTACATAGTTGTTGGTAGATCTAATGGAAATTGTATGAAGTGATCTAAATGTGTATGGGGGCCTTAGGTGGTGGAGGTCAGCAACAAGGAAAATCCTTATAAGATGTTGGGTTAACAGACTCCAATTTCTATTCAAAAGCACCCACAAATGCTGCTGTAGGATTAACCAGAAAACCTCATTATGAGTGATCCCGGTTGATGGTCCCAGTGGACTAGTTTGGACATAAAAATTCTTCGCAAGAACATCACCCTGCAAATGACACAAGGGCATTGACCAATCCTGGACACTAATGGATTCATGTCATATTTGTAGACTGCAGATTTGAAACTTTATCAAACATACCTCAAACAGTTATCTGTTGTTTTATATGGAAGTGGAGACCTCAGTATCAGTGCAGCACATGACATGGTAGATAATTACATAAAAGCACTACATTGATTGTACAGCACTACTTTCAGCATAATACAGTACATTTCTTTCAAATATCTTTACATAGAAATAATAACATAGTATGGAGAAAGCTCTGCATCTTGGATAACCTAAAGTATATAAATCCAATTATTCATGTGATTTCTCTCTCACATTTGATGAGTAATAAGCAATATTACGTCTTCATCTACCTGACCCCTTTTTACAGGAATTAACTTTGAAAAGGAGAATTTCTATAGAGTAAATATATAGTGCGTGTATAGGATGTCTAGTAATATTTTGGACTTTTCACTCAAAACATGGGTGTCAAGATCTAGCCAGGGGGCCACATTTGGCCAATGGTGTAATTATATATGGCCAGGGAAATGTTTTAGAAATGTTATTTTTAAGAAAAAAAGGTCTTTTATTTGATATCACATGTGTTATAGCATTACACTTTGCTTGTTCAAATTTTAAAATAAGCATTTGTTTATGTTTGTGTCTGATTAGAAGGAAAGACTTTCATACTTAATTATAAACTTTTAATAAATATCAAGGTTGGCCCACAACTTTTTTCATTATGGCCCATTCTGTGTTTGAGTTTGACACCCCTGACTTAAAGGACAATTAAAGGCTACTTTATGAAAGTCTAAACAAGTCATAAGCCTGGTTACTGGTGATGGCTTAACTTTGGCCAGGTCCACCCGCAAACAGGCAGATCAGACTTTTCAATAGTCTGACGTCCACCTGTTCTCTACCTGGTCTTTAGTGTAAAAAAAAAAAAAAATCATTCTCTTGCTTTTTGTCTCCTGTCCCAGATGCGGTGACACACAGTGAAAAGCTGGCCATACACCTTCGGATTTCCTTCAGATTTCCGGTCAGATTTCCTTCAGATCAGATTTTGTTTTACCAAAACCATGTAATATGAGGACCTTTCTACACCTTCCAATCACTATGTATTCTATCAGGGAGGACACTATACTACATGGTTGTTGGTAGATCTGATCTGATCTGAAGGAAATCTGACAGAGAAATCTGAAGGTGTATGGCCAGCTAAAGGGTTTTACAACAAAGGTTGTGGGCCAATACGGAAAACATCAGTGGAGACAACTGCTGGCATGTGATTCAGAAGTGACAATCTTAACACCCCCTCCTCCTACAACTTTTTTTCCAACCCATTGTAGTACATTCAGAAGCCTACATGGTAGTGACAACTCTTTTTAACAGCAAGCAGGTTGAAATGGAAATTGAAAGGAACATTTGTATTTCCAAATTAAATTTCAGTTAACTATCTTTCTGTTGCCTCTTAGAGAAGACTAAACAATAAGCAAAAAACAGAAAATTCCCTCTATACCTAAGTTTCAAGCCTGCATGCCAGAATTATATCAAAAAAAGAAACAAAAGAGAATCTCCCATATAGAAACCACAGGGGCGAGGGGGCTTTAAAGGCTTCAACAATATATAGGTTCAAATAGGTAAGATGGTTTAAATTTTAAATTTAATACATAAGCAAAAAACAAAAGATAATAGCAATAATAATCGTTATCAACTGTGGATACATCAATCAAAGCAATGAGGGTAACCAGAAGCATGTGCCCGGCGCCACACTTTCAAGAGGCCCAAAGGGTTGGTCAGAGGTTGTAGATCATAGACCAGAAAGGAGGTGTCTAAAGCTGGTTGGCGTGACCTTCTTTTTGGTCTATGATCTACAACCTCTGACCAACCCTTTGGGCCTCTTGAAAGTGTGGCGCCGGGCACATGCTTCTGGTTACCCTCATTGCTTTGATTGATGTATCCACAGTTGATAACGATTATTATTGCTATTATCTTTTGTTTTTTGCTTATGTATTAAATTTTAAATTTTAACCATCTTACCTATTTGAACCTATATATTGTTGAAGCCTTTAAAGTCCCCTCGCCCCTGTGGTTTCTATAGGGGAGATTCTCTTTTGTTTCTTTTTTTGAAGACTAAACAATAAGCATTGGTGACACACACATTACAGGTGTCTATGCCTTGTAATAGGTGTGCAGCAGAGATTAGATTTAGATATTAACACCACCAAAATATATAACAGCACCAGCTTTAAATAACACTGTACTTTGCCTTGTAAAGAGGCCCTATGATTGGTTAAAAATGGTTGTGCTTTTTAGCTATTTTATCCTTTCCAACATTGAATGTTCAGAAGAAAGTCATGTTATATTAACAGAAAATTCAGGGGCACATTTTAAAATGTGTTTACTTTACCCTTCAGGAAACCCAACTCTTCCAAGGACAACATCAACATGCTTAAATAGCCAAGCTGCCCATCACAATTCTCAGTATTTTCTATATCTATTACTCTGAAATGTACTTTTACAAATACACACTACAGTAGAAAAACAAGTACTAATAAGTCATGCAGACATCTAATGGCGATAATGGAAACACCTAGCAATAACATAAGTGTATTCTCCATCTACACAACCACTTTTCTATGTTTTAGTAGGTAAGAAACAAGGTCTCTTTAAGGTTCTCTTGGATTTGATCCTAGTTCTGTAAGTCATCAGATGTAAGTCTGATTCCCAAAGTTAAACACATTTATTGTATATACCAACCTGAGAAAAGTGATAATCTCTAGTGGGAGGTTTATCTTTTCCCCTCCATTCAGCTGCCAGGGAGCATCTAGCGGCTGATAAGCGTGAGTTATGAGCTTATTCTTGAGGGGATAATAAGGTTATATTGGCAATCCAAGGAGAATTGTCCATAGGTCTAAAGAAAATTTTATATCTCTGACTTCCTCAGTTTGAGCAATAATTATTCTTCAGAAAGGTTTAATCAATTGGCACAGCTGATATGGTGACCTACTATATATATATATATATATATATATATATATATAATATATAGTTTTGTTAAATGATGCATCTTTACTTCCTCACTACAGTTTTCCTTTGACTTGTTTATAAACCTAGAAAAATCAATCTTTTCAGAGCAAGGTTGGATCAAAACAGCGAACTGTAACTATTCTTGACAGAGTGAGGCTAGAATTTGAGCCTACAGGCCATTTGGTGAATATCCTTTTCTTGCTCACCGCTCAACAAAATACTTTAACAGAAATTTCACATCCAATCATCTGCAGTAGAAAAACAGCTTTGCTATGTTAAAGTGAAAATATAAGATTTTTACAAATAAAATAACATTTTCCCCTGGGTTTTTGAGTCCTTGCAACTATAGTAAATACCAATGGTCTCAGAGTTTATATATATATATCATAGGTTGCTAACTCTGTAACTGAAAATCCAAATGTTTATCACATTATTTAATTTAAAGTTTAATTTTTAATTTGTCAAAACTACAAATAACATTCAATAACAGCTCTTCAACAAGTATTAGGTTTCAGCAAGGTGAGAATATCGCCTCTGCTACTAAGAGCTAGTGATGACGCGAACCCGGAATTTGATGTTCGCGAACGGCGAACGCGAACCTCCGCAAATGTTCGCGAACCCGGCGAACTCCATAGACTTCAATGGGCAGGCGAACATTAAAAAACAAAGGGACCCTTTCTTGCCACAATAGTGTTGGAAAAGTTATTTCAAGGGGACTAACACCTGGACAATGACATGACAGAGGGGGATCCATGGCAAAACTCCCAAGAAAAAAAATTTTCACGCAATAAATCCGCACGAAGGATTTCTACAATGATAGTCATTTGGGATTTGAACATAAGAGGGGAGCTGGAGAGCACTGGTTGGTAAATGCCTGTGTGAATTCCACCTGAAACAACCTGTAGAGATCTGCTTTCCACATTGCCTACAGCTTAAAAGGAATTTTTATTTTATGGAGGACACTGGGGGAGATGGACAGTGTGGAGGACACTGGTGGAGATGGTCAGTATGGGGGCACTGTGGTGATGGTCAGTTGTGGAGGACACTGGTTGGAGATGGAGCATGTGGGGACACTGGTGGTGTATGGTCAGTGTGGGAACACTGGGGGAGATGGTCATGTGGAGACCTGTGGAGGGACAGTGTGGAGGCGCCATGGGGGAGATGGTCAATGGCGGACCACTGGTGGTGATGGTCAATGTGGAGGTACCACTGGTGGTCATGGTCAGTGTGGAGGACACTGGGGAGATGGATATTCCCCCATGGGATGATGGATGGGATATTCAGTGCAAGACTGAGATTACACAGAACACTGCGTCCCTTGCTAATGGTTTCCTATAGCGAGGCAGCGCAGCTCTATCCTTCCTAACTCTCTCCTTCTTCAGCAGAATGTGTAATGCGTCCTGTACTTGATATTTATAAGGGGGTGTGAGGTTCTGTTAGGTGTGCTTATTGGCTGGATTATGTCTGCTGACTGTGACTCACGGGGGGTCAAAGTTTTCTGCAATGTTAAAAGATAGGGGCGAACCGACATCTCCATATGTTCGCGAACATTGGCGAACGCGAACATGGCGATTGTTCGCCGCGAATAGTTCTCCGGCGAACAGTTCGGGCCATCACTACTAAGAGCACAATTTTAATGTCAGTTGATAAAAAGAAAAACTTTTAAAAGTAAATGTATGCTGAAAAGTTTAATTTACATTTTATTTTAGTATAATAGTATTATTATTTTAACAAAAATGCTGAGTAAGCCAGTTCAACAGCTTTTTTTTTGCTGAGCTTCAATAAAATACACACATAGGGGAAATCTAAAATCTGTTGCATGAGAAATGCTTGCTCAGCTGTTAAAATCAATAACTCAAGGGTAAAGTATATCTCAGACATGGCAATGACCTTGTTTGCATAGGAAGGATATATGAACATTGGTATGTTGGCATTAAGGTAGAATCCATACAGCGATGACCTACCATTTTACAGACTCCCCACTAGCTTGACCTTGCTAGGAATGATAAATATTTACATGCCTGATAGAAACAACTACAAGTTACAGTTCCTGCAATCGATTCATGAATCACAAACTTGAAATAACTGAGGCCTAACATTTCCTAAAGTATATAAAATGTGAAATAAAAATATATAAAAGTTAACAAGTTTAAAATTGCTTTAGTATTTGTTGCTGAGCTCAGTGCACAGTGCATAGGATATTGGCGGTCAGCCATCTAATTCTGGAAAGGGACAGTCTACAATTAGCTTTACTGTGATTTCTGGATAGTTGGCTTTGTGATCCTAAATCTATCCCCCTCCTATCGGACGAAAAACACTTTAAGCTTAATATCTTGAGGGTGATTTACTAAAGTGTTATGTGAGGTGAGCCTGTGATCAAATACAAATCCAACCCCAAAATAAGACAGAGCACTTTGGCACCCAGTGCCTTGAATGATGGTTTAGTACCTAGTTTCAGAAAAAAAAACAATCTACATTTATTGACATCTAGTCCTATCATCCCAGTCTGAAATATCATCATAACTCTCAAAACCCTGAATTGCTGTCAGCTAAGTTGGTGTTCCAATTTGTTTTGGATCTAATGGGGTCTTTAGATTTTCTGCTTTCCATAGTGAGGGGTCTTTCTCTCCTGCTGCATTCTATTGTCAATTTAATTTTCTTCACATTTATAGTTGCCTGCACACTTTTGATTTTTGGAGTAGGGCATTTATTTCGAGCATCTTCAAAAATCATGCTAGGGCTTTTTTTTGGGGTAGGTCTTATTTTCGGGTAATCTTTACGCAAATTACCTCAAGGCAAAAATAGTATTCAATTACAATACATATATGGATACAGTTATAATTGGGAAAGACTTTATAATTCTTGTTGGTATCTACCACTCTTCCTGAAAACTTTGATTAGACAGTGATACAGTATCACTGTCTAATCAAAGGGTCTAATTTGAGTGCCAACCCTCCTACTTGAGCCATACATTGAAGTTAATTCTGTTAAGGCTTCTGGCACATCATTGCCAGGATTAAAGCTTGGTTTGTGTCCAAGAGTAAGTTTGGGAAATATTACTTTTATCTACCTGATTCCTTGTTCTCATGACCACCACCAATACTCCTTTCTCTTTGATATTTTGTGCAGTCATCCCGTACAATACAAGGAATTGTGAGGGATGACTTCCGAGGCCAGACTGTTTACTAGTGATGGCCGAACTTCGGCCAGGTCTGTCCGTTAACAGGCCGACATCAGACTTTTTAAAAATCTGATCCACCTGTTCGCGGGTGGACCTGGCCGAAGTTTGGCCATCACTAGTAAACAGTCTGGCCTCGGAAGTCATCGCCTGTGCATGCAGGGAATTTGAATCAAAAATCGTCAATTACATCACTTCTGGTACCTGGAATGCACAATTCCTTGATTCTCTATCCTCTATTTCCTTGACGAGAGGCCGGCTTTTCTCTGCAGCCTTTCAGCAAATAATTCTTCCACTGCCCGGATCGTTCTGCTCCTGATCCGGATAGTGGAAGAAGAGTCACCTTCTTCCCGCTGGTGAACAGGGCGGGTCGAACACATGTCATGTTTACAGACAGTTTGCCCATCACTACTGTTTACATAAGCGTGAGGAAGAGGAAGCTAAACTGGACCAGTCTAGTAGCGGAGAAGCCATGAATGTGAAGGAAAAAAACTCTTTCCCTGGACTGCAACTTTCAAATAATAATGAAAATAAATGACATTAAGATGTTAAATGAGATTTTAGTAATTGGGTTTACATACTCAAATCTATTGAAAAAAAAAAAAAAAGTGTTAATTATATTTAAAAAAATACATGTTAATAATTTTAATGTGCGATCATATAAAATATTTTTTTTATTGTAATCATGCATTATTAATCTATTTAGTTGATTAATTCCATCATTATGTAATTAATAAAAAAAAAATTTAGGTTAATATTTGTGTAAAAATAAAACAATGTTTGTAATAATCCCAGCAGTGTTGCAGAATATCTCATAGTAGGATACTATTAAAATTCTTAAACATGTTTGAAAGAATCAGCAACTTCTTTCTCTGCACCTCAGGCCAAACAGAGTTAAACAGCAATTGAACATATCTCAAGAAGCATCTCCTGCCCCAAGGCTTTGACTGCTGTCATTTTGAATGTGGCATTATCATGTATCATTGGGATACTGGATGCCATCTCTAAAGCAGTCTAGCTGAATAAAATCAAGCATAAATCTTCTGTTTGGGACATGCATGCTGTGATACAGTTCCAGTGCTTATTAATTGCTTGTGGACAGAAAAAACATTTTATGCACATCAGTTTACGGGAGTGCAAAAATAACCCCTTCACTACCCAACGAGAACAATGATTCTATTTTGTCATACATGCTTTTCTTTAAGTAATAAGGTGATTAATTTAATACAGTATTAAAAGAATAAGTGACTAAGTTGGTCACTTGAAACTTGGCTGCATGGTGGCTCAGGTGGTTAGCAGTCTGGCCATGCAACGCTGGGGTGCCAGGTTCAAATCCTAACCTGGGCAAGGAGTTTGCATTTTCTCACCGTATCAGCATGAATTTCCTACAGTTTCCACCCACACTGCAAAGACATGCTGATTGGCATGTTAGTTGGCCTCCCCAAAAATATTCTCCTATGTTAGATACATAGGTTGGCGCCTAAAGATGGCCATACACCTTTAGATCACTCCATACAATTTCCTTTAGATCTACCAACAACTATGTAGCACCGGTCCTCCCTGGTAGAATACATAGTGATTGGAAGGTTTAGAAAGGTCCTCATATTACATGGTTTTAGTAGAAGAAAAGTTGATTGTACAGAAATTGAATGGTAAGATTGTAAGGTGCATGGGGGCCTTTAGAGCTATTTGTCAGATATCCTTTTGATCAACCAACAACTATGAATATAAGGTCCTCTGTGATTAAACACAGGTAGACTTAATTGTTTAGAAACTCCCTCACATTAAAGGATTTTGGTAAAACCAAAGGAGATCTAAAGGAAATCTAACAGAGAAATCTAATGCTAGCCATACACATGCCGATAAGCGGCCGATTTTTAATCTGCCCACATGGGGCGACAGATCCCTGTCGCCCCACTGCTCGGCCGGTCAGAGAACGGACATGTCCGATAATCTCTGGCTGGCGCAAGCCGATGGAAGCCGATGCCATAAGCTGCAATGAAGACGGCGTCTTCATTGCAGCTTATGGCCGGCACACAAAGGGTGCCCGGCCGATTGAAGGGGCCCCATAATGCACTGGGGTGCATCCCGGAAGATATCGGGACTAGTCTGCCTGCACACATTGGCGTGTGTATGGCAGGCTTAAAGGTGTATGCGGACCCTAAGATTTACAGCAGGTCCATCACCATGAGTGCACATGGCTGTCTGAGGTGAAAATCGATCGCACATATAACCATCTATGGCCAGCTTTAGACATATGTGACATACGGTAGGGAAATTAGATTGTGAGCTCCTCTGAGAGACAGTTAGTGTTATGACTATATACATATGCTCTATAAAAGTGCTGTTTAATATGTTGGTGCTATATAAATGCAAGATAATTGTAATACATGGATGAACCAGTGAAAGCTGCAAATTTCTGGTGGGTTGCAAGTAGTTGCTTATGTTTTTATTATTGACTTTATGTATTATTTTTATTTTGCCTGTTCTATGCAAGAGTATGGGGCTGACCACTAAAGCAAGTGCATGTGCACTTTGCCAAAGTAATGCTGTGAAATATAGTAATGCCTCCACTTCCCGTCCTGGTTCAACCAAAAATAGGGATAACTTGCCCGAAAAGTAGGAGCATTTTCCCTCTTCTGGTGTCAAGTTTGGGTTCACATTTTGTCTATGGTCTATCTTGTACCTGTCTGGTCTGGTTTCCTACATTTAAAAAAAGACCCTTTTACATTTAATATCAAATCATGTGTTGGGGTATATTTTTCTTTGAAAAGATCTATCCTGGCATTTAATATAATTTTTATAGTAAATTGAATGTCATCTTGTTTCCTTATAATTACAGTATAGTATTTATTAATATAATTACTTCACAGTAAATCAACCTTTACAGCATGTAAGTAATAAGCTTAGCAGTGTACCTATTGGCAATGCCTAAATTAAGGTTTTAGGATATAGTTCCTGAATCTACTGAATCCCAACTCCTAATCCTGTCAAATTATTATACTAAATAAAAAAAACTACTGAAATGATTCTCAATGACTTCCAAATTCATAATGTCTAAGTGATGGAGCTTTAGTCCATTAAAACAAGGAAACTTACTGTTTCTTACAATTAAAAGTTTAAGGAGCCCTGTTTGGAGTTATATAAGGAAGTTTTTAAGTTATAGGTCTATTTTTAGGTCTCTTTTATTATCTGTCAGATGGCTACAAGCAAATTACTTCTACAATATATTAACCTATGTAAAAGCTTGTAAGAACTAGAATGCACTATGGTCATTTTAGCTATTATTATGCAGCTACATTTCAAGGAGCAAGTTCATACAAGTTATGCTAATTTGACAGGTTGACAGGTACAGCGACCAATTAGTCCATTTTGTAGCTTCTATATTACATATAGGTATGACTGTCATGATGAATATCATTTTCAAGATGTTATTATAAATGTAGAGAAGCATGGATTAACCACCACTGATGTAAATGCCATTACATATGCCATTATGGCAGTTATATTTGGTATATCTGCTCAGTTTTTATATAATATGGCAGCATGACGTTATCAAGACTCTAGCTGCTGCTTGGTTTTACCAACCTACTCTAATATGCTGACATTTCATAAGTCCTGTCAGTTAATGGTTAGGAACAGCCTGCACATTCATCTAAATTCTAGAATAACATGAGAGACAGTAATGTAGTACTAAGTATGCCAAAGGCTACCATATTGGAGCATAGGTATGTTAAATATTCTGACTAAAAATAATATGTTCAGTACGAGTTAAAGGCGTCATGGCTTTAAAGAAAGAATCAGCGATGGCCAAACTGTCCGCAAGGCGGGAACGTTCGCCGGCAGGAAGAAGATTATTCCCCCGTCTAGATCAGGAGCAGCAAGATCTGGCCAGTGGAAGAATATGTTCACTAGAGACCGGGTTCTCTAGGGAAAAATTAGGCTTAACACCAGTAGAGATGTCAGTGATGTCACGTCCGGTAGTCGGAATAAGGAACTGTGCGTTCCAGATGTGAACAGGCGGGGAATTTGAATCCCAGCGAACACTTTTCTGAAAGTCCTATCCACCTGTTTGTGAACAGACCTGGCTGATGTTCGGCCATCACTAGAAAGCATAATGGTATTTTAATGCCATTAAAATAGTTAAGGGTATCATTAATAACATACTACCTGTCATTTTAGATGTGCTAAAGGCTGTGACACTGCTAGTCAAAAGACAAAAGCATGTTAAATCTTTCCTTGAAATAGATTTTTTTTCACTAGATATAAGAGCAGTGAACAAGACATGTTCCATTGCCTTCTTGCCGGCGAACAGTATGGTTGTTTGACCTGCCCCCTCGCCATTGTGGATATTCTTCCGCTGGCCTGATCTTTTTAAGATCCTTGCGTGGCTCGCCACCGTATGCAGATAGTGAGGAGCCACGCAGGGATCTAAAAAATTTACCTGACAGACGCCAACAGTGTGGCTATTCTTCTGCCAGCCGGATTAGCCGCGCAGGGATCTGGGCTAAATTATCTTGAGAGACCCCGACGGTCTTAGGTATCTGCCAACATCTGTCAAGATCATTTCGCCAGCAATGCGCCACTGGAGATGGCAGTTCACCACGAACGTGCGGATGTCGGTCATCATTACCAGATATTAGCAGAACCTGCAAATGATTGTAGTGCAATAATGATATTGACTGGTGCTGGACAGCTGACACTCATCGAATATTAACATTCTAGGTCCATTGTTCATTCAACATCATTATCTGATTTTATTGATCCCTTTTTAAAATTATTACTACTGTAGGCAAAGATAAATTGTTTATTTTTTTAGCATTTAGTGATATATGAAAAAGCCCATATTCAGGTAGGCTGCCCATCACTAATGTAGACAATAATATAGTTTTAATTAAAAAATACTTCAATTCCCACCTCTGTGGCAGATTGGGAGGGTATTTGCCCATCGTTGAGTGAAGCGTCTTCCTGGAAATGTTTCACTACTGGTTGCCTGGCTCTCATGATCTCTTAAGCCCATGGGTGGCAGCTGGGGTCTATTGTCACAGCCTGGAAAGTCAAAAATAGAGGCTTGGTCACTGACTGGTGAGAGCTGGGCAAGTGAAAGGGATGACTTTACAAATGAAACTATTAGTGTTGAATGAAAGTCTGAAAAAAATGTTTCAGTTAGGTGGATTTACCAATTTTTTAAAAACGTGTTAACAGTAACAATGAAAAGCAAAGTGCAGCAATCTCAATAAATGTCAACAATAAATGTCTCTTTGTATAAACAGTCAAAACACTTTTTCTTGTTTTGTGTAGAGTAGGATAAAAACTTTTTTATGTCTGTGTACCATAGGCAAATTTTTTTTCACTTCCGCATATATAGATACAACAAGATATTAGAAGAAATTCCCATATGTTAAATTAGGGTTTGGCAAACTGTGGCTCACGAAAAGCATGAGGCTGTGTATGCATGGTGGAAGGGAGGAGACTGTGACTCTTCAGTTTCAACAGTAAGGAGACCAAAGAGTCCACAGCCTCCTCCTATGCATCAGAAGCCTCCTCCTCCCTTCCACCAGCGCATACACACAGGAAGGAAGATAAAGCTCCAAAGATCATGGCTGATAAGCAGCTGTGAGAACAAGAAGCCACAGTGGAAATCTTAGCTACTACATCCTTTCCACCCATCTCAGCCCACATGCTGGAAGGAAGAGAGCACAGCTTGATCTCTGTTGTGGCTCCTTGCTCTTGTCCCTTAACCAACCACACCCCGGCGCCCACCTTGGAGGTGGCTCTTTAGCCGAGAATGGGAATGGTTGTCAACCCCTGTGTTAGACAATTTCCCCAGGACAGGTGCCCACTAATAGAAGATTTCCCTTTTGCCTCCTATTATATCTTGCTGCCTACTGACCTCATTCAAATGCTATTCCAGCGCACATCACCCTGACATAATAGTTATAATGCGTAACCAAATTTAGTGTCTGTTTTTTTAATGCATCACTTAATAACGCAATTCCCCTCACTCACTTTCATGTACAAGTCCAATAGGAACACAGACATCAATAAAAACTTGATTTCTTCACTAAAGATCTAAAACAAAAACTTAAATGATCTGACTATCATATTATAAAGGTTTGCCATACACGGGTCCAGTGCTGCCCACCCTAAAGTATTGACCAAATAAAATCGTAATGGACCAAAAATCTGATCAAACATTGATTTGACATGTCGGGTTTTTTGTGTTGAACATTTTTAAATCGAAGTACGTTGGTGGAGAAAATTGACCACTTCATGTGCAATTGACCCATAGCTTCCTTTGCGGCAACCTTTCAGATCTATGGGTTTCGGGGCATTGGCCTTTTTGGTGATCGGCACCTGTCAAAATGGACCCCAAATCAGATTCCCAAGGTTGTGTGCCATTGATTGATAAATCTTCGGAAATGATAAAAACCGGGAATCGATCGCAGACAAATCAAAGCGTCTATGGCTACCTTAATTTAAATTTGTAACTGTGCTTTACAAATGAACATTGACCAATTATTTTACCTTATTTGAGAAGTTTAATTATGGTTGCAAATGCAAATACTGTAAATAAATATATTTTTTAAACTTGGCCAACATAATTTATAATACTGACTAAATGACTAAGGCAAGAGTCTTATAAAAATTGTTTTATTAGAAGAGTGGAAGTTTCACTCAGCTTAGTAAAGCCTTCAGTCTTATCATCTAATCCAATGGAATAACATATAAAAATGCAAATTGTTGAATATGAATTGTAGCGAATATACTTTTACTTCACTAAATCCATCAATTGACTCAATGATGACTTAATCCCCCCCCCCCCCCCCCCCCCCCCTCCCCTAAATTAACCAAAAATTTAAATTTGACTTTTAGATTTGGCCTTTCAGGCAAAAAAAAATGGTGTTACTGGGATTTGGAATTCTAATGCACACTATGATTCCAAAATGATTGCATTACTTATCAAATGTGTCTCTTTCTTACACATTTCAAAGAGTTCTCTTTTTGTACTTCCTCTATAAACCAATCTTTGTCATGAAGAGAAATAATTAAATTCCTTCAGATTCACAGACAGCAAGCACAGAAACTACAGTAAATCATTAGCAGTAGTGATTTAGGTTTCTTTTACACCGTTGCCAGAATGGTTATTATATTGTAATTAAAAAGGCAGAAGGCCAGAAGAGACATTCCTATCCAGAGGAAATAAAATTCGAAGGAATTATACATTCCGGTACCTTCTCTGTTGATTAACAATCCATTAACGGACTAAGCCTGTGTGCTATTTCACCAGTTCTGTAGATAATTTAGAGCATTATAACATTTATGAACATCCTAAGCTGATTTTGAGGACATATGTGTTTTTATGTTGGTGCAGTTTAAAAGTATTTTGAGTCATTAAATTTAAATTGGAAATCAATGGAAGAAGCAGCTAACAATAGTGAGAAGCCCCAGAGAACTGGTGGATCCACCAATAACTCTTATTCATAAATCTTTCACATTCTGACTCTATATTCACAAGCTGTTGTATTTTTATTGTTTGGTTTAATTTTACATAGTAACTTTATGTGCCTGGATTGTTGTGAGCCAATTGACGTAAACTTTATATATATTAATCTTTAGGAAACCAAAATAAAAAGGGAGCTCTGGTCACTGTTATATTTTTCTGTAGACAAACAATTGGGCTGTGTTGGGTGAAGAGTTCTTTTCTTATTGAAGCTTACACTGTTTGCTTATAACTGCATATTATGTAATGTTTCTCTTTGCAGGGATTTATTTGGGATAGATTTGTTTATTAAGTACCCTCGATTTTAATTTTTTTCTGTGTTTGGGGTAGCTACTTTTTCTTTATTATTTTTATTCTCTGCTGAAAAATAACTCCTTGTGTTGATAAGGTTGAGTGGAATTTGGCATAAGAACAGGCCTTGGATAGTGTAACTTTTAAAACCTTTCTAGGATCCACCTAAAGCTTATTTTTTTTACACACCAAAAAAACCCTAAAAGAGTTCTTATCCCCTTCCTCCCTTACACCACCCTAATGGTATCCACCTATCCCTTACACAGATCTGATGGCCATTCTCTAGTCTGTTGGCATTAAGTAACACAACTTTTCTTACATGTGTGTACTCCCATCTTCTATTTACAGTACAACTTCAGAAGTCTTTCATGGTGCGGTGGTGAATGTTAACCTACCCTTGTTTTAGGGCTGTCGGATTCCAGTACTATGTTGAGGAGGACAGTAGATAAGACAGGAAGGTACACTGTGATTAAATGTGCATTTATCCTTTGATATGGTTATAGAAACATATCAATGGGTGGCTGCTGAGCCTATAACACCTATAGTTATAGTCAGGGTGCACGTAACTTTTTTACTGAGCTACTGAGATGGTGTTTGGTACCCACCGCATATGTAGGGTGGGCTTCCTCACTGTCTTCCTCACTTTTCTCTGCGTCAGCTTCCTGCATGGTAGATTCTGCTGTCACCAATTAGCTGTCCCCATCCAAGGGTCACTAGCTGGCTTTGGGTTACATGTTACACTTACTTTCTCTGACTTTCATCCCCCAGATCTACAACACCCTTAGAAGTCCAATCTGTTTGGATTGGATTAGTAATTTTCTAGCCAATTGTACACCCCTAACTGCAACCTTTCACAGTTATTCATATTTCCCTGTAGTTATCCAAGTGACAAAAATTGTATACATGTAACATTTAGCTGCGGCCGCCCAGACACGGAGCGCCTCCAAGTTGTTAGTACACATATGAGCTGTGTAACAATAATGCAGGTACGCAGAGCTAGGTTTTGGCCCCTTTTGAGTACCAGAGTACCACCTATGTGCACCCCTGTTATAGTAGTGACCCAATACAACCAACAGAATAATCCCAATATACCAGACACTGTACTGATGTTGAGTAGGATGCTGTAGGTCCTTTTAAATGGTCTGCCAAGATCAAGATATGAACTCTGGTGTTACGAGTCAGTAAAAGCAAATATCCCTGCATTCATTATTATCACTTGACATTATTTTACTGAGACAAGTGACCTTTCCAGCCATAATGTAATTCCCTAGATTTGAATTTCCTGGAATTAAATGTAATTGTTGCCAGCCTAGTGGTAATCCAGTTAAATCCTTGGTTAGCCACTGACTAAGTCAGATCAGTCAAACAGTGACAGACCTTCCAAAGGAGAGCGTTTTAATGTGGATTCCTGAAGTGATACAGACATTAGCATGTAGAACACATTTAAGCTGTCTAATTGTTCTGCTGTTCTAATGATTAAGTATTAATCTGTCACAATGTCAAATTGTTCGTTTGCATTTTTTTCTCTCCTGTAAAATATGTCTCTGTTGAATGAATGTGGAAATCCTTTGATGAAACAATACATTGTGCAATTAGAATGTCTTCACTCTAAATCTTGGGAAAATAATTAATCAACACTCCTCAGTCAACATCATTTCCAGAATAATCACTGTAAAAATGACGAGGCTGTAGCAATATGAAGTAATACACAGTGCACAGCAGACAGTTAATATGCCTTATCTATCATACTCACTTGTCACACAATTAAAATACAAATTCTCTGCCATGCTACAGTATAGACATGTTAGAAAACATCTGGGGGAAACAAATTACTGTAAATATATTGAGGCGAAGGATACCCCTTAGATAGGTAGAGCCATCATCATTTACAATGGGAGTTGTGAGTTCTTCACCTTTTTTGAGTTACTGGCAACCACCAAAGCCACAGCACTTTTTTTTACCCCAGACTATGATTACTTTTATCTCATTTTTAGAAATGCAAACATATTATACACCGCTGGTTAAATGTAAATTAACATACAGGCACAGACTATAGCACTGTAACAGAAGAGGACCCTTCCCAATCCGGTTTATAATCTAAGAGTGTTGGTTTGTGTAACACCACATTGGCTGTCATGATTGTTTTCTTCCTTCAATGCAGTCTGAATGGAGAACAAACATTCTGCCAACTATGTCACAGTAAATTAAGATTTTCCAATCTGCAGTTACTTAGACAATATTAAAGCCATTAGATCCCAATGACAGGTGATATTTCTAGTAGAGGTCTGCAATGGCATACTCAGTATATGCATATATTTACAGGAGCTGTCTAGTTAAACAAAATATAATGACTTAAAACTCATAGCCCTATTAAGGTTTTTTGGGCCCTGTTTAGATGTATCTGTTTATCCTAAAATATCTTTAGATGGAACCAGTTACAGCTAATGGGAATTAGTCTTTATTGATTTCGTAATTAGATTTGTTATTCTTTATGCCTTCTGATGGAAAAGTACATAATAACATAGTCATGTCCTCAAACTTTTTAAATGGGGGCCAGTTCATGATCTCCCCCCAAAAAAAGAAGAAGAACTAATTCCCAGGAGAATACTAAAAGAGTGATGGGAAGTGTGATTTTGCTACACTTGCATATAAATGTCTTCTCTGACTTTGAATGCCCAAATCTCTAACACCCTTAGAAGTCCACTTTTTGGGAGGGTTAGTAATTTACCACTGAGAATATTTAGCCTTCCACAACTGCAACCTTTCATAGTTATATCACTGTTTCCCTGCAGTTATTCAATAGACACAAACTGTATACTGAGTAAAACTGTAACATTTATTTATGGTATTCTGAGAACATAAGTTTAAACCTTATTCTTTTTTAAATCCTCTTGCAAAACCATCTTTTGCCACAAGATGCCCTCTGTGCACTCTAACTTTTAGTGTATATCACAGCTACAGCTTTCTACTTAAGCTCCAGCTTTCAGACAGCTCAAAAAACATTAGCACTAAAAGCCTTACAGAGACATATATTGAGCGCGGGCGGTAGTTTTAAATGAAATGCCTGGAGGATGAAATATATCCTGGTTATGCAGGCATTTGACCACTATGATCAGTTTGTTTTTGACTATTCTGTTTCCCTCCTATGCTTCCTATACCTTATCAACAAACATTGATTAAATCAGAGCCCCTTTACTTATCATTACACTGAATATATAGTGGGCATACAGGGTGTCTTTTACATGGAGTTATTTGCATTGGGCATAGTAAAATACATTCTACATTCTGTGATCACAATTTGCCTTTTTATGTCATCATACTCCATGCAATGTTTATTAATGTTGCATCACTGAACAATGTCTTGGCAAAAGGACAAGGGTCATCCAGTTCTAATCCAGTCTACTGACACCTGTGGGTAAACGTGATTTACACCCCCTAAGCTTTGAATACCTCATAAAATGTTTGGGAATTGGAAAGCTTTGCAATTCCAAGCCCCCATCCTTCCTTTCTCCAAGTAAGTACACTTATTCTTCTCCAGGTATCCTTTAACTGAACATATTAAAAGCAATGTATGTCTTTCTTTGAGAAACAAAGTTTCAGATTACCACAGTAAAGACTTCTTTTAGTTAACAATTAAAGTAACAAGAAAACGTAGAGTTGAGTGACACCTTTTATTGGCCGAGTAAATAAAAACTTCAAGCTATTGAGTCAGCTGAGGTCGTACGGTAACCGCAATATACTTCTTTGTACACACACTATAACACCATTATAATCTTTTTGACATGACTGTGTAAAGAGAATTCCTACAGATACCAATAAGTCTTTTTTCTAACAAAACTGCAGTAAGCTAACACAATTAACACCATTATGTGAGGGTTAAGATCATCTAAAGCCAACGTCTAATGAAACGCTGAGTTTTCTCTCATGTGAATTTGTTGAGTTGGAAATCTTCAATCCTCTAGCTGCATTAAGGGGACAAGTAAATGAATGTGTGTCAAAGTATATCAAACACTGTGCCAGGGAAAATGTTTCTGTCTCTCTTGCAAATGACTTTAGGCAGAGGATACCACTGAATTCAATTCATTGGCTGCTACCCTTCAGCACCAAGATTTATCAGCTCCCGTCTGTTATTCTTGTTCTCCTCCGCTAGAGTGTGTTCCATCCACTGCAGTGAAAATGGCAGCATTAGAAATCTTCCCCATGTCTAATAACCCTGACTCAACTTCTGGATCTCTATCTCCTGTTACTACGTTCCCAAGCAGCGACATGATTTTCTAGACTGCTGATTTGCACATTCACTAATCCATGACAAATTCGGTTAATTTAAACTGTACAGAGAATTTCAGCTGAGCTGTTGTCTATAGGGAAAAATCTGCTGTAACAATTACGCTAGTTGTATTTCTTACAGATTGTCAAGTAAACATGGCACTGAAAACGAAAGCCTTTCATTATTCTGTGTCAGGTATTCGTTATAAAGTCATATCGCAGTGCCACTATGAGCTAGCCATACCAACGGACTGCAGAAAACTGAATAAAAATAGACTGAAATCAAGCCAAATCATCCTTCATATCTCTGATGCTTAAAGGGCATTTACATATAATCTATAACACAAATATATCCTTGCTTTATCCCTTTGCTTGGTGGATGTAAAATAAAAGAAAACCAGCATGCAATGACTGTAGCAGTTCGGCTCGGGTTGAATAGAGCATTACCAGCTCTGTGCATAGGATTTAATTATTTCTATGGTGGAACTGTCCAGCAGCACGCACAAGTGCTTGTGTGAGCATTGAATGGAAGACAATAGGAAATGGCCTCTTGACTTCGATCGATGATCCATTAATTGTTCATCATTGAAGAGATCTAGAAGAGCGAGTTGAGGGTTTTTTTTTAATCATCTTTATACCTCAAGTAAATTAATTAAAAGTGACTTCCAGGAATACCTAAAAAGAAACAAAGAGCTGGAAAATAACCCCTGAAGTGGGGCTACCCCTGCACTTCAACAGTTAAATATTCATTTAGCTCTAGAGAGAGCAGAAGAACCACTTTACTTACTTTACCCCTCACTTCCGCATGACAAGCATGTTCCTCTTTTATCTGGCATCTTCCAGATGGGCAAACCTTTGGTGTTACAATATAAAGCTCTTGTCCTGTTTTATTGGAGATGACATCACACAAAAAAGAACTCAAATAATTTTTTACATTCTCTGAGTTCTAAATATTCATGGATCATGAACATGATGATATTAATGGAAAATCATTGCTTCCTGGATTGATGCTTTTCCTGCACTATCAGGGCCCTTTCACTCATTTGCTTTGCAGGGTGGCTAACATTAACACAAAGTACACAAGTTTACTTAATAAACAAGTTATACATTTCACACTGGCCCTTAGTTTTGTTGTGCATTACTGATAACACAATTGCCCTGCAGCATGCATTTTTGTGGCTCATCACTTGCCATCTCTGATACAAGTGTATGGCAGATGCAAGCACAGTGCAATACATAAGTGCATGGTTTAATACTGGCAACCAACATGTGTGCGGGTAACACAATTGCAGATGGTGAAAACCACCAGGGCAGTCGCAGCATGGCATGTGAAATGGCCCTCAATAATTTAATAGTACACAAACTTATACAGGGTTGTCCAACTTTAGCCCTTCAGGGCCATATAAAGGCCAGGTTTTGGTATATAAAATTTACTTATTTACCTAGGCTTACAATGCATAACCCTGAACTAAAATGTCTCTGTACTTAAGTACTCTGTACTGGGAACACACGTGTAGATATGGGCCAGATCGATGGCCACTTCGATTGCCGTGTGCCCTCATGGCCATCTATCTGGCCCATATCATATGCGGATACGGTCAATGTCCCGCGGTCTCCATGCAAAGCATCGGCTGAGCTAGAGATACAGAAGTAATGTGTCTCCAGCTCCTCCGGATATTGGGCAGCAGCATGATGACATCATCACACTGCTGCAGGGAACCTCAAACGGCTCCTATATCGAGCTGTGTTTTCCCTGCTTTACAGTGTTCCCAATTTAACCCATCACGGCTGATTTCCTATCCTGGTTCCAGCTTGTTGTTTGACTTTCAATACCCCCACTTCTGATTGTGTTGCTATCTCTGTCCTGGATTTGACTTTGTTGAATTTGGCTGGTTTCACCTATTTCAACCCCGGAAACCTCATACTATCCCGTCCTCCTTCAGCAGACTCTTCTGATCATGACATCACTGCACCATTTATGTTTTGGCTGAATGGGGTTACTAGAGCATCGACGGCAGAATAGCTTTCAAACATGTTAGCCATTAAAGTCTGAAATAAAATGCGTATAACCCTGAACTGAGAGCAGAGGGATCACTGAATCATAGTTAATGTGCAGTAAAATACCTTCAAAAGATTTTTTAAAAAGTTAAGAAACCTCTTTGCTGTAACATACATTTTAATTATCTGTTAAATAATGCAAGATTCCGGTGCAGAAGCATGTGAATTAGAGTAAGGGAATAAATATCTGGAGACTTCTTGTCTTTTTAAGTAACAGTCAGGAAAAAGTCTGCAACAGTGAATGAAAAGTAGCACAAATCTGGAGATTCATTTACCATTTACTCTATGTGAAGTTCAGTTTATTCATGTGAAATGATTCTTACTAAAAGAGGGCCAATTAGGCCATCATGATATACCTATGTGGGTGAGAACTGTACACTTCTGGTCTTCAGCTCAGATGGTCAGCAGGATCTAAAATTCCCGGAGAGGAATACTTTTGTGAGAATTTGTTTATTTCATTGACTTATTTTAATGGCTACAAAATATCTCCGGTCCCTGAAGACTGGAATATGGCTGATTAACAACGTAATGAAGAAAAGTGCTGAATTCTAAATTTGAAGTCAAGCTGGAATGAAGCTGATTCTAATATGTTGTATGGGAGCTGCACCTGAGAGCCTCGCTGCTATGACATGCATGAAATGTTATCATTGCTGTAGCATGACTGACAATGAGCTTAACGCTTGCTGGGAATGTGCTGTGTGCTACAATAATAATAATAGCCCTACTAGAGAAGCAGTTCTGACTGACCCATGGGATGTGATATGGGATCATGTGATTTCATGCATATTTTCCATTACGGTTCTCTTAAAGTGACACATGACATACAGTAAAGAAAAAACACTGACATAGATATGCTAAGGAACTGGAACATAAGTTAATATCAAATATTTTAACTGATTGCAGAGAAACATATGGAAATGTTATGCAGAAGATTTAAACAGTTTATAGTTCATTGGAAAGTTCTAGTACTTGTGGTTGTTCTTTCATCAAGACATGAGTTTTGAAAAAAAAAAACTCTCACCTTGTAAAAACGTTACGTTATGAAACTTGCTAGCTAATTCCAACTATGAAAAAATGAATATACAGCAATATAAGTTGTTGCCTAAAGTGACAGATCTCTTGTTTCCATCAATGGCCACTAAAATGAAGTAAATAAAATTATATATATATATAGTAATTGTTATAAGATTAGACGGATAAGATTGAAGTTTCCTATATAGGCAATAATACACAATGGCCACATTACTGCCTGAACATTAATGGGGATTTAAAAAAAAATATGTCAAAACTCATTTGTCAGAATTTTCCTCTATGTATTAGCTTCTCTAGCACCAGCAAATTATTAAATGTGCAACAAATCGGTCCACAAGAAATGCAGCTGGGGGCTGTTTCTGAGACTGGACCAATGGTTCACTTAGATAAATGGAAACCACAAAATATGACATGTGTGAAAATAGAGATTGCATATACATACTACAACTACTGTCAAAAAATGGTAAAGACTTAATAACTGTAGGGATTTCCATTCACTTCCTGTCACAATAGAGTTTTTTCCTCCTAAATGATCCGCTTTTGCCCAGTTGTCAATGCAACACACCCACATCTATGTACTACAGTAGGGAGAACACACCTCACCCACTACAGGAAGAAACCAAACCTATGTACTACAGGGACCATCCTCATCTACTACAAGCAGTAAGATCGAACCCTTTGTACTACAGGAGGAGGGACCATCCTCATCTACTACAAGCAGTGAGAGCCAACCCTTTGTAGTTCAGGAGGATATACCATAATCATTTACTACAAGCAGTGAGATCCAACCCTATGTAATACAGGAGGAGGGACCATCCTCAACTACTACAAGCAGTGAGAGACAACCCTTTGTAGTACAGGAGGGGGGGACATCCTAACACACTACAAACATATGGACCACCCTATGTACTAAAGGAGGAGGAACAATCCTCACCCATAGCAAGAGGAATCCAACCCTATGCACTACAGGATGAGGTACCATCCTCATCGACTACAAGCAGTAGGATCCAATACCATGTACTATAGAATGAGGAATAAACCTGACCTGCTACAGTAGGAGGGACAATTCTCACGCACTTCAATCATAGAGACCTAACCCTATGTGCTATACTAGGGGGGGGGGCACACCTCATGTACTACAGGATAAGGGAACATCATCATCCACTACAAGCAGTGATATCCAACTCCATGTACTATAGGATGAGGAACTCTACACTTCAGGAAGGGGAAATCCTCACCCATTACAACTCCATGTACTACAATGGGAGAAGCACACTCCATCCACTACATGTGGATGGACCATTCCCAGCTGTTACAGGAGGGGACAGATACAAGACCTTTACAAAGAGTCAGAGCAGAAGTAACCACAGTTCAGCTTTATTCGGGAATAATATATACATTAGTACACTAACCAAAAATTACCAGTTAAAATTGAATATTAATAAGGCTTTCAGTTTGGTAAAGTCAAAGTTGATCAGTTTTTATAGATCACTTTGCTTCCTACTAAAGTCATAGAGGTAAACCAAAAAACTGTGTAATACAGTGTAACACTTCATCATATTGCATCATCATGTTTTTATATAGCCTAATACACTTTCAAATCTTTCATCTGCACAGAGTGCTAAAGAACAGCATTTATTTCCATGTATATATTTAGAAATCTCTCCTTGTACTCTTTAATCAAGTCTCCTATCACCATGCATTTCGGAAGTTGGTGCCAAAGGGATTTTTGTAAAATATACATCCTGAGTCTATATATACGCACACAGCACTCCCAAAGCTGAGAATACCCATCGGTTATGCAGAAATCAGTATTTTGGCCAGAGGAAAGAGGAAGACTTGAAACAGCCTAGCCACATATCTCAGGCAGCTGAGCAGTACCCAATTCCTCATGCCATGACTGCTGTAATAGGCACTCTGTTTTATTGTCTGCTAAGACAGTTGAGACAGTGTCCTCAGGAGTCCCTTGTTCACTCCTGAATCACTTACTTACACATGAGGTGCTAAACTGCGATTTGGGCACATCCACATGACAGAAACATATCTGCGGATCACAATTGCCTTTGCCACCTTAATAGAAGTGACTCAGGGCTGTTTGTTAAAATGCATCACTTTCTTTTTCTGTCACTGCAAATTCAGTTCCCGTTTCATTCTTCTTTACAGATTAGTTATTTGTTGCAAGTACAAAATATACAAAACCTTCTAAGTCACAAACTCAAATGAATCTGAGCTCTCCATGCCAATCGAGACTTGAAACGGCACACTGTTCTTACAGCAACTATAACAAGTGTGCATAGACAAAGGGCCTTGAATAGCCACTGGCAACAGAGAAGCTGGCACCCATTTTCAGATAGAAGCTCTTTTCAGATTCTCACAGATAGCTATGTGAACTGGATAAAGAGAACTGGTCATACATTCTACAAGATGAACTTGTCCTTAAAATCCACAGCCAGGGGTTGGTCTTGTAACTAGAGGACGGTGTGTCAATTTATTTCAAATAAATCAAGCACTTGTAAACCACATTAACTCATCATTGCTTTTAGAAAGTCTAAAAGACACTTGTTCTAATGTATGTTAAGAATTTTGAGATCTTCAAACTTTAGTTATCATCTTAAAATGACATCAGTT
Source organism: Ptychadena robeensis (assembly GCA_036250615.1). Classification (NCBI taxonomy): domain Eukaryota; kingdom Metazoa; phylum Chordata; class Amphibia; order Anura; family Ptychadenidae; genus Ptychadena; species Ptychadena robeensis. Next base: position 203,364,456 of record CM070032.1, read on the forward strand.
GATAAATTTGATATAAACAAAAAAGGTATAGTGCAGATTTTAATGAGAGTAGGCCATGTTACACTTATTCAAATTTATAGTAATTGGCTGGTAAATACTAGAGTATATGAATTTGGAGGTCGGGCAAAAAGACTGTTCCTACCATTTTTAGGCATCCCATATAAAGAGGGGGACTGACATCTCAATGGAGGCACCACTCACACAAAGATGGATAAGCTCTTGATGGACATGCAGGTACAATTTGTTACATTTTAGATTCTATAGGTGGCATTTGATCCTGAATGCTACATGGAAGCAAAGAAAAAAATATCTATACATAATTATGATTAAAAGTACATAAATAATCTTTGAAACATTTACATCTTCAAGGTCCTCCATAAAAATATAGTGGTTGGGTCAAAAGCCAGTGGTGCTATATCTCTATGGTACTGTCTGTACCCAAATAAGCTTAAACCTTAAAAAAGCAGCTTTTAGTTCTAAGGTCTGTACATAAACAATATGCAGAAATCAAAAGTCCCAATGCACAAAGTTTATAGAGTCCAGTCCAAGTTTTAATAAACCCATAACTTGTTTGTTTTTTTTAAAAACGTGGTATGGGTAATCGAAGCAAATACCATAGTAATCTGCTGTGATCTCCTGTCCTCGCTCCCACTTGGTCATTGAGAATGTGATGGCCTGTTATGCATTGTCTGCATAACATGCAGGTCAATTCTGCCCTCCCCCGCCTCTTCACCAAAGAGTCAGATGTAGAGCATTTAAGCTCAGCAGGGACAGGTAAGAGTATAAGTGCGTTTGTTTTACAAATAAAACTCACCCGAAGTTTGGTTTGTAAACAACCTTATCCCCAGCTACACTTGGGGTAGCCGCTAACATGATTAATAGTAAATATAAAAAAAGTCATGTCCAACCCATTTTGGGGGCTCAGAAGTCCCTCAGCAGTGTAGATGGATGGTTATAATAATTAAGGTTTCATCTTAGTATTATGGTTTGTTCTGTAGAAATTTGAGGTTTTCTGGCTGATATTAGGCTGTGATACTGAATAATAAGAAACCCAATTCAGATCTTTGTTACAAACAAAGGTACAAGTTAGAGCTTCATATTGATATATCAGCTGCCATTACCAATATGCCTTAACCACCAGGTCTGCTACTCTAATATTTGCTTTACACTGGATCAGTACTTAACTTAGAGCAATCTTGCACAAATAAAATGTTCTGACATTCTACTAGCCACGTGCTTATTCACTAAGTAGTAAAGCAAGGATAGAGATTACAGCTGGGGAATCTGGGCCTTCAAAAACACATCAGCATTGACAGTCATATTTCTGTGTTAACAAGTTCCCCGTAAGGCAAATGTGCAAGTGATGTGCTACGCTGTGAAATGGCCATTTTAAAAGGCCATCTTGTACTTGCACATATTTTGTTGCTGACTTTAACAATCCACTTCACAACTTGTCATTGACTATATAGTGCTGGGGCAGTGACCCTATGTTGTATTTTTAATCTGTTTGAGTGCATTTTTCCATTAATGCAGTTGACTGGAGTCATGCTCATGGCATTAAAAATGCATGAAAAAGGTATGCTTTAATTTTGTCTCTTTGTGTACTGAATTGAAAACATATAATGCATAGGCAGGAATACGTGTTTATTCAAAGAATGTACTTTCATGTTTTGTGTTCAGTTACAGATGACACTGCCGGGAATAGGAAAATGTGAAGTAGAAGAAGGGATGAACCTCTGCAATACGATTTTATTGCTGTCTTTATTCCTCTTGCAAATTGTTTTATTTTCCGTCTGATAAAATGCTTGGAATATTGGACTTTGGAAGAGTAAGGTGGGGGAAATATTAAAAGCAGTCTCAGCAGGGGTTCCAATTTTATCAGATATATCCTATAAGATATATATAAATTACACATATTTTTCAAATACTTTTATTATTTTGTTAAATAATAAAATACTAAATAGTGAGTTTCCTTACTCTTATCCATCTGTTTGGTAAGACATCATCTTCTGAGCCATAGAAAGAGCATTAAGACACTCTTCTATAGCCTGCTATAGTGTATGAAGTTTGTATGATGAGTTCACTTTATATTAAATATACACTTGTGAAGCAAATATTAGGTTTACAGTTTAAAGCACATGCAGTACTAATAATAATAGGAGTACACTAAATCCTTTAAAAGTCACTGTGAACTCCCAATGTATGACACTTGATTTGCCAAAGCATTGCATATCATAAACAATAAACTCCTTGCTAACACTTTTATTGTTCCAGTAGAGACTATTGGTCTATATTTGGGGCAGATTTCCTGATGGTGGTAACAGCATAGTCTCATTACTAGTGATGGCCGAACTGCCCGCAAGGCGGAGAGTTCGGCCGCGAACAAGCATGTTCGCCCTCCTTCTCGCCAGCGGACAGTACGGGTGTTCGACCCGCCCTGTTCGCCGGCGTGAAGGATACCTCTATTCTTCCTCCGGTGGGATCATAAGAAGCGAGATCCCGCCGCAGGAAGAATCTGTTCACTGAAACACCGGGTAGAGAACCCGGTCTTTCAGTGAAAACCCGGCTCCGAGTGGCTCGCAAACCCGGATGTGACGTCAGTGACGTCACATCCGGTTAGCACACCAGGAACTATGCGTTCCAGGTGCCGGATGTGACGTCACTGACGTCACATCCGGGTTTTCCGATTCAAATTCCCCGCCTAGAGGCGGGGAATTTGAATCAGTCCGCGAACGGGCGGACGGCGGACTTTTTTAAAAGTCCGCTCCGCCCGTTCGCGGACGGACATGGTCAAAGTTCGGCCATCACTACTGATTACATAATCTGATATACACAATTGAGTGTTGTGCGCATTCACTAATCTATTTTTTTCGAGCCTATTACAAAATTTGAGCCATCCAGGCTTCTCTCGAGTGGAATCAACCAATCCCGCTCACTATAAAAAGGGGGGACTGACATCTCAATAGAGGTACCACTCACACAAAGATGGATGAGCCCTTGATAGACATGCAGGTACAATTTGTAAAATGTAAGATTCCTTAGGTCAATCCTGAATGCTACATGGAAGTAGAGAAAAAAATAATCCATACATAATGACAATTTAAAGTGCATAAATAATCGTTGAAACATTTACATCTTGAAGGTCCTCCATAGATCCTCCATAAATAAATAGTGGTTGGGTTAAAAGCTAGTGGAGCTAGATATAGATAGATATAGCACCACTGAAGAATCTCGGCCCAACAGGTTTCCAACTGTTGGAATACCTTGTTCAATTTGCATTTTTTGGATGGGGACCATGGGGCCGATGGGGCAGTGTTGCGCCTCGATATAAATAAAGCTCAAGCGCAGCGTGATGCAGAGCTCAGCTGGGCATCGGTCACATGGGGATCTACCTGTGTACGCCCAGCATAAGAGCCACTATACTCTATACTATGCGTTAGCCTATGGCAGACAGGTTTCATGGAAATAGTATTTAGAGTTTTCCATTGTGTGCCACTTACAATTGTAGACCTTGCGTTACAAGTTACCGCATCACACAGTGTGTTAAATCATAAAGCACAATGCCTACAATATTTTTGAGCTATACAACACATCCACTATCGTATGTACTGTGCAATGCAAATGTGTTAACACTAGCGCATTCAGTGGCGGCATAAAATTCAACATGTATTCCGTGAAAGGGCTCTACATTGTCACTCCATTACAGTTGGTGCCTGAGTATGGCCACATGTGGAAGAACAACAAGGGACCCAGCAGGTTCAAATGATTGAAAATGAATTCTGAAATTCCTTTGAATCAAAATGGCGGCCATCATGAAACAGAGACACATTCTCTAGCTGTGCCCACAATGATGACACTGTTCTTTAGGTATGTAGAACATGGCAGAGATAAAATCAGGTACATTTCAGCTCAGGCTTGCTTTAATATTATAGGTTTATTAAACTGTTGCCCTAGATGTGCAGGAAGGAAAATTCTTTACATGTAATCGCCAATTGCTGAAGAATTTTCAGGTGACCAGAAAGTTGACCATAACACCATGAAAAATAGAGCTCACCCATAGTTCCTGTCATGGCTGATACTCTACTGGCATGTATAAGCTAATTAAATAAAGAGATGATAGAATTTTCCGACTTGCTAACTTTGTGAGCTGATTGCAAAGCCTCTGAAAATGGAATCATCATCAAAATTGCTGGAGATGTAGAGAAGGGTTGTGGGAACATTGGGGGGGGGGGGGGGGGGGGGGGGGGGGGGGGGGGGGGGGGGGGGAGTTGAAATTCCAATTTTCAAAATTTTTACTTGACTTTGAACTTAATTTGTGCAAAAACTATTTATGTTAGAGCCATACTTTTTTTTTTGTAGTATACCCCCAACCCTTCTCTATATCTCCAGCAAGTTTGGTAATGATACCAAATTCGAACATCTCTAATCAAATGTAAAAAACAAGGAAACAGATGACCTCCATGGGGAGTTATTTTTTTTCAATAGGCAGATATTTCTTTTGAATTTGCCATGAGTTTATAACTATAGTAATCAGAGCCTGAGCTGGATCTGAAATAAATGCATTGAATGACTAGCTATTTATTGCTGTTAAATAACTGGATTAAAAAAGTTTTGTATAGAAAGCTAAAAAGTAAGTACTCCTTTGGAGTTTACGTTCTAGAGCCTAGAACTTTTAATAGATGGCTGCAGATGGTAAATATTCCTCAGACCGCCAAAGTATGCTATGCCTCTCATCTAAAAAAATGAATGCTTCCTGATTCAAAATTGATTTTTGAAAAATATTTTAAGCTGCAACACTGATTTCCCACTTGGCTGGAGATTGAGACCCTTGGTTTCTCTTTTCAAATCCTAAGCAACTGAGAAAGTTAATCTGTTATAATGTTTCTAAATCTTTTAAATTTCTAATACTGTTGAATTTAAAGACAAACTGAAGTGTATTTTCACAGCCGGCATATATTCAGGTTTTACTGTCGTACAAAAAATAAATATATTCTTTAAAGCCGTCTCCTCCTTCAAGTTACACTTTTTTTTTAGAGCTGTTATTCTTTTATATTCAAGTATTTAATTATATCAGTTGTATATTTTTACAACCTACTGTGAGATCTTTAATAGTTAATTATATTTATAGGTTTGTATAGAATGCCTCTGGTGGCTGTTTATATTTAACCATAAACTTACCCTTTCTGATCATTAACTGCTGGCAGTAAAGGTCTTTTATACATAGAAATATAGAAATTGGAAGTTTGAATAGACCTTGTGCCCCTTATAGTCTGATTTTTTAAATGTTGTTATTATCTTTTATATGATAAAGTTGCTACCTATCTGAACTTTATTCACCCCTTATGTATTCAAAGGTTGAATTGTGTTTGGGGGCTTCCCATTTACTTCCTGTCCAGTTTAGAGTGTGAATATTAAAATCTTTTATTGCAAATGTCAGCACTTTGAAGATCTTGAATATTGGGCTATATTTTTGTAATCTCAAATATTCGAGATTCTGAAAAAGGTAAAATGCATTGTGTTTGCAAAATTTGCATGTACAAGTGCCGATTTATACAAATAATTATTTCTATGTGTTGTCTCGTGTGGTGAGAACACTGCAGCTGCTTTTTCACATTCTGTCACTAGATGTCATTGCGTTTACAATATTCGCATGTACATTTTCTCAAAAAATAATAGTCATAGTCACAGCACAGTAATAGTCACCTGCACACACAGATATCCCCCTAAAATAGCTAAAACTAAAAACAACTAAAAACTACTTCCAAAAATATTCAGCTTTGATATTGATAGAGTTTTTTGGGTTCATTGAGAACATGGTTGTTGTTCAATAATAAATTTTTTCCTCAAAAATACCACTAGCCTAATAATTCTGCACTACCTGTATTTCAACCATTTTCCATGCAAAATCTGTTTGAAATTTGTCTATAATTATTACCAGTAAACACATTTACCTCTTCTTATCATCATAATAAAGTCCTGGATCTGACACAAAACAATTGTAGTTTATAATGGAATTACATACTAAGCAGAGTTGCAATTTCATTTTAATACAATACAAAGCATGTGCCCTTCAATTTTCTGTTGTGCAGAATAATCAAATGTCTTCCATGGACTTTTTATGGATAAATATGACATGACATCTGATTATTATAAGCATGACAGGTTGATCAGCAAGACTAAATATTTTGGCATGGGTTGTATACAAAAATACTGTCTTCTATAATTGCGTAAATGAAACGCTTGCAGGTTTTGTAGAACAAGATGACTTTACAGAAAACAAGTGCTGTCATTCAAATCATAAGGAACGTAAACATAGTCTGCGGTCAGACTAGACAAAGTCAATGAGATTCCCTTCAAACTTTGCAGCTCAGTGATTTGTTACTTCCATTTTACTAAATTGGAGGATAAAGAGTTTTTTTCTAAGCAAAACCCAAAGTTATTTGTGTTAACTTTTAGAATGAAGTTTCAGGCTCGTGCTAGGCAGGTGCTTTATAAGCTTAGGTTCCCAAGTATAATTCTGACCTTTGTGTGGCTGATGAGCTGTTGAGCTGGTTGAATTTTTTTTCAAAAATGATGTACAGAAGGGTTGCATACTACAAAAAAATAAAGTATGGCTCTAACACAAATAGTTTTTGCATAAATTAAGTTCAAATTCGAAACATCATTTCAAAAATCTGAATTTTGACTTTGTTTTTTAAAGTAATTTATGCAAAATGCATGTGCTAGAGCAAAATATGTTTTTAAATGTTGCCACAACTCTTCTCTACATCTCCAGCAATTTTGGTGATGATACCATTTTCAGAGGCTTTGCAATCAGCTCACAAAGTTACCAAGTATTAAAATTTGACTATCTCTAATGAGCTGACCGTGGCGTGATTACCCTAGTAGAAGCCAGGAAGGGTGTACACCCTAATAGGGGACTAGTAGTATGAGGCATCATTTTTGGTAACCAGAGCTCCAATTTTTATTGAGATTCTGTGTATTTTCTGATATATTGAAACTCTTGCACCTTAAGATGTATACATGTATATGTGGGGCCTTAAATCCCCAAAAGCAGGGGTGTCCAAACTTGTTGCAAAGAGCGCCAGGTTTGGTGTGGTGAAAATACGTGGGGGCCGACTAGTCAGCGCGACATAATTTAAGCCATTAAATGAACTATACTATGTGGCAGATCTCTTCCTTCAGCTGCCATTATTATTGTAAGGCATTACCTATTAACCTGGTGTCCCTAGTTATTGCTTGTGCATATAATTTAATTTTAAACGTGATAAAAAATAGGCCCCCTGGACTGGCTATGCCTAACCTAAGGCATTGGGCCTGTTGTTACAGAATTTGGAGTAAATTTAAGTAATGCCACTATAACACTAATCAACGTTCAACAGTTATTGTTATTGTGATGCCATACTAAAGTATAATATGTAATGAAGTTGGGGGTCAGCAGAAAAGAACTGAAAAAAAAACTAAAAACGAGTGACTAGTCATTTTCCCACTGCCCGCTTTTTTTTGGGTATAGCTTTAATAGCTTAAGGGGATCAACCACCATAAATTCATCATTTCATTAAGTGCCAATAATAGGGAGGAATGAATAAGTCCCCCCCCCCCCCCCAAAAAACAAAACGTACCTGTAAGGAGTAAGTAAACAAGATCCCTCGCAGCCTCTTCTCTCTCCCTGGCTCTGAGGACGTGCGACACAGCGCCCCCCAACAACTCACCACAAAGATAGATGGGTAAATCTCTAATCTCAGCTTTGTGTTAAAACAAATAAGACACATTTTCCCATAGAAAACCCTTATAAATGCTCCCAGTGGCCACTCATGATATTGCACCCTGAATTAACTGAAGATGGAATCTCTCATACGATTCCAGGGAACAGCAGGTAAGTATATTTATTTTAGGATTGTGGAGCGCTATGCCACCATCATACCAAAGAGGTATACCACATTTTATTTTTTCAGATGTTGTGTATAAACCAATTATAAACCCATTACCCAAGTCCTATTGTGCTAAAATAAACTAATGTGTATGTACCAGTAAACATTTCCTTCTAATTTTTCTCATCCCATTTATATTATGTGTTGTGTTAGTATGTTTAATGCAGCACCAAAATGCAATTCCATTCTATGATGGAATAGTGCGAATGGAGGCTTAATATCCTAGGAATGTTTTTGTCCTTTTTCCAAAACATTTATTACTTATATTCCTTCCTTCCATCTTTTCAGTAAGAATAGCTGACACATTGCCCACTGCCAAATATAAATTGTAGACACAGCATTTTCGAGTTATCTCCAGCTGTATGGAGAGGACTCACACTGACAGTCATTGCTCCACAGAAATAAGGAATATTGTTGCCATACATACTTGTCATAATAAGCATATCATGAGGGTTGTATGTACTGGCTCGTTCTTAATTCTTTCACTTGAGCGGTTTCACAAAGCTTTACTGTCTTCCCTGAATCCTTTGAATCTGCAGGTGGGCCTCTCTACACAACGGCAGAAAATATAAGTCAGCTTGATCAAACACATACATTTATGTAATTGAATCAATAGTGGAGGTGAGCTTGTACTTTTTTATTTTTACAAAGCCTGTGATGCTGGATTGCCGCATTCGAACGCAGGTTCAGATGAAAAAAATCATGAATTGTGTAGCGAGAAACAAATCTTTTACGCTGCAAATCATTTTTTAATTCTAATTGATCAATTTAATTCATTTTATTATTATATTCCTAGAGCTGGGCATAGACCGGCTGATTCCTGCCGTGCACGTTCCCGCATCTGATCGGCTGTCGGGTCGGCAGGGATCGCACAGTGATCCGACGTATTATTCAGATCCGATTCCATTAGTTCGGATGGGGATGGAAGTCCCCAGCCGAAGTAATGGCCGGCACACATGCCCACCATGCCCGCTAGGTTGGCTCGGCAGTCGACGGTAAAATTGTCCCGTCTATGCCCAGCTTAGGTCATGTCTTATTAAAAAAAAATTATGCAAGCATTTAATAGTAATGTTTGATAATTGAGAAATGGATTACCTGCACTTCTCCATTGCAGCATAGAAGAACCACCTACTCAACAATCTTTTGGAGTATTTCTTTGGTTCCCCAGAAAAAAGAAGGCTCAGAATGGGCCGCCTCATCTGAGCCTTCTTTTCCTGGGGAACCAAAGAAATGCCAAGAAACATAACCATAGAGGAGAGGTCTGAACAAACAGTACTACTTTGGGTCTCCCTAAGGCTAATTAAGTGTGATTGTAGAAAACACTTGAGTAAGGACTAGAGACGGTTTCGACTTAATTGCAAAGCCCCTGAGCATGGTATCATCACCAAAACAAAGATGTAGAGAAGGGTTGGGGGTATACTCCAAAAAAGAAAGTATGTCTCTAACACAAATAGTCTTTTCACAAATTAAGTTCAAAGTCAAGTAAAAATTTCGAAAATCGGAATTTCGACTTTAACTTTGAACTTAATTTATGCAAAAACGACATGTGCTAGAGCCATACTTTTTTTCTTTCAAATGTTCCCCCAACCCTTCTCTACATCTCCAGCAATTTTGGTGATGATACCATTTTTAGGGGCTTTGCAATCAACTCACAAAGTTAGCAAGTCGAAAAATTTGACCATCTCTAGTAGGGACCCTAACTAAATCTCCCTACATGTCAGATTCATTGTATGGATGTTAGTTTAGGCTATGTTCCCACTCCCAATCACCTGCGTTTGCAGTTTTCAATCGCAGGCAGAATCACGATTGCGATTGGGGCTGCGACCAAATTGCGGCTCCCCGTGTTCTGACTCCCAGCGTCCACAATTATTTTCCTCTAAATCGCCCCCATAGACATGAATGGAGGCGATTTGCGATCGCGCCTGCAGGTGATCAAAAAACACGTCCATTCATTCTTAATGGAGGTGATTTTTTTTTTTTAGAGTGGTGGTGTTTTTTGTAAAAAAATTACCGGTGAAAATTGCCTAGTCAATCGCCTGGTCAACCGCCTGGCGATCACCTACTGGCGATTCTGCAGGTGATTCAAAATCGCTAGCTCAGGCGATTAATCGCCTAAGGGGGAACATAGCCTTAAACTGGTCTAATCAGGTCTACTTTTTCCAAGAGACAAAAAAGTAACTGTTAAGGCTGTCATACACAGGATGATGTCTGTGAGATGGATCAGCCTTCAAGCTCAGCGTGATGACATCATCGTTAAGCCTGATATCCAAGGATCTGGAGGCTTCATTCAGCACAGCGGATGCTTTGCATGGGGACCCGCGGTCCCACACCAAAGCAATGGACATCGACCATTGATCGATTTGCCGTCATGTTCAATAACCCTGTTTTCAAGCGGGATTAATCAATCAGGACAAGACCAGAATGGCCGCATCAGATATACACTAGATAGATGGCCGTGATGGCCGCAGGTTAACATAGTTGTTTAAAGATCTTCTCCATTTGGCACATTCCATGTATGTTGGATAAATGATCTTCCTCACACTTTGTGGTTTGCCTTGCTAAGAATGATACAACTACTATGTCCTTTTGTGACAATGGGGCTGATGGTAGACCAAGGAGCAGACACACTTGGAAGGCTCCTCAGGCAGGGATGGCTTCAAAAATAAAACAAAAGTCGGGCATACATGTTGCGATTCCCCATGCGATCATGAAAAATTGCAGGGTGATTGCACAATGATCGCAAGCATACCACCTTTGGCAATCGATTCCTGTCCGATCGAGAGCTCCATCCAAAGTAATGGCGATCGACCAGGAAAAAACCAACATGTCAGATAGCTGTGCGATCATCTTTTGGTTCGATTTGGGCTGTGTTCCATTCCAGAACAATTTATCATCACGAACACGCATGGCATGGTTCGGGAATCAAACGAAAGATTGAGCAGTGTATGGTCGGCTAAAGATTTGCACTGTAGGCTGGTAGCCAAATATGAATTATACATCTATCATTTAATTCACAAGTGATAGTGTCGCCATGAGCACCTTCCCTCTTCCAATACACCAGAGAGTGAAATACTTCATTGCTGAAGTTTTCTGCATTGACTTTTTTTTTAAAGAGCTCGTCAATGAGCTTGAAAAAATATACAGTATTGCCTTCACTATGTATACATTCTTTAGTAAACACTCTCAGCTCTCATCAGCTAATCTATTATTTTTGCAGCGACTGTTGGTACTCTTAGAAACAAACGTAATGGTCTGATCTGTACATTTCTTCTTGACTAAACAGCACTGAATGGGTAATATGTACGCTTGTAATGGACCTGTCATCAAACACATTTGTATCATTATCCCTGGTACCTATAGGTATGTAAAAAGAAAATAATGTATAGCTCTGAACAGTCTTCAAACATCATTTAGCTTCAAGCAACATTACACCCTCACAACATTACATGTATACCAAAGAAATCCTTTCTGGCGTAATAGCTGCCACTATAGCGGCTGGAACATTTGTACAGCATGCCCCTTGAATATAAGAACGCCATTCTGCATATGAATATTTGTGGACTCATTTATAACAGCCACTCCATCTAATTACAGAGTTTTTACATCAAGAGTCTATTTTGCTCAATGGATTGGGTCTATCCTTCCACATATGCAAAGATTCATTTTTAAATGTGTTCAGCTTTTTCTTTGTCCTCAGTACTGAACCAAGCAACAAAATGAATGAATGGTTTGTGAAAGACAAAGGGAACTGTACTGACGGATGAATGCAATGGTGTGTTATTGCAGGGAAAAAAAGAACTCACAGAGGATTTTATGGAACAGAACTTTCTTGCCCATAGCAACCTATCAGATATCCTTTTCATGTTTCCAGTTCATGAAAGAAAGAATTTGTTTGGTTGCTAAGATCTGACATAGTTCATACAAGAGATTATAAAGTCTTTAAAGTAACATAAGCCTTCATTTATTTAAGACCTTAGCAGTGAAACTACAGGCAACAGGCTAAACACACAATTGAAATGTCTATATGTATATACAGTCTGCACAGCCAGTTCTATGGTTTATGAACTCCTTACATACGGGATAGACAAAATGATGACTCTTAAGCAGGGTACAGACATGCAGATATGGGCTGGATCGATGGTCGCTTCGAGCGATGTGCGTGCTCACGGCCATCTATCTGGCCCATATAATATGCGGCCATTGCGGTTTTCAAGCGGGATCAATCCCGCTCAAAAACAGCCAAATCGCACATGACTGATAAAAAAGGGCCAATGTCCGTTGCTTTGCCTAGAGACCGCGGGTCTTCAGGCAAAGCATCAGCTGAGCTGGAAAGAAAGCAGAGCTGTGTCCCCAGCTCCGCCGATGTCTGACAGCAGTGTGATGATGTCATCACACTGCTGCAGGGAACATTGGACAGCTCAAATGTCAAACCATCTGTACCCTGCTTTAAGGTCCCCATTCACGGGCAATCCTCCTTTAACATAATGGACCTCATCACACTGCACCCAGTCGCTCAGAGGATCAGCAGGCAATCTTTATGTGCCGGACATTAATTTGGATGGGGACGCTGGTGGGGGGGATCTTGATCAGAAGCTTATTCCACTGCACCCCCTGTTAGGCCAAGAAATGATCGATGGCATACAAAAAAGTCTGGTTTGCAAAGCCATCTCTTGATTGGATAGGATCACCACGTCTGTATGATGCTCAAAAGGTTGACTTTAAATTGCCGGAACTTTGAGATAAATAGGTGGGGTTTGGGTTTCAGTTTTGGCAAGCCATCTCTAAAAGGTTTGCCATCACTGCTATAGTATCTCACAAAGGGAGCACACCTCTCAAATTATGATAAATAGTTTATATCTATTGATGGGACAACAATGAAGATATGATACTGTGAGGATCAATGTACAGCTTGTATAATAATGTAAAGCTGCTGTCCCCTTAAACACACAGCAATTAATGCCTAAGTAAAAAAGTGAGTACACCCCTTAGTGAAAAAAATTTCAAATTGTACCCAAAGTTTTAATATTTTGTGTGTCTGCCATTATTTTCCTGTCCTGTGTTCTATTTGGGCATGGAGTTCACAGATAGAGCTTCACAGGTTGCCACTGTTGTCCCATGAAATTCTTAATATCACCCCCAGCTGGGCCCTTAGTCTGTGGCCATGTGCAACCCTTGTATATTTCTTATTTGCAAAGCAATGTATGCCCCCCAAACTAAAAGAAGAAAAACATATACTGTTTTCTGCAGGTGGTAGCATATTTTTTTCAAAATCATAGTGGTAGGTTACACTGCTTTGGCTTCCCACAAAAACAGCCCAATAGCATGTGTGTATATATATATATATATATATATATATACATACAATATGTGCAATTCAGGTTATTGTATAGGCCTAAACTGGGACCAGAACTTTTGCTTTATAAAATGTTATGTGTTATACTGATGCTGTGGATACAGGAATTAAGTCGCTTACATGAGCATAGAGATTTGGAAACTTAACTTTGTAAATAAGGCCAATTACATTTAAATGTTACGGGAGAATTTGCCATGAAGTCTCTAATACTGCTGGCATAGCAGAAGTCAGCTAGTCTTTCATTTCTATAGCATGTCCATCTGTGCATGAAGTTGCTGGCTTGTACTAAGCTCTTAAGATTTTTATTAAACTTGATAAATCCAGGTCAGCGTAATTGTTTTCCCTTCTATTTCTTTTCATATACTGATTAGGTATTATTACTCCTCATTCAGGTTTGGCACTAGCTAGGTTTCTTGCGAGGATTTAGTTATGGTGGATCGTGAAAGATTAGTTCACAGCTCTATTAAGTTTGGTGATAGATATTGTTATTGCCTCTAACTCTAATTATTTTCATTAAACATCGGTTTTTCCATGAGATCCATCCTCATTCCGTTTCAGTGTTCAGCTTCTAATTTTGGCCTTGGGCATCTGCATTGTAGGAGGATTGGACTCTGGCCATTTTCAGAAGATATTAGTGTTTCTAAATATGTTTTGCACCTGCTTGAGATGTTGGCCAGGTGGTGAATAGTTTTCTTCCCCCTGAATTGGAAAGCCATGATAAGTTTATCATCATTTTTTTATCTCTCTTTGTTTCTGTGCGCTATAGTGTATGCTTTACCTTGATTATAAAATATTTGTCATAAGTTGGCTATAACCACTAATGTGGAAGTTTATCATCTACACTTGCAAGTTAGAAGACGTTAGTACTCAACAAGTTGGTGAGAAGTGGGTTCTGTTACTTATATCACACCAGACTCCATTAATGAAGCATAACATGGCCTGGTACCTTTGTAAAAATATAACTGATTCAAATCACTTTTTGATCAATATGAAATATTAATATAATTCAGAAAATCTCAACTGTCCAGCCTTACTGTTATTTATGAGATTCTATTTCTGTGGCTCAACCCTGAGAAAGGGAGGAAAGCTTAGCCTCTGAAATGTCTTTGATATCCCTTTATTTGTATTTACTCATTAACCTTCCAAATGTAGTTCATGTTCTTACAAACATCCCTTAACTTGTCATGAGCCCTCACCAAACTGTCCTGAATATTGAGGAGGTGGGGTGGCATAGGCAGGCATATATGCCCTGGGTCCCCACGTCCTTGGCACAATCGATGACACCTGGAATGTGAAGGGAAGAGCAGTTGAGAAATCTAAACAACTTCTGCTGTATTCAGTTTTGATTAACTGTACTGCTTTTTTTGGCTATGTTTCCACAGCATCTGTGAGTCTGCTAAGGTGCCTTAGTCTAACACATCTATGATGCTTTAGGACATTCATGGACATCCTGTAAGGCATGCATTAAGGCATGCGTTACAGACAGAAGGACCTTATTGCCCATTTTTCTGCTTCTTCGCGGACCCGGGAGTGATGATTGCAAAGGACAAGAAGTGGTATTGTGCACGTCTTATTTAAGTTTTTGTGAAGGGACAATGATCCTTACAAACAATAAGAAAAAATGGTCCATTTTTAACAATGAGAAGGCATGGCCTTCCCTTTGGAACCCATAAATAAAATGAATAGTGATGAGTGGCATAGGCAAGATTCAAATTTATATTAATTCTTCTAATATTTGCAATTCGAGGGTATGGCCATGCATTGCGAAAATATATTCGCAATTCGTAATTTGAATATATTTGCAATTCCAATTTTATAGCTCGACAACAGACCTGAACATATCTACCTTGGTTCCCTCTGCCTAATACAGAGGGAAGTCCTTGACTGCAATAGTGTTGATCGCGAATTTTTGAATCACAAATTACTTTTGCGAATATCATCACGTTGAGAATTCGTTAGGATCTGAAATGTAGTGCTATATTTTCGTAATCTTGAATATTCAAGATTTTCACATCAGTAGAGTTGATTGTGAAAACATGCAAATTGTATTGTGAAAATCTTTTCAGCAATGAAGGTAATCATGACTAGAGATGGTCGAATTTTTTTTTAAAAATTCGACCATTTCGCCGGTTTCGACTTAATTGCAAAGCCCCTGAGCATGGTATCATCACCAAACTATGTAGAGAAGGGTTGGGGGTATACTATAAAAAAGAAAGTAAGTCTCTAACACAAATAGTTTTTTCACAAATTAAGTTCAAAGTCAAGTATAAAATTCGAAAATCTGAATTTCGACTTTAACTTTGAACTTAATTTATGCAGAAACTACATGTGCTAGAGCAAAACTTTTTCTTTTCAAATGTTCCTCCAATATGATACCATATTCAGGGGCTTTGCAATAAGCTCACAAAGTTTGCAAGTCGAAAAATTCGACCATCTCTAATCATGACTGGAGATGATGAATTCTCAAATTTATGAGTTTGTTGTGAATATTAGATGAAACTTTTTTTTTGCGAATGTAAATACTGCCTATGCTTCTCATCATTAGATTGGAAGAGATACATACAGATCGTGAGTTTGATAGGCTATCTTGTATGCTCCTAGTTAATTTTCTTTTCTGTACTTTATTCATGTTATTAGGTTGCTGATAGCTTTCTACTTTTAGAACAAATATTTGTACTTTACGTTTTCTTTACATCTATAAATTTATATTTCCTTAGATACCTAAAGGAAATAACCTCTAAAGTAATTGGTGAGATGAGTACAAACCCTATAGTTAGTATTTTGCTGGAATGTTTATAAGATGTAAAACACCCCTTTACCATGCACAATTGGAACAACTCAAAGGGTCATTAATTGGGATGTATTAATCAATGAGACTAAGGCAGATATTTAAATGTAATTATAGTGTGTTACATTGTATATGCTGGCTTATTATTTGCAGCCCCTATTAATTGTGCACTCCATCATTATATAATGGTGATTTATAAATAAAAAATATTAATAATATAGCCCCATATTATGTAGCACAGTTTAGTGGCTCGCCAGTGTAAGAGTAAATGATAACATACCACTTTGCTGCATCTATAGAAAGAGCTAATCACACCTGATTACCTCCTAAAGGAACAACGAGAGCATGGGAGCTGCAAATGCTTGTTCAAAAATATGAAATGGAGTTATTAATTTATATTTCTATATCGAACAGTACATACATCCTCACCAAAGGGAATGGAGATGAAGCCTGTAGGAACTGAGGATGATGTGAGGTTGGAGTCAGATCTATGGAGAAATTCATCACCAGGCAGTTAATGTAATGACTCCTGCTCTATAAATTATTTCCATTTTCTCTGCTGAGTTCTGTTTCATTCTTCTGAATAACATTCTATGCCTGATTTCACTGCGAGTGTCAAGTCACAGTATAAAATTATTATGTGGGCAAAAATAGCCAAATGCTCTATGATTTTTGCCTGAGCTTTACAAAGGGTGTTGCTTATAATTTGTTGCAAGTTCTGGTTGTTTTCTAAAAGCTCCCACGCAAAGCATTACCAATAATTCTTTCCAGGCGAATATGCCAAATTTTTACCGTCAGCTGTCAATTTTCCAGAACAGCAAACTTTGTTTAGATGGCAGACTGTTGTTCAATGTTGTGATAAAACATTAAGTGGCCATTAGGTTATTATTGTATCATGACTAAATGAATGAATGAAGAAGAAAGGGAGTTAGTGTGGACCATATGGGGATGGTACTCATGAACATCATGGAGCAATATAAAGAAGAACACACAGATAAATCTGCAACAGCATACAGCATTATTGTTAAACAACATTAATTTAAAAATAAATAAATTGCCTTTTCCACAACTTCTCATCTAGGTATGGGTGATGTCATTAGCTCATTCTCTAGTCAGGCCCAGTGCTGTAACCATACCGGTCAAGTCAAGTTTTTTATGTGTCTTTCCTGTCCAAATCCCCATTTCAGTAAATCCAGGATTATTCCCGGAATTTTGAAATCGGGGTTACCTTGGAGGGAGGGGGCATAACTTCCGAGCTAAGTCCCCACCCCGCTAGTGCAGATGATGTGCGGGGAAGTTAGCAGGGAGAGTAACGTCTCCTCCCTCCTATGAAAGCAAGCTACTAAATAGGAGGGAGGGGAGGTAAACCTTCTTGACAACACTTTCTGCTGCTGTTAAATGTGCAAGACTATGTTACCCCAAAATCCTCACAAACCCAATGGTGGGTTTGTTCAGTGGCTAGTTAACCTACCAATATCCATAAAAACACATAAGTACACACTCCCAAAAAAGATACAGTTCTTAATGTCATTCTAGAGGTCAACATACATACAGTGCTGCTTGAAAGTATGTGAACCCCTCAAGTGGTGTAGATGTTTCTG
>CM070032.1:203389263-203402733 GCA_036250615.1 Ptychadena robeensis
TAAAATTCGTGGCATGCCGCGAATACGAATGTTGCCTATGCCGCTCATCACTACTGGCAGCTTCCATGTATGTCTCTCTGCTGTACTGCTTCTATCAGAAGTGCTCTGCTGGTAGACGCAGTACAGTGCAGATGAGGGATGTGGCTGTCGCTGCATCTCTCATCTGACAGCTTGGGAGAGCTGTCGGGAAGTCAAGGACCGGGGGTCACGCATTTGGACCATAAGACGCAGGCAATATTTGTATTCGCAAAATATAAAAAAAAATTTCACCTAATGTTCTCCAAAAAGTCATAAATTTGAGAATTTCTGATCTCCAGTCATTATTACCTTCATTGTGCAAAATATTTGCATATTTTCGCAATCAACACTAATAAATGTACATTCACATACTAGGAATGCAATGTATGGTAGATCCATGTACTGTCGTAAAAAATCTCAAATATTCGCGATTACGAAGATATAGCACTATATTCAAGATCTTTGTGAATTCTCAAAAATTGTGATCAACACTATCGATAAACTACATGAGTTATGAATGACTGTGATTTCACTCTAAGGGCTCTGTGGGTGCATCAGCATGACATGACCATGCCGTCTGACTCTGCATTGGCAGTAATTGCCATTAATGCGCCCTATTCATTTGAATAGGAAAAAATGTGCTGATACAATGATATTCAATGGATGAGGCGCTTGTCTTGTGCAAGAGTGCTGCTTAGTTGACTCAGCAGTGGCTCCCGTCCCTTTGAAATGAATGGTACCAGATGTGTCCGTGTCTTTTTTTCCTCTAACTACAGGACAGGTAGCTTTACATAATCCCCATCTATCTCAGGGAGACTGACTTTCAGCTTTGCTGACTTTCCTTACATCACACAATTCTCACCTATT
Organism: Ptychadena robeensis; assembly: GCA_036250615.1. NCBI lineage: Eukaryota > Metazoa > Chordata > Amphibia > Anura > Ptychadenidae > Ptychadena > Ptychadena robeensis. The sequence continues at coordinate 203,390,149 of CM070032.1, forward strand.
CTTCAGACATTTCCATTGTCTGTCTATACACACCAAGCACTCCCTCTGCTCCTCGGAAATTAATCCAAATGATCAATGAGATTCATAAACTTTTTGCCACATGAATCCATATTGCAGACAAGTCACTGAAAACTCTGGATTTGGATTGGCTCAATTCCAGACTACATGCAATTTGTTTGTCACATTGTTTGTTTCCTTGCTTTGTCCCTCTGCAACAACAGTTACAGTGTTTATGTTACAGAGCTAAGCATAACCATTGCTCTCATTTGTAATATTTTTCTTTATTTAACACTTAATCCCCATCTTCATGTAACCTTTCCCATGTATTATTTCTGATCAGAAACAACACAAAATATTGAAGACTGGTCATGTGAGTTATGGATTCAGCTGCAGTGAGAGCTCCCTGAGCTCACAATCAGATAGACAGAGCAAGAATGTACCAATTGATTGTTAGTATCTACATATTCCTACTTGAAGCCTCATCAAGGGCAACACTCAAGTGAGTTCACAGAGATGAGCTCAGAGGCTGGACCATTCTTTAACCTTTTGTAGTCATGTATGAACATTACTTATTTGTTCTGAATGTTTTTATGTGTAGAGTTTTAAGCTGACTTATAGTGATGGCCGAACTGCCCGCAAGATGGACAGTTCGGCCGCGAACATAGATGTTCGCCTGCCTTCTAGCCAACGAGCAGTAAGGTTGTTCGACCCGCCCCGTTCGCTGGCGAGAAGGAGATCACTATTCTTCCTCTGGCAGAATCACGAGCAGCGAGATCCCACCCGAGATAAAATCTTTTCACTAGAAGATCCTGCATGAAGCCGGTCTTCTAGTTGAGAGCCATCTCTAGAAACGGAAGTGATGTCAGTGACGTCAAATCCAGCTATCATAACCAGGAACTATGCATTTCAGGTACCGGATGTGACGTCACTGACTTTAAAAGTCCAAAACGTTGCCCTTGTTTTACTATACATAGTATCAGGTAAGTCATAGTGTTGTGCTCGAATATTCGAATGTCGAATATTTTTCGAGAATATCTGCAATTCGAGAATTTGCCAATATCTCAAATATGTCGGCGGATATTCGCAATTCAGAATATTCGCAATATGCCCATGTATTGTGAAAATAATATTCGCATTGCGAAAATAAATTTTGAAGTCATTTTGAAGATTTTCGCGATGCGAATATTATTTTCGCAATACATGGGCATACCGCGATTTTTCAAATTTCAGAATATAGAATCGAATATTAGTAGAATTATTTGCGAAATATTGCGAATTCGAATATTGCCTATGCCGCTCATCACTAGTAAGTCGTCACAGTGACAGGGAGACATTGAGACAAGAATTTGGCAAGAAGTTCATATATTACTTTGGATTATAAAATGTTCTCCGATGTGTCTAAAACCCTTTAATAGGGGCATGAGGTTTTGGTGCATTCACTTTGAGTACAAATATATAAAGATGATCAAGATACTTCAACTAGCTGAATTGTAAGTTTATTAAGACCCTAAATGGTGTCATCTCCAAAATTGTTGGACATGTAGAGAAGTGTCAGGAAAAAGTCAGATGAAGTCCACATCAGTGTGTTAATTAATCAGCATGTAAATAAATTTTTTAATCTGCCAGACCTCTGGGAGTTAATTTAGTGCAGTATCGCAAGTGACCACTGGGGGAGCCATATGGCGATTTTCTACTTTTTTGCTGCTTCCTGCCCTATGATCGGCACTTCTAGTGCTGTTTAGAAGAAGCACTAAAGCATGTGATAAGTCCACTTTAACTTAGGCAATCTCTTCTGTGAAAGTGACACACGTTGAGTATATTCTTCTTGGGCTTTAGAGTTAAATTTCCGTTCTCTAGGAAAGTAATGCTCTGTATGACTCTTCTCATCTTATGGGAAAATCAAAGTTTTTTTTATTTGTTTCATATAATCATCACAGCGCAGCAGAATGTCATTTAATTCACATTTTGTGGCTCAAACACTTATCACAGAATGTCACAGCCGGTCTCGAGCTGCAGAGACTTCACTGGATGAAGTATGATATTGATTTATGTAACTGATAAGTCAAAGTGAGCAAATGCGGTAATAATGATTTTTTCTTTTGTACCCATACCACCATACATGTGCTGTAACAATCTTTTTTTCTTTTCTATATAGAATTTGTGTGGTTCAATCAGTGTATTTGTCAACATGCCCAAATATTATTCTGATAAAGCAGAAAAAAATATCAAGACACAATGGTCCGAAGTGCTCCGAAATCCTGGAAAAACATACTTACCTGCTTTTCTCTTGTCTGTGGTATTCAACATATTTAATATTATGTAGTTCTCTGGGGGTAATTCAACTGCAATAACATGTATAGACACTAGATGTCGCTAGATAATTGTTGGTGAAAACGTAGCTCCAAAGGCATGTAAAGGTGACGTAATTATGTTACTGCTTGTACTTACCGACAGTATATGTAAGAGTCTATTACAGGCTGATTTAGCTGTTTGTTTGTTTTTTTGCAACTTTATTAAAACAGCAGAAACACTTAAATATGTTTTTTCCCCCAATAATATTTGGGGGATGCCAGAGATTGCAGATGGTGCACAGCCTCATGCTCCCCCTGCTCACTGACATTGAGTAGCCAGTTCGATGAAAACAAGCTGCTGACTAGTGATAGATGAACATCAGCTGTAGCTGTTCGCGAACAGGCAAATCAAACTTCTGCAAATACCCGCCGTTCGCATGTTCGTGGCGAACCTCCATTGACTTTAATGGAGAGCGAACTTCTCAAGTGTTCAGGTCATATTTGTAGCCACAATACCAATAAAAAGTGTAAAAATTGTGCAACCACCTGGACAGTGTCATGCCAAATGGGAATCAAAGGGTAAACTTCCTTCAAAAAGTACGGATTTTTTTAAAAGCTGTTTTTTTTTCATGACTTATGGCCGGAAATCACATCTAGATTTTGCCAAAACGTAGCTGGACTAGGCTTCCAGCCTGACAGCACCATCTGCAGCATATTGCCTTTAACCAGATCTCTCTGCAATGTCCTGCTTTAAATTGTAATGGTAAACTGCAACAACCAGCACACCTCAGCTCAGGATTATGATACAGCTCACAGGTTCTACAATACAGCATACCCCACCTCTAGAAAAGGACTTTTGTGGCTTAGTAATGATGAACTACATATAACAACATACCTTAGCTATAGATACAGATCACTGGATGGAGTACAATAGCAAAGTAGCTCAACCATCCCTCAATCAGCAGCAGCTCTCCCTATCTATCTAGTACTGGAGACACAGGGTAAATGTAAAATGGCCACCGGGCTGCTTCTTTTATAGCGGGGGTGTCCTCTAGGAGGGAAAAATGTGTTATTGGCTGTACTATCCAACCTGATTGTGGGGTGAGGGGTCAAACTTTGTCTCCATGTTAAGGTATATGGGGGCAGGTAGAACACCCATAATGTTTGCTGGCCTTGCGAAGTACGAACATGCTATGTTCACTGCGAACTGTCTGCCAGGCGAACTTTTCAGCGATCACTACTGCTGACCTAATTATTTACCAGAGATAGTTGAATTTATTTTTGAAAATGTCTGACTTTGCAAGTTAATTACACAGCTGCTGTTCGCTCACGGACCTGGCTGAAGTTCGGCCTTCTCTAATAAAGAGCAATTGTGTGCATGCAAATTAGGAGGTAGGGGATGTTATCCAAGGGAGAGTGTTATGATGCCCATTCTGGGAAAAGTTCTTCTAATACATGTATGAGGGTAGGATTGGGGGGGGGGGGTTGACTTGTCTTGGACACAGGCAAGGGGGTGCTTGAGGAAAAAAGGTTGGAGACAACTGCTCTAGATTGACATTATGCTGGTAGACCCCACCTGCACAATGTTTCAGGCTGGGCCCTTGATGTCCCCCCATGGCAGGGGATAGGATAACATCGCAGGAATCCAACAGTTTCTCACTTGTTATCCTTTAACAAAGTGTTCGGAAAAATAAATTCATTTTAGACAGGGACAGTATCAGACCACAACCTCAACACTGTGTGCAGACATTGAATACATTGTGCAGGCATTGCGGGCCAGCAGTCAATTGCTAAAAACATCCTGATGTTATGCCTATTGGTGACCAATTGAAAACAAAACATTCCCAACTGCACATGTTAATTGGCCCTAAGCAAGGTGGTGAAAAAAAGGGTAACCAACATCAACCATCTGAGTTTTTAAGCTAAACTCTATATTACTTTATACATTTTGTCCTCTCTCCTCCAGACACCCCACCCAACCTGTATGTATGGGCACAGACTTTATATATATATATACTTTTTAGTCTACACAGAGAGCAGGAGGTGATAAACATGGACAACAGCATGTTGTGTGTGCTTCCATTCATCTCCTATATATAATGTTAGACTAATGTCTCTTGTGGGAGAAGATAAGCTATTTAATCCTGATCACAGATCACCACAAAGCCATGAACAGCACTGTGCATATAGGATATATATGATTCAATGACAGGGATAAATATATTAAACCTGCGGGGGAATGAATTCATAGGGATCTATGTATCCGCTGAATATCTGATAAGATATAGCCATATGTATTTTACTTACTGAGAGTCTATCAAGGCAATGATCCCAAGTTTACAAATGATAAAGTTTATAATAACAAACCCAGAAGTATTACTGATGTCACAGACAATAAATCTCTCATGAGCCAAGAGTTATGTTTACTGTTACTGCGAATGAGTCACTGGGGACTGACAGTCGTCATTCTGGGGTCCTTTGGTAGCAATTTATTTCATGTCTGAAAATCCCAACTCACACCGTGATGGAGCTGATTGTATAAGCCGCCTAATAAGAGCTTACACCGCACTTTTCTAGTGCTAATTGTGAGATTAAAAACATTAAGTAAGACAAGAAGGCATACTGGGAATAATCAAGTTGAAGTTCAGTTTAAATCTCATTTTATATTGATGTTTGGAGTTCCACACAAAGAAGCAGCTAATATCCTAGAAAGCCATTCTCTACTCACATATGGATGTGACACACATAAGCTTTTCTGTATAAACAAAGTCTTCCGTAATTATATCTAACGACAAAACTTTTGTTCATTTTTTCTTCATTTAAAACACAATGGGAAGAATTAAAAGTTGTCCCTCTGTCTGAGTAGAGATGATTGTGTACATTTATGACCATTGGAGTTTATTGTAAAGCCCCTAAACATGGTATCATCACCAAAATTGCTAGTGATGTAGAGAAGTGTTCTGGGAACATTACAAAAAAGTATTGTTCTAGCAAAGTGGTCTGAAACCATTTTCAGCTAAAGAGCCACTGACCTGGGGACATGGAGCCACACCGGAGAGTGTAGATGCTCTGCAACCATACAACATGCTCCCCACCTCCAGTGCACATAATAAAAAGGTGAGGGAGCAGCCGAGATCTCCTGTGTGGCTTCTTGCTCTAGTCCCTCCCTCATCTTCCACCCCAACCTCACCAGCTGGTCAGTGGCCTGGTCACTGCCCTGTTCCATGCTGAATAGAGGAAAAGCTACCAAGATCTCCCTTAAGTCCCCTACACACCTTTCAATCACTCTGTACAATTTCCTTTACATCTACCAAAAACTATGGAATGCTGGGCCCTTCTGATAGAGTGATAGGAAGGTTTAGAAAGGTCCTCATATTACATGGTTTTGGTAGAACAAAAGTTGATTGTACAGAAATTTTACAGTAAGATTGTAAGGTGTATGGTGACCATGACTTCCAGCGCATATGTGTTTGTGAAATAGAGAGAGAGGAGGCATGTGAGCTGAGCTGGAGCAAACCAGCTAAAGAGCTGCACATAGCTCAAGTGTCCCAGGCTGCCAACACATGTAGGCTGGAAAACCGATGCTCCTCCATTAACATGGAGGTCTAATGCGCAACACCCCCCCCCCCAACCCCTTCGGCATCACTGAGAGATGCCATAGGCTCGCAGAGCATAGGTAAACATGGGCAATCCCAGCCCCTTCAGGCTTTGTTTTTTAAGCAACTTCTGGACGAACTTTTGTCCAAGTTAAGTCGAAATGCCGATTACTGACCTTTTTTATGTCAATGTTCCCACAACCCTTTACTATATCTCCAGCATTTTGATACCTTGTTCAGAGGCTTTGCAATTAATTCACAAAGTCATCTAGGCAAAATTAAAACAATTGGACCATCTCTATTTGGGCATTTTCCCTTCAGTTCTTGCCATACACGCACAACAAGGTATATGGGATTCCCAATAATATGTTTACCTCGAGCAGCGCACCTCACAATTAATTTAATTCACTTGGTTAAGATGCTTGTTTGTTTTGTCAAAGCTTATTTATTTCCAATACATTTTCATAGATGCATTATTTCATGAGAATGTTTAAACTAATTCTACAGTTCTTTAGCTTAGGCTTAATTAATAATCATTAGGTACAACAGTTGTTTATGGAAAACAGTGACATACGCTCAAGGTGAAACTTTTAATCAGTGGATGATATCAACTGCGGAAATGTTTTTAATGAATTAAACTTTCAAATCCTTTTTTTTCCCCCTGCTCAGCAGTGCACCAATTTATCTCACGGAGCTTGTTATAAGTACTGACTGCTCTTATTAATGTAGGCACAACTTGAAAAGTGCAGTTAGAATTTTAGGACACAGTAGGATATAAAGATATAATAATCATGCACATAGGTATTCAAAATATGTCAAAACAGTTTGGGAAGCCACATGCTTTTTTTTAGCAATCGCGGCTATTTATGAAGTGCTAAGACGCCTTATTTGAAAACCCGCAGTACCCAGAACATTTCATCGGTGGAAACATTTATGAAGAAATCTGTAGCCTTCCAAAGCCATCATTTTAGACCTTTATTTTCTATGTCAAATCACAAGCATTGTGCATTTCTCCTGAAAAAATAATCAAAGTCACATATAGAACGTTGGGCCGACACGCCTCCTTGGTCTGTTTATTAGTTTGACATTTTGAATAACTTTTGCATGTGCTACAGCACTTTAACGGGTCATCAGAGAAAATGTCATATTTTTCTTAATAAATACTCACGGATGCTGCACAGCTATTTCTATTTCATGAAAACAAGAATAATTTCTTTGTCAAATGTCAGTGGAATATTGGCATGCGACTGAAGCGCCTGTAACATGTGTAATAGCCAAAGAAAACGTGACCAATCCATGACTAAAGGCACGCTTTAATGAGCACCTGCAGAGGATTAAAGTATAGGGGTGCCTCCTATTTGAAATGCTTTTTCTGCCATCAGTGCAGACTTGACAAATGTACACTGCCGAGGCATCTAAGCCAAGGTATCTAATTTTATCTACAAAAACTGGAAAAACTTATTGACTGGGGTATAAACCGAGGGTGATATAGAGAAAGCACCATTGCCCCTAGAAATTAATCAAACAGGATTAATCTTAGTGCCACATCATCAATACATTTAAAAGAACACAGAATTATTATTATTACAGGATGGGTTTTGCAAGGCAATTCTTATTTTTTAATCATAGGCTATGGAGTGTTGTATCTTTACTAGTAACCGGCCACTAGGTGGCAATGTGGAATTTGTTTATATGGATCAGCTGGCTGTGGGAAGCCGGAGCTCACAGAAACTCAGAGAGAAGATGCGCCGAAGAGGGAAACTGCCTGTCTGAAGCATTCAGCTTGGAAATGAGGTGAGGTGAGTGGATCCCCTTAGCTGATTTTAATATATGCCGAGGGAGCACTTTCTGCCCATTTTTTTGGGCTGAAAAACTCGGCTTATACTCAAGTATATATGGTACACCTTCCATGGATATATGGCAACTCATATATCTTACCATAATACACTGCCTGGCCAATAATAAAGGCTCCACCCAAAAAAGGTCAGAAACGCTAATTGCATTAATTTTTGACCAAGATCTTGCATTGATGATGGTAGAGTCTGACCACTGTGCCAAGCCTTCTCCATCACATCCCAAATATTCTCAATGGGATTAAGGTCTGGAGTCTGTGGTGGCCAATCCATGTGTGAGAATGATGCCCATACTCTCTGAACCACTCTTTCACAAATTGAGCCCGATGAATCCTGGCATTGTCATCTTGGAATAAGCTTGTGCCAGGGAAGAAAAAATCCATTGAATACCCTGGTCATTCAGTATGTTCAGGTAGTCAGCTGACCTCATTCTTGGAGCACATACTGTTGCTGTACCTTGACCTGACCAACTGCAGCAACTCCAGATCATACTGAAGCACTTACCCCATTTGACTATGTAAAATGTCTGCAAAAAATGTGAAATTGCGACTTAATAATTTGCATTGCAAATTTTTGGACCATATCTAGTTATAGGACTCATGGTTTGCCCTCTTGAGGTTCCTTTCAATTTATTAAATGTTATTTTGCTAAAATCAGACTTAACAGTAATTTTGTACCATGATAATTCAGACCAATGCTACTCCTCTAGGATCTATCTATATGACGTGCTCTAAGCAAATACCTGTAATTTGGATCAAAGTTTATAGACAGCTAACTCTTCACTGTTGAGAAATTCTATATTATTGATTTGCTGACATTGTTTAGTCTTTACTAATTGTACAAAATTGTAACATTAACAGTGTGTTTGCTCTGGGCTAATCTGTATACTAGAAATAGCAAACAAAGACACTAGAACAAGCCACCAAGACAATCAAAGTACACAAATTAAATCCGTTTTACTAACACCATCAGAAATAATTTGTCGATTTGTATGTAAAACTGTCACTATTGAAAAAAAAAAAAGGTAAAAAAATTCTTGTCATTGTCAATGTAAATGTTTGCTGTTTACATTTCTACCAAAGGTAGAATGAATAGGCAGGTTTTTAACCAAGCAATTCTAATGTATAACTATTTTAACAAATTTTTTTGCAATGCCCCAGGCTCGCTGAGAATAGTTGAGTATTCCAGAGAGTGTATTTCAGGCTAAGTTTGTTTTGTAAAACAAACTTACCCCGAGCTACACTCGAGGTACGGCCAGGATGGTAAAGAAAGTACTGTCCTGCCATCATGCTGTAGAATGGGACCCTTTCTCTGTGTGTGGAGGACGAGTAATCTCTTTGGAGAGAAGCCATTGTTGAGTGTGTATCAGCGGGGGAAGCATGAGCTTTGTTCATTTTTGTAGGTGTCAATCCATAGTATTGTTGGACTTTTTAAACTAAATAATAGCTTTTCAAGATCAAGGGTCTCACACTTGAGTTCATATGAAAAATAGCTGCACTAAACTGCCCAAGATTTAAATATTTTAATGGCTTTATTAAAGGTAAGTAGCACAAAGTACATGAATGGTGCATATCTTACATACGCATTATTAAGGGTCCCTCTCTCCGAAGCTATTGGCAGAGGATAGGCTCTTCTATTACGGCTAACTAAAGGCCCCCACACATGTACCAAGTGGGGGCCGACAGAGCAGGTCAGATCAGCTCATTGAAAGTAGTGTAGGCGATTGGCAGGTGATTAACTGCCAGCGCAGGCGATTAATCGACTAAGTGGGAACATAGCCTAAAAATGAATTGCTTGTAGACGGAACACTTAATACACCTGAATTGCCTTAAGGTGAGTTAAAATGAGTTCAGTTGGACTCTAAAGGCCCCCATACACGGGTCGGACTCCGACCGGATTCCGGGACGATCGATTCCGGGCGCGTGCACGCGAAACGATCGTGCCGGAATCGCGTGCAGCCCACCTTGTCCGATCGTTCGCGTCCGATTGATCGGGGGCTCAGAATCGGATCCGACAGAGAACCAACATATTGGTCTTTCTGATCCGATTCTGCACACAGCAGGGGGAGTTGCCATTTGGGAAGTAAGTGATCGGACACGGAATCGTCCAGGAATCCGTGGGACAAGGTGGTATGCAGCAATCGGATACTCTTAATTGGCTGATTGATCGGAGCTCCGATTCCCGCTGAGATCGCCGGAATCGATCGGATAAGTGATCAATCGGCCATGGAATCCGACACGTGTATGGCTAGCTTAACAGACCAAGATAAATGTACCACTGCATATCCTTCACCCACAATACCCTGCAATGTTATGCTAAATCATATTAAACACAGAGATAAAAACAACACAGATATAAATATAGAGAAATTGTACATTTCTTCAAGTCAATTTACTTTTATTAGAAACTAGATAAGGTCCATAACAATATCCAGTGATGATCACACCTCAATAATAACAGCTGGTGAATAGACCGAGAAAATAAAATTGAGTCTATATAAAGAAGAAAATATTTAGTTTCTTGCAGGATTGACATTTTTGAATCACAAATTGACTTGTCATTTGAAATGATTGATGATTAACAATTTCTATTTTGAATTCTGTAACAGCTGTTGTCTATTGAGTATAACATTCAAATGTTTAGATCTCTGAATCTTTGGGCTTTGTGAATTCCTCCAGGGTCCTCTACGTCACAGTACAGTAATCTGATATCATCCCTGGGACCAGGAGCGAAAAAATCTGATGCAACAAATCAGATACATTTATGATTTATTTTCTTTCTACGCGGCTTCTACAAGGCTCACAAGCGCCAACAGTGAGAAATAAGTGTTCTTGTTAGATAGGCACGCGGTATAGCCGAGAGACGAGCCTCTTGTGTTTAACTGCTCCTTTCCCTGTTTCTTTAAACAGAAGGAGCAATTATTTTATAAGTTACCAAGAAAGATATCCTGGGGGGAAAGTTGTGTGAGTGCAGTACCTTCTGATGTCAGCTTCCCTGCAGTGATAACCACCAATAACTCCCACTGCAGTCTCCTAATGAATTTACATGACACTGCGCTGTGTCAACAGCCATCATTCAGAGGACCAAAATCTGACATAATGTCAATGGCTGTAAAAATGCATCTTATATCAACATTGGAAAATAATGAGAGGCCAGTTATACATGGATCAGGATATAATTATTCAGAAGAAGAATGCTCAATCTCGCTTGAGAGAAATGTGGAGTGATCAGGGATCTTACATATTGGTAAATCCCTGTTCGATTGCCATTACATTGGATAGAGACCCTCAATGGCCATCCAAAGTATCGGCCAGGGATCAAGCATGCATGTATACTAGAAATAGCAAACAAAGACACTAGAACAAGCCACCAAGACAATCAAAGTACACAAATTAAATCCGTTTTACTAACACCATCAGAAATAATTTGTCGATTTGTATGTAAAACTGTCACTATTGATCCAAAGTATCGGCCAGGGATCAAGCATGCAAAGAGACGTGCATCGATTCGCCAAACGATCATTGAACGTAGAACAATTACTTGTGTATGCCCAGCTTCCCAATGCTTGAGAGACTTTGATGCTTGGGTGGGTAAACTAGTACATGCTACTGCGGATGTGTGGAATGCTTGGCAGACACATCACATTGGCATAAACGTTTTAGAAGTGGAGTTGTTTGCCAGTACCAAGGATAGTAGCACAGGACGCTAAGGAGCAGACCAGGTCTTTTTTTTCTGTGCATGAAAGGTTTCCCCCAGATTAAAGACCCCCATACACCTTAAGATCGATCCATACAATTTCCATTAGATCTACCAACAACTATGTAGTGCTGGGTCCTCCCTGATAGAATACATAGTGATTGGAAGGATTAGAAAGGTCCTCATATTACATGGTTTTGGTAGAACAAAAGTTGATTGTACAGAAATTGTATGGGAAGATTGAAAGGTGTATGGGGATCTTTAGCCAGTACAAGTATTAATGTATTACTTTATTTATTATTTATTTCCACTATAGGTTCACTTTAAACATAAAACAATCATTTAACTCAATGCAAGGTGAAGTCTGTGCTGAACCTGGATTCCAGCTCTGAAGGTGCATTCACTGGTATTGTCATCATCATTAAAGCAGATGTGTACTCAAAATCTAAAAAATATATATGTAAAATTAAACTTTGACTGGCTTGGCATAACACTCCACAATCCTAAAAATATACTTACCTGCTTTTCCCTGGACACAAGTGGCCACTGGGTGTGCTTATAAAGGTTTTCTATGGGAAAATTCACCTGTGCACATTTGCAATGAACCGAGAACCGAGATTAGGGACTTACCTGGCTGTCACTGCACTCGGAGATGTCGGCTCTTACTGGGGTGGGGGGGCCTAGGGCATTCTTTAATTACTCATTACTAGAGATGGCCGAACTGTCCGCAAGGCTGAAAGTTCACCCATGCTTTTCTTCCCATGGCTAACAGTACTGATGTTCAACCCACCCTGTTCACTGTTGAGAAGAAGGTTACTATACTTAAGCTGGACAGATCAGGCGCAGAAAGATCCGGCCAGTGGATAGAGACCGGATAGAATGAAAGTGAAAGAACTCTCTGCTAAAAAAAGTGACATCACATCCGGATATCGAAACCGTGAACTGTGCGTTCCAGGTACCAGGTACAGTGACGTCATGTCTGTTTTTTTAATTCACACAGGTGGGGAATTTGTATCTTCCTGTGAACAGGCGGATGTCGGATCCGTCTGCTCGTGGACGGACCTGGCCATAGTTCGGCCATCACTACTCATTACTAGTGATGGCCCGAACTGTTCGCCGGAGAACTATTCGCGGCGAACATCGCATGTT
>CM070032.1:203402833-203416920 GCA_036250615.1 Ptychadena robeensis
CCAGAAAGGGTCCCTTTGTTTTTAATGTTCGCCTGCCCATTGAAGTCTATGGGGTTCGCGGAGGTTCGCGTTTGGCGTTCACGAACATCAAATTCCGGGTTCGCGCCATCACTACTCATTACAGGTAGTTTTTTTGTTATGCTTTCCTCCCTATTATTGGCGCTGTAAACATGAACTTCAGGTGGTAGGTCTTCTGTAAGGCTTTTCTGTCCAGTAAATTACTGAACTAGCAAAGGCATGTGTGGCACTCATTTTTGAATCACACATTTAGAATAGTAAAGTATACATGTGTTATTTACCAAATAAACAGGAACCTTATGAATGGCACAAGGTGTTTGCGCTCTCACCTTTGGTAATCTTTTTAATTAGTCCTCCTATGGGTATCGGCCACACAACATTTGTATGGTTTGTAAGTTCATACAATTTATGAATCGAGATAACTTAAGGAATAAATAATTTGTGTTTCTGACATTCAGATCTATTGCTGTTAGCTATTGTCTATAATGGTAATTATATACTAAAAATAGTGTAACTGAAGTCTGATTGAGCTTGCTGATATGTATTCAGCACAGCAATTAGCACTTTTATTTCTTGGAGTTTACTTGTGAAATGTATTTGCTTGCCGGAATGTACATCAAGCCAATTAGGACAACAGAGACACACGTCACTGCTGGATTCTGACAGTGAAAAAGACTTCTTTTGCATATAAGAGGACAATATTACATTTACAGAAACATAAGGTTTTCTCTGCAGTGCTAATTATACTCTGACATTTCGGCAATATAATGTAGATAGAATGCAACAAAACATTTCTAAAAGGCTTGGAAAATTACAATTCTAAAATACGAGTTATTCTGATTATAACCAGCATAAAAATGCTTCAGTCTCTAGTTTATTCTTTGTTTACTTTGGTAATTCATAATTATTGGCCATTTTTTGTCTAGACTTACCTATTGGAAGTGTAGCAAGAGAAGAAGCAGGAGCTGGAGCTGTTACTAAATCCTTAGTCCTATGGGATCCAACGTTGACCCTGGGTTCAGAGTATAATTCAGCTTCTACCTAATTACTCATTATTCTGTAATTATAGGTTGGAGCAGGGTTGTCCAACTTCAGTCCTCAAGGGCCACGTACAGGCCAGGCCTTTGTATAGACAGATTCATTTTCTGTTTGCACACTATTCCTTACCTCATTTACCATTGTCAGGGGGCTGGTTATGCAGATCTGCCACTTGCGAACTGGAGTTGGACAAATCTGTAGGATATTTTAAAGTCATGCTTTAAGCAACTCATATATTAAAGTGTTATATGTTCATTAAGCAATTAAATCTATTTTGAATGGCAACCAGTATAAAAGCCAGAACATCACCAGTCTCTTAATGACTAGGAGTGGGCTAAGGGGAGGGAGGCCAAGATGGAGGCTGCTCTTGCATTAAGTGGCATCCGGGTTGTGCAATGTGTCAGGATTTTACACAAAAAATAATATTTATTAAAAAAACCTCTGAGCCGGCATGATGGTGGAGAAGTGTTCCACAATTCTTAAATAATATTCTTCATTACTGTTCCCTTGAATCATAATGGCAAGTTTTGAACTCTATATTAATCTACCACCAGAAATCTATATTTTCATAAATGGCACTAGAAGTGACGATAATAGGAAGGAATGCATAAAACATTTGCCTGTAATGAGCAATTCAAGAAAATAATCCCACAGCCCTCTCTTACTTCCAGGTTCTAGTCTCTGCAAGGCAACACATTACTAGAGCACTTTGTTTTCTGGTAAGATCATTATATGCCCCCCAGTGGCCACCCACAATATTACACTCTCAGTTCAATGATCTTCCATGGCAATTTGCCTCAATATAATTACGTGATCACAAGTTTATCTAGAAAATAGTGCTCTTGTAACGTGTTGCCTTGCAGAGACTAGAACCCGTAAGTAAGGGGCTGCAGGTTTATCTTCTTGAATTGCTCATTACAGGTAAGTTTTTTTTTTATTGCAATCCACCGTATTATCTGCACTTCTAGTGTCATTCACGAAAAAACTGATTTATGGTGGTAGGTCACTTTTAAGTCTTTCTCAACTTCTCCTCTGCCACGGTGCAACATCATCAGAGGAGAGGAGTGATGAGGGACAATAAAAATTTACAGGTAAGGTATAGGTGCACTTTAAATGAAATTCACATTTTTATTTTGAGTAAAAATTTATATATATATATATGACGATTATTTAACCCTTTGTTCATTAGGGTTGCCAGTTAAGTAACTTCTTTTCTGCTAATTTATACTTGATATTCTGTATAGAAATTTTTTTTTTCAACTAGATCAACCCATGTTCAGATCATTACAATGCTGACAATAGAAGTGAAATGAACGTTTGGATTTTCTATGATATAATAATTGTATATTACACCTTTGGTATATCTGTATTTATAGCTTTGACAGGTGTTGATGATATGCAGTCTATGGGACACCAGTGACAAGCGATAACTGCGTGTCACTATTATGGTGTCAGTATGTTATGTGCAAATTTCCTTCTGATAACCAACTGGTATTCCTTATCAGTACAGATAACTCAGTGCCACAGCTCACTTGCTATAACAATTCCCAGGATATGACTTGGTATAACAAGTACATATGGAAAAATATATGAATACAGCGAAATGATATCTCATTGATGTATCTTTTTTTCCATCACAATATCATAGCTGGATGACTCTCCACAACAAGCACATTGACAGAAATAAAAATCTGAAAATCTGGTTTCTCATTGCTCCAATCAAGAAGCAACCACATATTGGGCTATAGATGCTCTATTAGGTTTTTGCCTTAAGGAAAACTTATAATGTATTTTTGTGAACATGAGACATAAGATTTATACTTGTACTCCGCCATTAGATTTCCACCATTAGATTTATACTACTAAGCATTAACATGGAAGAAAAGTATAACACAAATTTAGCATTTATACTTGGCTGCTGTGGCATATTTACTTGATGGAGCATACAGGTTTGTATCTAGTGCAATTAGCATCCCTGTTGGATAGATAGAACTAGATATTTTGTTTATTTAGCTAAACACAAAAGTTTAAATTTACATGTTTTTACACATATAAATACCGAATTGAATTGGTTATCGGTTATATTGAAAGCATTTGTTTTTTCCTGGAACCTAATTGAAGTTTGTATATGTGTATTCTATTACATACTGTATTCCAAGTGCACATTATATTTTTTATTTTAAAATAAAAAATGTTAATTAAATGTACTTCTTTCCCTGTCAATGGACTTGTATGTTTGGCCAGTCTTTTTAGAGATATATGTATATATATGTATATCATCAAAGGGTATGGCACCGTAGATAAAGGTGAGGATGCCGATTCATGGGCTATCCGGCTGGAGAAGTTATACAAGAAAGTGTCAATGAACCAGGAGTAAATGTCACTAGCTTGGCTTTGCAGTGTGGCAGAGGTATGCACTGCACATTACCAATTTGGCTGTATAGAGTTGTATATTTACCGACTGCAGGTAAAATTATAAGTAGTGATGAGTGCCATAAGCAATATTCAAATTCGCGTGCACGGCCATGCATTGCGATAATATATTTGCAATTATAATGCATGGTCATAAGCTTGCCAGTGGATAAAATCTTGATTATTTGAAACTTCAAATATCTTCTGCTATATTCGCAAATTCTTGAATATCTGATATTCGTCAAATATTTGAGCCGAACACTAATTGTAAGTATATTTGTCATGAAACTGCAGATTTAGCTAACTACCTTACATAACTAGCCCTCCCTCATCGCAAATCAACTTGCCATTTGAGTTTTGAGCAGAAGCAATCCATTATATTGTCCACAACCCCCTGCAGTATCCCCCGGCAGATGTGGGCACCCCAGGGTTCTGCAGACCATAAGCAGACATCCACTGCTAGTTTGGTTACTCTCATACCTAGCTTTGTTTGTTTATACATCCCAAACTTTATTTCACACATTTGGTTTCTTAGTTTCCCTATTCCACGCTAGATTTAATTTTTTTGCATATTTCATTAGGTAGTCATTCATAACACACCTAATTACCCAGACACTTTAGCTGAAAGTCACTAATCTGTCAGTTGCAGTGCAGAGGGAAAACCAAAACACGGTTATTATTCTGGCTTTGCAAAACTTTTCATATACAGCACTTGGGTGACACAATATAATTTTCCAACTTCAGTTGCCCCCAATCCACCTTATCCCACCAGAGTTGAAACTGATGAAACCCTCCAGGGACCCCTAAGGAGTGAGTGCAAAGCCAATGGGTCAACAGAAGAGTAGTCCAGGTACACAGCAGGGGTCATACACAGGATTTCAGTCCAACAGACACAGAATCCAAGGGGTTAAATGGAAGAGTAGTCTAGGTATCCAGCAGGGGTCATACACAGGAATTCAGTTCAACAGACAGACCAATGATAAACAAAGTGAGGAACCCATCAATCCAACCTAACACTATCACAGGCAGGAGCAGTGGATCACCGGTGAATGCACTCTATATCTGCCCATGCCTGCAGAAGCTGGACACATAATGATGATGATAGAGAAGCTGTGGTGACAATGGGTGACAAAAAAGGTTATGTTTATGCAGTCTACTTATTTTGACATTGAGTGCACGGCAGTGACAGAAGGAGAGGCAGAAGCAAGCCTTCAAATGCTAGTGCCAGCGTCCCATGTCCCCGATATGCTTTATAGGTGTTTTCATGACCAAAGGATATGACACAAAAGTGTGGTTTCAGGTAAAAGAAGAAATTGTGCTCTAGACCTTTGCTGAATGGCTGGTTGTTTCAGTCTCTAAATCCCACCAGCAACCAACATGACTAATGCTCCAGTTGGACTGGACAGTTTGCTCATGATTAACCTCCTGGACGGTTCGCACATTTTTTTTACAATTTAAATTTCATTGTAATCTGCCGCAATTTCCTGCTCTTCTCTAGACCTAAAACACATCTCTGTTGACGCCGGAGATGTGCTCTAAAAATGTGACGCCTCCTCCATTACATAGAGATTAATGGCGCCACCTACTCCGTGTCCCTTCGGCTTCATATATGACATAATCGGGGCAGACCCAGAAGGATCAAAGTGTACAACGATAGGAGAAACGTCTGGGGATTTAGGAGAGAGAGACAGGAGAGTTTGCCTGCAGTTAGCTCGGGGTGAGTTTTATAAGAAAAGAAACTCACCCCGAGTTAACTCAGACTAAACACCAGGAGGTGAAAGAAATCAACTAAACTGTATAGAATGAGAATATTTAAAACCTTTGTTTTTTTACCATTTTCACCATTAGAAGAATGTAGGGAACATTTCTGATAAATGCCTGTTGGGGGGTTGGAGCTTATTTGAACCATATGTTAAACTCACACATAGTCATAGGACTACAGAGCTCATGAACACACACACTCCGGAGATATGTGTTTCCCGGTTTGCCTATGCCACGCTAGATAAAATTTATTGCATATTTAATTAGGTATTCATTATAGACACATCTAATTACCCATAACCTCAGCAGAAATAGACTAATCTGTCAGTTGTAATGAAGTATAAAAGCCAAAACACAGTTACAGATTTTTTAGTATTAGGCATAATATAAACTGTGCTAACATACCATTTGTACATAACTTCCAGTCCATACATCCAAAAATTGCATATATGTTAGCTACTTCACAGCCAGGAAGCAGGACCCAGTACCAACTATACATATTTATGTTAAGGTAAGATTATTTTTTTAGGTACAGTGCTGATTAGCTGTCTTAAGGTAGCCATACACGGTTCAATATCTTTTTAGGTTGATCGAATGGGAATTGATTCTTGCCCATAAACATTGAACATAAAATCGATTGAGCGTTGATCAGACATATCGGTAAGGAATCAGTGATCAGACGTGAATGGAAAGGAATCGATCGGTTTAAATCGAAAGTATTGGCCTCTAACTCCAAGATCAATATAGCAATGTTGCCACTACTAGAGAAAAAAAAATTATTTGCAGCCAAGGTATGTTCTAACTATTGCAGTCTATTAATTCATCAGTGTAATCGCATTGTCAGAATACAGAAGCATTATAATTTAAGTACTGGTCACATTTCATAATTAATTATACCGATAGTGGTTTCTAGCAACATGTCAAATATATGTTAAGCTCATAAATAGTCACAGGACTAGAAAACACCCACACACACATGCACCAAGAATGGACTGATGAGAAATTCCTATAAGATTGCCTTTATGTCCTGTGTAACTGTCAGCCAGTGCATAGGAACTATTGTTTTACCAGTGGGTCATAACCTGGCAGCCAGCAAAGCAAAAATGCCTTCAGGGCACTATGACATGATGTAATGAGGCCATGTCAAGATTCATTCTCAGCAGAAAGTCAACCTGGAACACACCATCAACTTAGATATGGATTAGGAAAAGAAGTTTTATTACAGAGAAAATAGTAATATTACAAATGACAACTGTGACATTAGGCTCCTGCTGTGCTTTAAGTGTAGAAATGTTCATTAATTGTTAAACTGGACTACAACTTTGCAAGTGCACTCGGTGTGCAACAATATACCTTTTTTTGTACTGTAAGACGCACTTTTTCATCCCCAAAATTGGTCGCCGGTGATTGGCTGATGGGAGATCACACAGCCGGATGTCCCATCTGAACTGTATTGGCTATATTTGCAGAGCCCCGCAGATATAGCCAATGCAGAGTGTGTGTGGGGAAAGCTGCATTGCCAAAGTGTGCTCTCTAGTGACACAATTTTTGTGGCTGAAATTGGGTACTGGAGGGGATTCTTTTCCCTAATTCACTTAAACACATGAAATATTTTTTTTTTAATTTCCTGCTCTAAAAACACGTTGCGTTTTATGGTCAGGTGTATATATATATATATATATATATATATATATATATATATATTTACTTATTAATTTAGTGCATAATTTTAAGCTGCTGCCCCTAATGAAGGAAACATTATGGAGGAACATTTGCAGGGAAATAGCTTTTACTTTTTATGAATTGCAAGGGGAGTTAGAACTGATCATTAGCTTCCAAGGGAGTCACCCCTCCTACTTTCATCACCTCATACATGAAAATCCATTTTCCAACAAAATACACCTTGCATAGATATATGGTAACTCATGAAAATCCTACCATAACATACAAAAAAGAGTCGCCACCAAAAAAAAGGTCCCACACTCTAATATTGTGTTGGACCACCTTTAGCTTTGATTATGGCACGCAAAAAGAATTAGTTCTATCCAATTTTTCAAGATCTTGCATTAATGATGGTAGAGTCTGACCTCTACGTAAAGCCTTCTCTAGCACATCCCAAAGATTCTCAATGGGGTTGAGGTCTGGACTCTGTGGTGGCCAATCCATGTGTGACAATGAGGTCTCATGCTCCCTGAACCAATCTTTCACAAGCCTGATGAATCCTGGCATTGTCATCTTGTTCCATCAGGGAAGAAAAAATCCATTGATGGAATAACCTCGTCATTAAGTATATTCAGGTCAGCTGACCTCATTCTTGGAACACATCCTGTTGCTAAACCTAGACCTGACCTACTGCAGCAACCCCAGATTTATCCAATAGGATCCTGTACCTATTTGCTTTGTTAGATCCAGGTGGCAACTTTTTTTTTGGCCAGTCAGTGTATATTATAAACTATTTAACACAATGTGAGGGTTGTACTCATTTTGGTAGCTACTGTATAGATATATGTATAAATAGTAAGTCTAAAGGGTGCTGTTTCTTTGGTTTGGCTTTTGTTTTTTTAATTTGGGAAGTTGCTTCAAATTGAAGTCAGTATTAATCCAAACTCTGAATTCCATGCATGGCTGATATCATGTAGGTATCTTATTCAAAATTTTAACCCTTTAAATTTCTAAAGATGGGAGTTACAAAAGCAAGGAGTTTTAATGGTCACAATATGTTTTCTCCTCTTAAGAATCAACGCTCTATCTCTCTTTTTTCCTTTCATCTTATTTAAGTTAAAAGACATATAATCAGATATTTCATCTTTCTTGAATAATGCACTAAAAGGAATAACATAGTTTTTTTTCACTTGAGGTTAATAAAACTGTCTGAATTCATCCAGATATGACAGGAAGTGATTGCAATTTCACAGGACTACAGCGAAAAAGTCGGTCTACTAAAAACTTATTAGAAAATAGATTGAAAGCAAATACAGATTTAATGCCAAAAATATTTTCAACTAAACTAATTTACTTGTGTTTAAAAGTTTGATTCAGTTTGGGAAGTTGTGTTAGATATGTTCTTCTAGGAAACTCGTGTAAGGCAATGTCGTAAATTGTAATGAAAAATACAATAAATTACTATTTTAGTGCATTATGTTCTATGTCACTGACTGTCTTGTGCAGAGGAAATTGATGGATTGTTTTTTTCTTTCAGACATTGCCTGTGGAGATGCTTTTTTTGCGTTTTTTAATGAGTTAAATAGTTTGTCAACTCATACTTAGATCACATGTACATAAAAATTTAATTGAAGCTGATGTTTGACAAAATCAAAACTTTCCTGGTTCCTTCCCTTTTTCCTGTTTAACATGCAAATATAATATTTGAAGAAAATCTCACCCTTTATATAACATTCCTTATTTCATATAGTGATGTCACTATTGTGGATCTGTGCAATGTAGCTGGAGTAAGGCTTGGAGCTGTGTAATACCAATATTATTATTATCTTGTATCTTGTGCCAACATATTATGCAGCACTTTACAGAGCATATATAGTCATATAACTAGCTGTCTCTCTGAGGAACTCACAATCTAATGCCCCTAGTCATGTATATGTTACTAACACAGTCATAGGTCACATGTAACTAACGTAGGAGAATCTATATTTGGGGAAGCCCATGAACCTACTGCATGTGTTTGGAGTGTGGGAGTGGGGGGCCGGGATTTGAACCTAGGACTCTAGCGCTTGGTCAGAGTGCTAACCACCTGAGCCATCGTGCAGAGGTATCATTAGGTCACGTGGGGTGGTTAGACCCTTAGTGGTTTACACCCCTGCCCCTTCAGTAGAGGGTGGAAGACCCTCCACTAGTTTGACACTCTGCCTGGGCATTCCTATCTGTACATCCTCAGTTTCTCTATAGCTGTGCCTGCTGTTAGTAGGTGTCTGGGAAGAAATGTTCCTTATCTCTAAGAGATATCAGTGCCAGTCCTACCTCTGACACATTCCATGACACTTTTCTCTCCATTGGTCATGTCTTTTCTAGTCGTTTCTGCATCACCTCGCCTAGATCAAGGGCTATACATATTTGTACATCCTCTGCGTCCATTTAGTCCTGGGGGAAAGATTAACAACTGCAGTGTGCCCAGGGCTAAACCAGGGACAGTAACACTGGGAAGATAGGCTGTCTGTCCATCAACCCAAAAAAAAAAAACTGTTAAACTATAATTGACTTGATGTATCTTCTAATGCTCCTTGTGACAAAGGGCTGCTCAGGAACATCTGCTCAGGACACATTGAGTTCACTTCTATAAAAGGAATAAAAAGTGTTGTGTGTTGTAGAGCAGCCAAAATTATATATAATTTAAAATGATATAATAGAGATAGTTGAAATGTAGTGAATTTGATTTGACTTAAATGTTGTTACTCCTGATCAAAACTCAGTTTGGGTGTAAATGCAGATATTTTGCGATCAACACTATAGCATATTTGTAAGTAAACATTTTGATCTTAGTCGAAGTTGCAGGTAGATTTTCGAAATTTTGGACAAAAAAGTCAAAATGTCTCAGGGAAATTCGAGTATGCAAAATTTTGTTGAAAAAATTTAAAATCTTGACTATCCCTAATAGATATCAGATCATATTATCAGAAAATATATCAATATATCAGAAAATATATAAACCAATATATCAGAAAATATTGTCCTGTTTGTTTGCACCACCGTCCACCTGCAAGGTAATTCACTAACACTATGACTAGTGTTAATTGTGAATATTAATTGTGAATTAAATTTTTTTGCGAATATCGGCACTTCAAGAATTCACAACAATTTCAAAAATATAGTGCTATATATATCAAATATTCAAGATTTCTTACATCACTTACTTACCCACTTAGTACCCGGAACTACTGTGCATTGCATTCCCAATTTGTGCATGTACAAATGCTGATGCGCAATGAAGTTAATAATGAGTGACGTCACATCCGGCACCTGGAACGCATAGTCCCCGGTTGTGCTGACCGATGTGACATAACTGACGTCACATCCGGGTTTACGAGCCGGTTTTCACTGAAGGACCGGGTTCTCTACCCGGTCTTCAGTGAAATATTCTTCCTGCGGCGGGATCTCGCTGCTAATGATCCCACCGGAGGAAGAATAGAGGGCTTCTTCTCGCCGGCGAACAGGGCGGGTCGAACACCCGTACTGTCCGCCGGCGAGAAGGAGGGCGAACATGCTTGTTCGCGGCCGAACTGTCTGCTTTGCCATCACTACTTATCTTACAAAATACTTAAAAAGCCATGCTGTATGCTCTGCGAGTAGTCTGGTCGCACAGATTTGACAGATCTTAATAGTGAGATGAGAACATCTAAGTTATTATGCAGGAGACGCTAAAGGGGAGGTTGGATGATATATTTTTGTTCTCTAAAGTTAGCACTTGTCTGCAATTGCTAATTAATAATGACAGTATTCTTTTCCATCTACAAGTCTGTTATGATAAATACGAGGCAGCACAGACAAGTTCACCCACAACATATTACTAATTAGAATTATAAGCAATTATTTGTAAACTGGTGTAAAGTCTGTCTTATTAAATGACAGGTTATTAGTGTGTAATGCTATGGCTTTTTTTAATCACTGTAGAATTATATGGTAAACAACCTTTCATACGTCAAAAAAAAAAAATCCCATGCAAATGTAATATTTTTTTATAATGGGGAGTTAGTGGGTTAGTTTTCCCTGGAGGAATTAAATATTTCTGCTACATGCAATAATTACTTTCTGAAAATGTTTGATAAAAAATGATACCCTCTTATTGTTATAATGTAACAATGTATGTTTGCTGTCTTTTCAAGGAAAATGTCATCTATAAAATTCTGCCCCTGATTTACTGTATTTGAAATGCCAGGGCAAGAGCTTTGGCATTTGAATATATACAGCCAATTGAAAGTCTGTATTGGAAATTCCAGGATGTGTTGATGACAATGAGGGTTTTACTTGGCTGCATCTGTGTAGGCAAAGACAAAACTTTTGGGAAAACAGTGGAAGAGGTTTGCAACATCTATCAGAGATTTACTTTGGCCTTGTATTTTATTATTAACTTTTATATATGTAGCACCAACATATTATGCATCACTGTACGTTAAATAAGGCTTCATTTCCATGGTGTTTAGATGTTTGTTTGTTTTTTTAAATTCGACCATTTCAAACATTTCAAGTTAATTGTAAAGACCCTGAACATGGTATCATCACCAAACTTGCTAGAGATGTAGAGAAGGGTTGGGGGTATACTCCCAAAAAAAGTATGGCTCTAATACAAATAATTTTTACACAAATGAAGTTCAAAGTCAAGCCAGAATTTCCAAAATCGGAATTTCAACTTTAATTAATTAGTTATGCAAAGACTGCATGTGCTAGAGCAAAACCTTTTTTTAAAATGTTCCCCCAACCCTTCTCTACATCTCCAGAAATTTTGGTGATGATACCATGCTCAGGGGCTTTGCAATCAGGTCACAAATTTAGCAAGTCGAAAAATTCGACCATCTCTAATAGTGTTATGGGCAGCACCGATACCCCCTGCGTTAATCACGTGCCTTGATGGGGAAGTCAATGCAGCCCACCCATATACATGACTTACCGCACTGCCTGTTTCCACGGCATTCTGCCAATACCAGCCAAGAGGTTAACATAATGCTTAACATAATGCACTCCGTCAACCTCTACTGTCCACTCGGCCGGTGGACGCGCTGAACACTGTGGAAACAGACGGCGTGATAAGTCATGTATATGGATGGGCTGTGTCAACATTCCATCAAGCCATACGATTAATGCAGAGGGTATCAGCGCAGCTTATAACACACAAGCACAGGTTACGACACAGAAGGAGTTGCAGACCCTACCGACCGAGCTTACAATCTAATAGGTTGGGGAACAAAGTATACAATAGATATGGGGATTGAACTGGTCGAGTAATGTAGTTAGGAATGGGAAGATGGGTAGGCCAGACTCAAGTGGAGGGTTTTTTAGGTTGTTTTTGAAAGCATGTGATGATGGGGATGTAATTAGTAGGCCACATTGGCTACTTTATCTCAGGTTAAGGTCCATTAAAGAAATTTCCTACAGTTTTTGTGTTGTCACCAAAGCAATAGACAGGAAAATTCCATAGAAAGGGCCAAGGGGACCATGGCAAGAAGTAACACATTTCATTACATTTTATTAACAAATAACTAAAATTACAGATGAATTTGTTTCCACTAAATATGTGACAGTACAAAGATCTATATATATATATATATAAAACAATTAATACACAAATATTAAAATCACAAGACATTGCACCAAGGTTTTTTTGTGCAAAGTAGAATCTCTAATTAGGGTGAATTATGTCTATTGTCATATCAATATCAATTAGTTCTACAACAAGCACTGCAGAAGCAGGTGTCAGAAATCCACTTGCTACATATTGTAACATATTTGGTGGAAACACCTTCATCTGTAATTTTACAGTTATTTGTCAATAACATTTTATTAAATTTGTTACTTTTTGCCATGAAAGTCCCCTTGGCCCTGTCTATGGAAAACATTGTTTTTTTTCTCTTACCCATTTAAATTTGAGATGTTGGCAAATTAAACACAATAGATAGGTAGGCTATCATATAAACTTATATTATTTATTGATGTAAGTCTGTGTTTTGCATTCAGAATCAATGTCTCATTATGGAATATAATATACTTTTTACCCAGGGACCAGCTTTCATCAGCAGAGTAACGGTTACCCATTACCCATCAGCTGAGTTAGAAAAAAAACAACAGGTCCTCTTTTGCACAAGATATCCATAAAAGCATTTTTTTTTAAATAGATGTCTAGGTGTGTGAGTTTGTGTATGTTTCTGTGGATACTTTGTATAACATGCTTACACCGACCTTTTTAATACTGGATGCATGAACACAATTCAGCTTCCCTTCAGTACCCCTTCAGCAAGAAGAACTGATGGCTATTTCATGACACGCACACAGGGACTTTCTATTCAACACATCCTCATAAAATAATATCCATCTTGAAGCTGAAGTATAATAAAATTAAGATGAATGTCTCTTTAACATGTGTGGGAAAATGAGCAAGTGAGAACACGGGAGGGGCAGTGTGCTGTTCAGGTTTTCAAAATAAATTGAGAGCGTGAATAACATTAAAGAAAATATTTAATGCCCAAAAGTCATTAGTGGCGTATTTATCTGCCATAACTCTTCCTTGTACATGAATAATCTGTGTCAAAGGCATATGTAAACTTGTGCTATGGAGCCAGACAACTGGAGGCTGATAAAAAAAAAAGTGATTGACGTTAGAGTTGCATTGCAAACAATTCAAAGATGAGGATAATATTTAAAGCCATAAAATCCATTATATATATATATCAATCATCAAAAAAGTTTCTTCTACATCTATATGCACAGAAAAGTCCCGCATACACCTTACATCCCACCATACAATTTCTGTACATTAAACTTTTGTTTTACCAACCCCATGTAATATGAGGACCTTTTTAAACCTTCCAATCACTACATAGTTGTTGGTAATTGTATGAAGTGATCTAAAAGTGTATAAGGGGCCTAAAAATTTATAAAAAGATCTTTAAGGTCTACTAAGTATTTGTATGTTTCCTGGACTAAAAAAACAAAAAAAAAATACTCCTTTCTCCTTTTATTACCAATTGTTTAATGTGACTGTGTATGTGTTGGTTGTACATGAGCTATGCCTTGTATGCTTATTGGCTTGACACAAACTCTTTGATGTTTGTAAAAGGGAGGTGCTAATATAAGTTGGCTTAAAGCGGTTTTAAACTCAAAATAAAAAAACAGACATACATTAAACAGACACAATA
>CM070032.1:203417020-203428584 GCA_036250615.1 Ptychadena robeensis
TTTCAGGGGCTTTGCAATCGGCTCACAAAGTTTGCAAGTCGAAAAATTCGACCATCTCTAATGCTCAAATTGTTTGGCCATCATTCATTTTCATCTAAATTACTGGAGATGTAGAAGGGTCGTGGCAAAATTACAAAGAAAAGTATTACTCTGGTCACATGTAGTTTGTGCATAAATTAAGTTCAGATTTCAATTAAGTTAAGATTTCAGTCAAAAACTTTCAGTTGTACTCACAACTAGTGATGAGCGGCATAAGCAATATTGGAATTCGCAATATTTCGCGAATAATTCTACTAATATTCGATTCTATATTCGCAAATATTCGCAATCGCGAAGTTGTGAATCTAGCCATTATAATCGCCTCATAATTACCTTTAAAATGAATGGTCACATGTGCTATCTATTTTCGCATTGCGAATAAAGATTCGCAATCCATGCCCATAAGCATCCCAATGCAAATATTCGAGATTGCGAAATTCGAATATTCGAGCTCAACACTACTCTCAACTAGTGATGGCAGAACATCGTCCAGGTCCGTCCCCAAACGAGCGGATCAGACCTTTAAAGAAGTCCGCTGTCCGCCTGTTCATGGGCAGATTAAAATTCCCCACCTCTGATTGGTTACAATAGCTGGATGTGATGTCATCGACGTCACTTCTGGTTCTAGAGCCAGGTCTTCACTAGAAGACCAGCTTCATGCCCGATCTTCTAGTGAACAGATTCTTCATCTGGGGGGATCTTACTGCTCCTGATCCTGCCGAAGGAAGAATAGAGAGCTCCTTCTTGCCGGCAAACAGGGCGGGTCGAACAGCCTTTCTGCTCACCGGCTAGAAGAAGTGCGAACATTCATGTTCACGGCCGAACTCTCCACCTTGCGGGCAGATTGGCCATCACTACTTACAACACTTCATCAACAATTTAGATGACGATGTCGTGTTCAGAGACCTTGCAATGAACTCACAGCTAGTCAGCTAGTCAAAATTAAAAATAAAAATGACCATCTCTATTAAACATTGAAATACGTATCTAGTTTTAAGATATTTGTGGTATTATAAATAATTTTAGTCATGATGATAATAAATATTATGGGGACACACATCCATGAATACGTTTTGTTTGTTTTTGTTTAGCTTTGGGAATTCCTTTCATTACTTGATATCTGTACGGACTCTAGAAGCAATATATATTTTCTTTAAGAAAAATCTATTTGTATCTTGTCCTAGAAGACAGCCTTATTGGGTTGTTCTTGATACTTTTTTTTTTATTATTGATTTCTGCCAGTTTGCTGTATACATTTGGTATATCGCACAGAAAGAGAATTATCTGATTTTACAGCAGAAATTGAATTGAAAGGGAGAAAAGCGTGGTTGAAAGCCTTGTAATATTTATGCCTGGATATAGCTATAGCTGCAGCCTAACAAAGAACTCTGTTTCCTGTATTTCTGATGATGTGTGTATATAAAGAAAGCAGTTGGATGACAACACAACCCAACACAATGTGCTGGGTGCTATAGTACCAGTCTTAGGGGTTGTTTCCATTATACGTCGGGACCCCTTGGGGATTCCGACGTAGCTCATTGACATTGCCTGCCGGCGGATCTGTTTACACATCCACCGATGTAAGGCTCAACGTATTTGGCTGTGTTCAGCCTTACATCGGCCGAGCGTCTCGGCGCAGTGAAGACAGATCCTCCGCCGAGCAGGTATGTCTATCTGCTACATCGGGACCTCCCGCTAAGCATATAGGTGGAGGGGTCCCGACATAATGGAAACATAGCCTTAAAGTGTATGGGATACCTACAGTCACAGTTTAAAGCAGGGGACACATGGCTGGATTTTGGAACCGTTGAGGTTCCCTGCAGCAGTGTGATACTGTCATCACGCTGCTGCCCAATTTCAGAGAAGCTGGAGAGTAGACACAGCAATGCTTTGCATGGAGACCCCGCAGTCTCTGACTGTGGTTTACAGTCATGTCCGATATCCCAGGGATGACCGCATATGATATGGACCAGATAGATGGCTGTGAGCGTGCACGGCACTTGAAGCTGTCATCGACATGGCCCATATCTACACGTGTGTGTCTAGCTTAAGTTCTTGAATTGAATATGGGAGAAATTGTTCAACACAGTAGAAAATTAGGTTCTGTTCACCATTGTTTTCTGCTCACTTTCCAGAAGCAGTGCTATTTCCAGTCCGTATCCATTGACTTTTAGGTGTATAATGGCTGCATTGCCCAACACAACTGAATTCCAGGTTTTTTTTTCAGACCTAGGATGTAGAAAGAACAGATATAACTTTGCTCTTGCTTTGAGCATCCTGATCATTCAATAACATAGGTGTGTCATGCTACATGAGCCTGTCTACATAGACGTATCATTTCCAGGAGACGGGAGCAGCTTCCAGGACAAGGTGGGATCCTTTAAGCCGTTAATGAAAATCCAGTAGATGCAAATTCTAATTATAAGTCACCGGCTTTTTGTGGCAAGTACATAATGCACCATATGCAATATGCTTTAATCTAATAAATTGCATTATGGTTGCCTCTACTACATTTCAAACATGAGGCAGAGCTAATGTTAGCAAATGAGTTCATGCGATACTGTATATTTTAAATTTATCACAGTCAACCAGTATACTGTGAGAATAATGTCAAGCTGTGCTCTGCTAAACCTCCACTAAACACCATAATGATCAGTAGGAAAGCTGTCAAGTGGCAGCCTGAAGATTTTCATTTTAATGAAGTTTGCGTGGAAATATGTTTATTCTGCTTTTGTGCAAAAATAAGATATTTCATTATTTTGTATTCTATTTATGGCTTATATACATTTCTTCTGTTTTCTTTTAAGTTAAATGTGGTGTTGGTGCCTTTTGAAATAATTCTAAAAAGATTTAGAAACCAGACATAGTGTTATGCTATTTATAATATATACAAAAAGGGAGACATAGTGTGCCAAAGTTTTTCATCCGTGCTACTGCTTTTATTTATTTCATGCATTTAACTGCTTGCATACAGAACAGTAACTTCCTAGAAGGCTGATTTGTCCCCCCAGGAAGTTGTCTGTGAGATGTTTTATAGAGATGGTCGAATATTTTGACTAGCTAACTTTGTTAGATTGCAAAACCTCTGAAAATGGTATCATCACCAACATTGCTGGAAATGTAGAGAAGGGGGTTGGGAACTTCTGAAAACAATAAAGTTTTGCTCTAGCCCATGTTGTTTTGAATTATATAAATTTTTGATTTTCGAAATTTTTACTTGACTTTGAACTTAATGTGTGCAAAAACTATTTGTGTTAGAGCAATACTTTTTTTGTAGTATACCCCCAACCCTTCTCTACCTCCCCAGCAAGTTTTTGTGATGATACCATGGGGTATCAGGGGCTTTGCAATTTACTTGAAATTTTTGAAAAACTATTTGACCATCTCAAATGCTTCATTGCTAAGCATGGATCTGTGTGCACTCCTGTTAGTTGTCCTAGTTTGAAAACAGAAAGCAAAAACAGTTGCATGTGCTTAAGTTAATATTAAGACTATGAGCGCGGGCAGTGCCATCTTTGACATGAAGGCTTTGATTGGTTGTTGCCTTTTGGAGCCAAGATAATGAGTGTGAAGGTTGATGAGGTTAATATGGGCACATTGACTAGCTGCTAGACTAAAGCACTGTTACAAAAGATGATGGTACAAGATATTGAGTAAAAGATTCAGTATTGTCCCAACCTGCAGTAAAGGCAGTAGCACCAAGTTAACAACTATAAGGTGAGTTTACCTGGTACTGGGAGGTTTACAATGTTGCTGTCACAAAGGCACTGGTGAAAGTTTCTATTTTGGAACACATGATAATGTGTGTATGGTTGTAACAATATAAGATTGTTTGAGAAACTGAACATGTCTATGTGTGAAATTAATAGAATAAGAGACGAGATTGTGGATCTACCTTATCAATTCTACATGCATTCCCATCCCAGGTAATGAAATATACAGTTGTGTTATTTAACTAAATTATTCAACCCCCACTGAAATTGAGTGTTTTGACATTGATTTTGATCATTTCAGTCATCTTGTTTACAATTAAATCAAAGAGGTACTTTAAGTCAGACAAACATAACATAACATTAATAATGAAATAACCACAAAGTTATTTTCTGTGCTCACATCATTATCAGTTTTACTCAACCCCCAAATGACATTCATTCTTAGTAGAGTAGGGGGTGGAGGACTATACTAATCAAACTGTTGAATAGGTGCCACACCCCTGAATTAGACGAGAGAAGAACACTGGGCCAACAGTGTGGGGTTGTTGTCCAACCACCACACTTGTTAGGAGAGTGTAATGGGGCTTTAGAGCACACAAGTAGATTAATTAAAAACATAATTTATTTAAACATTACATTTTTATTTGATCTGACAGATACAGGTAACCAAGTAAGGTCAGAGCCACGCCACACATGGGGATGACCTTAATGTTACTACAACAAAACACACCAATTAGAACAAAGGAGACAACAAGAGTACTTGCTATAACGTTGATGCTACAGATATTGGCGGACGCTAATCCCCCGACGTTTTCGCCCCAACTGGGCTTCTTCAGGGAGGCTGCACGTCTAATAATGAGTAGCATAGATTAACATTTTTTATTTTTTTTTTAGTTTTTTTACATTTAACATTTTTTTAAAATGCTACTCATTTATAGACTTGCATCCTCCCTGAAGAAGCCCAGTTGGGTCGAAACATGTCGGGGGTAGTCCGCCAATATCTGTAGCATCAACGCTTATAGCAAGTACTCTTGTTGTCCTTTTTCTAATTGGTGTGTTTTTGTTGTATTAACATTAAGGTCATCCCAATGTGTGGCGTGGCTCTGACCTTACTTGTTTACCTGTATCTGTTCAGATCAAAAAAAATGTAATGTTTAAATAAATTATGGTTTTTAATTAATCTACTTGTGTGCCTCTAAAGCCCCATACACTCCACTTGGTCCTAACAAGTGTGGTGGTTGGACAACAACCCCACACTGTTGGCCCAGTGTTCTTCTCTCATTCATTCTTAGTACTTAGTACAACATCCTTTTCCAGTTATAACAGCTTTTATAATGTCTGACTTACAAGTGCCTCTTTGACTTAATTGTAAACAAGATGACTGAAATGATCAAGATTAATGTCAAAATGGCCAAAACACTCAATTTCAGTGGGTGTTGAATAATTTTGAACACAACTGTAACTACTCAAAAAAAGTTTTTCCCCCTTGGTGGGACTTTAGATGTAATGCATAATGCAATTATTGTACAAGAGATCACCAATTAAATACATGTCACTTTTGACTGCTTACAGTCCATTTATTAATAACAAAAACAATAAAGCAAATCTAAAAAAACATAGCATCAAAAAGTCATTTGTTGACCGTTGTTAGCGTAGATCATAGGTTACATGTGCCCCCCAACATGCGACATATTCCGCCATGTTTGGCAAAACATTTTGCATGTTGGTTGCACATGTACTTTTTGATGCTATGTTTTTTTAGATTTGCTTTATTGTTTTTGTGATTAAAAAATGGACTGTAAGCAGTCGAACAAGTGACATGTATTTAATCGGTGATCGCTAGTACAATAATTGCATCATGCATTACATCTAAGCCAAGGGGGGAAAAACTTTTTTTGAGTAGCAGTGTGAAGCTGTTTTATGTTGACTTCTGTGGGTTTTTACATTTCTGATGCAGGTTATCAACATATTTATTCATCTTTATCAAAGTCAGGGCCGGCACCAGAGCGTCAGAAGCGGGCGGGCGATTGGTAGGGGGCCCCAATTGAGGGGGCCTACAGACCTGACTGGGTGGGCCTGGAGCTTCATGGTCTGTCCATAGGGCTGGAGCTGATCAAAGTGTCAATTAGAACACAGGACTGACAGTCTTTCAGGTGTTAATCCAATTGCAGTACCACGAATGGGGACTAGATGGCTCCACATAACTATTTCAATGCTGAAAACATATCTCCTAATTGGCAAGGCAGTGTCATTTTAGCAGTGATGCTTAAGTCTCTCATTGTCTGGCATGGAGGGGAGGAATGTAGCAAGGAATTTCATATTTTCTTATTTCATATAAGGTATAAATGGGGGTTTGACTGCAAGTATAGTATATACTTTGCGAACTTTAAAATTCCTGTATGATTCTAAGAACTTTAATTAAAAAAAAAGTCAACATTCCTGGGATGCAAAAACAAACCTGGCATATTCAACAATTTTATAATTAATGTATTTAATACCTAAGAACCTAGATAAGAACTTGACTTCAATTATTTTTTTTTTCATAAAGGACTTTGTTTTTCATTCCTTATACGGTACATTGGATCGCTGTGGATAACTATTTTGGTCTTTTTATCTCATCTCCTTGACTCAGTGAGAACATTTCCACAAATGGCACTTGTTTACTTTTGATAAACAAATTCCAGATCATCCATCACCCTTCCAAGTTGAAAAGCCTGACATTATAGCTGCATTAATTTTGCTTTATTAACGAGAGTGCAGATATCCCACAGTCTGTAATTAGAATCTTACTGCAGTGCTTTTCAAAATTACAGCAACTTCTAGACATCTTCCCATTTGAAGGCTGCAGACTTAGGAGCCAAACTGTTTTACAGATTCTTATTAGCTCAAATAGGCAAATTGTTCTGCAACCTAGAGGGTGGTATGGCCAAGGTAAGTTACATTAAAAAGTTTTACATGGATGTTGCAGTTATAACATTTGATATAATGTTATAGTCTCATGGTTCAGACAACTATTTCTAATAAAGCCCCCATTCTAAAGCATGCACCTTTTGATAAAAAAAATATATATATATATATATATAAATTATTACATTTAATTAGAAAGTTTATTTTCAGCCAAGTACATTTTATATTAAACTAACATACAGTATGAGACACCACACATGAGATTCTTTACTAAAGATGCTCAATAAGGTACCAAAATTGGATATAAGTAATTAGTATACTGTATGCAGACAGAAAGTGACCAATCAGATACAACAGCTGCTGTTCTTGATTGTTCCATATATATATATATATATATATATATATATATATATATATATATATTGTTCCATCTGCATATAATTTACATGAATTTACATGTTAAAATTGAAATTTTGCATCTCATTGGCCATCTCTAGTCCTTGCCACAATAAGCAATATAAAAAGTCTCTTGAGCCCCTCCAGTTTGGTCAACACAATTTTTTTATCACATTTTATGTAAAAAATTGATATTTTTGTCAAATAAATGTTAAACCTCAGTGCAGCTCAGTGGCTTGTAAAAGGTGGTCCCTAACACTAAAGTATGACCAATGACAAGGGCTTATGATCTCTATAAGACAAATATCAAAGTTATTAGTGTTGAGCAGCATAAGGTATATTCTAATTCGCGTAATTTCGCGAATACACAAAGAAATATTCTAAATCCATAAAATTGTATTCGTCTGTATTCTATTGCCTTACATTGTGCATGCCCGTGTGCAATGATTCGCAAAGATTCGCAATGCAGCTTTACAGCTTCTCATCTTCATTCTGTGATCTCAGCCAGCACGAGCGAAGTGTGTATTGTGCATATCCATTCGCAATGCGCACACACATGCGCGATGTATGCCGGTAAAAAATGTTGACGCGAAATATTGCGAATTCTCGAATGACAGATATTCGTCGAATATATTCGAATTTCGAATATTCACGCTCAACACTAAGAGTTATCTACCAACAATAAAAATGGTAAACAATAATTTATAAAACAATAATTTATTTCTATATATGCACAGTATACATTCTATATATGCTCAGTATATTTTGCATACCAGCATTTCCATGTATGGCACAATACAATTCTGTAAATTTTTGGCAGTTTTGGAGATCTTGGCCTTTTGTTAATAATAAAAAAGCAGAGTTCCATTTTCTACCCCCGTTGCAATGTGCCCGTAGTTTGTGATACACCTATTGGGCAGCTGTGACCTAGGGCAGGAGGTTTTCAAGGTTGCTCCATTCTACTAAAAGGTACACAATAAAACAGGATTGTTCAAACTGGCTAAACATTGTCAGTGTGTCTCCATTCAATTCAATTAAAATTGGTTTGGGAGAAAACACCTAATGTACTAGTAAAAATTTTTTCACCATGGGAGCAAACCCACTCAAAATCATCCTACATGCTCAATTGAAGTGCGTGCAATAGGATTCAACCCAAGAAACTACAACTGCACCATCAACCATAATGTAATACTACCTATTAATTTACACTGATTCATCTTGAATTTGGTCAATATTCTTTTGCAATACATGTGATAAGTGAACTCTTTTTCATATAAATAACAAGAGATGAAAGCCATTTGTGAACTATCACTAAGATTTAACAACAGAGTGAATAAAGTTTTTTTTAATTTAGCCAGGTTTGAGGCCTACCCCATACAATTGGGTAAACAATTTAATTGATGACGTACTATTGGGTTGTCTATTGACAACTTAGGGAATATTGAATGATAATATTAAAAATTAATTTTTATGAATTTAGGTCCTTAAATTGGCAACAATTTGGATAATGGAAATTACAAATATGCAGACCTTAGTTTGTAGATAGATTTCAGGCTGAACTAAGGTAATATGACATATGAATTCTGATTTACAATGTGTTTGAGAATGTTATACTTAGTGATTGTGCTTTGTTGTGGCCTTAAAAAACTGTTTGGTTTGTTGTATTGAAGATGTTAGCTAGAGTTCATTGCTGTAAGATATACTGCATGACAATATGTGCCATGAATCCTCAGACTACATCAATGGAAACCCTAGTCATGGACAAACACCACAAAGCTAGTCATTAATCAATGCTATTGGTTACTTTGGCTTTTCTTTGACAGATATGGATGTATGTGCTCTCCATTTGTGCCCTGGTATTCCTCCATCTCAGTACATCACTCCCATAGATTTGCATGTCTCATAGATTTTGCTTCACATCTTAAACTAATGAGATTGCTGCAGTAAACACAAAATATTTATGAACCTGCAATTGCTTGTTCATAGCCAAGAGATGAGAGAGTTTAGACAGTGAACCGATCGTGGCTTCCCTGCAGTGAGGAAAATGAATGCTATTTATCGGGATAATACATTATATATATTTGTAGACTTGTAGCAATGACCATGGTAGTTATCCAACATGTGTGTAAATTTTGTCTTATTAGTTTTTTTCCTTGCATTCCTACTTCTTTCAATGGAAGACCACATAAAATTTCTTGAGGCGCATCGAATATTCATGCTGAGACCACTAAAACCTTAATAAAATAAATATATATAAAAGATATATATTAGATATATTTATAATTAATACATCTAAAATATATATATTAATAAATCTAAAAGATAACCCACTATAATGTGTTTATTTGATAGATTTGTATGCATAGTGATAGCGCTGAGGTTTATTTTAGGTTTATTGCAGGGCCAATTATTCTATAGAGCACCTCCGCTCCGGACAACTCGCCACAATGCACCACAATGTGCTAGTTTGTGTATTCATACAGTTCATTGAGAAAAGTCAGAGACAGAGAAGAAAACTTTTTTCCTCTCAGACACTCCTTATCTAGTAACACACCAGGGGGAACTAGAAACAGTGCTGACAATTTCACTTATACAATGTATAAATAAATTGCAGTTTGAGCTATGGAGGTAAGCAGTTGTGATTGTTGGTGCACAAACGATTCTAATGCAGCGTTATTAGACATAAATCCATCTTTGTGGATTTTACTTTGATGGTAATGGCCGAACATCGGCCTTGTCCATCTGCGAACAGGTGGATCGGACTTTTAAAAAAGTCCGCCTGTTCGCAGAGAACTTCAAATTCCCCGCCTGTTGGCAGAAAATTTGAATTGGAAATATACCGTAAATGACGGCACAGTTACTGGTTCCAAAACCGGAGATGACGTCGGTCGGTCCACATGTCCGGCCCGTGCCTGATACAACACTAGAGATCAGGTGTCTATAATCAATTTGATGTAAATCTCCAATAAAATACAACTAAGTAGAGCATTTTCTCAACTCCCCCGACCCATTGCAACTGGATTTTTCTTCAACATTCTATGACCTCTAAATTCCAAATAAACATCCATGCTTAACCTCCCTAGCGCACCGCCTGTACCGCACCATTTTTAACAGTGTGGTACAGGCAATGGCAGCAGTGTATGAGGTACACTGCCTGCCATTTCCTCCCTCTCCCCTCCCCTCTCCACACAGCCAGTGTCCAGCTGGGAGGGCTGGAAAGCAGAGGCCCCTCCATTAACATGGAGGTCTATGGCACTGCTCACCCTCGGCCCCTTCCATGTCTCCGCGACGCGATCAGTGAAGCCGCAGAACCCCGGAAATGCTGCGGCTGGAAGCAGCATCGTAGCTTTCAACCCGTCCCTGTTTGCCGGCAAGAAGGCTCTTCTCTATTCTTCTTCGTGGCAGAGCAGGAGCAGTAAGATCCCCCCAGATGAAGAATCTTTCACTAGAAGATCGGCATGAATCTGTTCTTCTAGTGATACCTGGCTCTAGAAACCAGAATGACGTCGATGACCTCACCTCCAGCTATGTTAACCAATCAAGGTGGGATTTATGCTGCCAATGAACAGGCGGACAGCGGGACTTCTTTAAAGGTCTGATCCGCTCGGTTTGGGGACGACCCTGGACGATGTTCGGTCTGCCATCACTTTGAGAGTAGTGTTTAGCTCGGAATATTCGAATTTCTGCAATCTCGAATATTTCCATTGGGATGCTTATGGGCATGGATTCGCGAATCTTTTTTATTCGCAATGCGAAAATAGATCACAGTTACCATTCATTTTAAAAGGTAATTATTGAGGCTATTCTAATGGCTAGATTCACACTTCGCGATTGCGTAATATTTGTGCTATATAAATCGAATATTTAGTAGATTAATTCTCGAAATTTGTCGAATTCCAATATTGCTGTATGCCGCTCATCACTAGTCTGTTGAGTACAACTGAAGAGGTTTTGACTGAATCTTAACTGTATTAAATCTTAAACTTTTAATAATTTATGCACAAACTACATGTGACCAGAGTAATACTTTTCTTTGTAATTTGTCCACTACCGCTTCTACATCTCCATTAATCTTAGTATGAAATGAATGATGGCCAAACCATTTGAGCATTAGAAATGGTTCGAATTTTTCGACTTGCCAACTTTGTGACCGATTGCAAGCCCCAACATGGTATCATCACCAAAATTGCTGGAAATGTAGAGAAGGGTTGGAGGACCATTTGAAAAAGAAAAGTGTTGCCTCTAGCACATTTCGTTTTTGCTAAATTAAGTTCAAGATTTAAGTCGAAATTCCGATTTTCGACTTTTTACTTGACTTTGAACTTAAATTTGTGAAAAAACTATTGTGTTAGTACTTACGGGTTCTTTGTGTTAAGATACCCCCAACCCTTTTCTCATCTCCTCCAGCAAGGGTTTTGGTATGATACCATGCTCAGGGCTTTGCAATTAGTCGAAACCGGCGAATGGTCGAGATTTTTGAAAAAAAATTTGACCATCTACTATTGAGCA
>CM070032.1:203436493-203450831 GCA_036250615.1 Ptychadena robeensis
CACACTGTCCATCTCCACCAGTGTCCGCCATACTGACCATCTCCACCAGTGTCCGCCACATTGTCCATCTCCACCAGTACCCTCCATAAAATTTTAATTCACCTTTTAAGCTGTAGGCAACGTGGAAAGCAGATCTTCACAGGTTGTTTCAGGTAAAATTCACACAGGCATTTACCAACCATGTTGTTTAGTGCTCTCCAGCTCCCCTCTTATGTTCAAATCCCATTGACTATCATTGTAGAAATCCTTCGTGCGGATTTATTGCATGAAAAAAAATGTTCTTGGGAGTTTTGCCATGGATTCCCCTTTGTCATGTCATTGTCCAGGTGTTAGACCCCTTGAAATAACTTTCCCAACACTATTGTGGCCAGAAAGGGTCCCTTTGTTTTTTAAAGTTCGCCTGTCCATTGAAGTCTATGGCGGTTCGCGAAGGTTTGCAAATGTTCGCATCCGCCGTTTGCAAACATCAAATTCCGGGTTCGCGCCATCACTACAGAACAATTATTTTAAACAAGCCATTCTATATTGGCTATGGATAACTTCAGCTAGTTAGTGGAAGAATGAAAAATAAGAGGCAGCCTTACAAAGGATAATAACTGCATTAGGATTGGGCAATGATCATCTGATGTCTGGGGGCAACTTAAGAGTTAAGTGTGATATCTATGGCCAGGGTACTGAACAATTCCAATGCAGTGGGTATGCTGTAGAATATAGTTATTGGCTTATATGCATCCTTAGGGGCTGAAAGTGAATATCAATTTCTCTGAAATTAATATTTCAGGAAGTTTCAACATAATACATGGCTTTAATATCTCATGTATACATCTCCCTGCTGGAGTAGTACTAAGTTTTTATATATAAATAACCACTTCCTTGCTAACTACAGGGAATTCTAGTTTTCTGATTAGATTATGTCAGCTACTTTGTTTGGGGTATCTAAGTCACCTACTATACGCTGTTGTGAGTCATTCTGGTCATCAATTGATTCTGTTATACACAAAACCAAGATGGTTAAAATGCACAGTACATCAATGTCAAGAAGTCACATCCCAGCTTCCATTAGAGCTCACAGGCAAATACACTTCCCATGTGCAAGTCAGCGTTCTTTCATGTGGTTTATGATTGCTACACCTCAATAACCTTGTTTTTGTGTGTTACGTATTGTTTCCGTGTTTGGGGTCACCAAACATTGGGGTCAACTAACATTACTCAGTGTCTAGCACTTGTCTGACTTTGGTTATTTGTGAGTTCAGGAAGCATTTTTTTTATGCATACACGTGTACAGAAAACTGATGTAACAGAATGTAAAAATGGGTTTTGATAAGATAATGTTGCTAAAAGACATTGTTGTGATCATCTGTATTCGCTGTGATTACAGAGGTGGTACTGCCAATCAGCCACAGAGAACTCTGCCCACATTATATATTAGCAACAAATTGGGAGTGTTCATAGTGAGTGTAGAGGGCAATCAGCAGTCTACCTACCTGCATTGATATCTTCATCAGTTTGTGAATTTCCAGACTCTATGTGTTGGCTACAAACTCAAATTTGCACTAACTCTCAGCCGTCTCTATTGCTGAAACACAGTAGCATGAGGAAAATACAGAATAAATGCATGACCACATGTGATGGTGAAGTGAGAATGTTATGAAATGGTTAATAAAATGTTTTAAGTAAATATGTTGGCTCATCTTGTGGGAGGTGTCCTTGCCCAAGGGGAGAATATATCATCTAAAAGATAGGAGGAGCCAGGTTTCTTCTCTTTCTGGTGCACACACAGACTGGACCTGTTGTGAGAGTGCTTCCTGTATCAGAGGCCCCCCATGGGACAGGCCTGAGGCCTGGAGGCATCCAGGACTAGTTAACGTCTGCACAATGTGAGTAGTACTGTTTTCTTCAGGGCAGGGTTTTGTCCAGATGTACCTCCCTCATACAGCTATAGCCCTGAAAAACTACTCTCTCTCCCTTGGATGCAAAGACACCTCTAAGGAGCGAGCCAGCACTAAGATTGTGCTTGAAACTGTGTTCATCCCTAATAGTGATGGCCGAACTTTGGCCATGTCCATTGGCGAACGGGTGGAGCGGACTTTTAAAAAAGTCCGCCGTCCGCCCGTTCGCGGGAAACCCGGATGTGACGTCCGTGACGTCACATCCGGCACCTGGAACGCATAGTTCCTGGTGTGCTAACCGGATGTGACGTCACTGACGTCACATCCGGGTTTGCGAGCCGCTCGGAGCCGGGTTTTCACTGAAAGACCGGGTTCTCTACCCGGTCTTTCAGTGAACAGATTCTTCCTGCGGCGGGATCTCGCTTCTTATGAATAGAGGGCTCCTTCACGCTGGCGAACAGGGCGGGTCGAACACCCGTACTGTCCGCTGGCGAGAAGGAGGGCGAACATGCTTGTTCGCAGCCGAACTGTCCGCATTCCTAGACTGCCATTAGAGCCCTGGTCTACTTCCATCCAGTGGCCTTAAAGGCAAAAACACGAATCGGTGACACCTATACACCATAAAGGACCCATCCCTGGAGTCCTGTACAAAATATATAAACTGTTTATTACCAGTAACTGTTTTTCTTTAAATGCAATACGTTCACATTTGGCAAGAGTGCACCTTAACCTAAATTACAGAGAAGTTTTGTAATGAAATCAAAAAGAGAGTTAACTAAGTATACAGAAAAGAACTGAAATATTGATAATTGTATGTTCAGCCTTTGAAGCTGTGAAAATACGTGGGATACCATTTAATATAATGGAGTTGTTTACAAAGGTCTGTCTAAAACATTCTTTGAAATGACACTTTGTTCCATAATAAAGAAAACACTAAAAATAAACCCAGATTGTTGCTAGGTCAGGCATTTAGTCTGGATAGTGAAGCGAAAGCAAGAGGTTGCTAGGAGCACTGGAGCTGCGACTCCTATAGGACACAATAGAGCTGTTACGCCATAGCTAATAATTATATTTATTAACTGACTCAAGTGTCTGAGATGTTAGAAGAAATATACACAAGCATTTGCCAACCTCTACCATTGGCCTATTGCTTAGACCTGGATGTAGTTTGGTAACAAAGAAAAAGAAGAAAATGCTTAAAAGCAAGGGACCATTTGCCATTCACTGAGTGCAAGTGTTTTACTATTCGATCAGGCAGTGCAAAATAATTTAGAGATAAAAACCTTATTATATACATTCATACCGTGAGGAGGCTGCCTACTGAATGAAATGTGGTATATATGGATTTTTCTAAGCATCTTGTGTATTGTCCTTAAGTTCTCATATATGCAAAAAGTATAAAAGATGTAGCTCCCTATTCCTATTGCCACATCCCAAAATTTAAATTTGTACAAGAAAAAACGTTGGTGGAAGTGGGGGGCAGGTGCACTGAACACCAGTCCCTTCACTTTCCAACGTGAAGACTAGGGACTTCGGAGAACGGGACTTTTAAGGCACCTTTGTCAGCAACATGGTCATCAATTTATTGTAAAACATTTATTATTGTAGTATAAATATAGCATTAGTATCTACAGGTACACTTAGTTCATTTATATTCACAGTACATATAAAATTCAACGGTTGGTCAATAAAGTTTACATCATTTCAACATTCGTGATACATGGTTTGTTAATTTCAGTATTAAAACATATATATGTAATATTCGCACTCAGATTATCAATATAGGTAAATATAAATAAATGTGCCGGATAGGGAAATGAAAATATCTCGACGCGTTTTGCCATGCGGCTTCTTCAGGAGATGTCTATGTTTTCCCCGTTATTGTAACTAGCAAAAAAGCCAAATTATCATGATGGGTGTATTTCATTTATTACTATTTATCTTTATTACTATTTATCTGCTACTATTTATCTGCCACTGTTACAATAAACCTACCATTGAAATGATACTGTTCTGAGACTTTTCATTTCTTTGTCATTGGACAAATTTACAAAATCAGTGAGGGGTCAAATAATTATTTCCTCCACTGTATATATATATATATACACACACCATAAGTTAAGATAAATGTAGGTGCATTGCTTATGTAATAGTTGGTTAAGTTCTATGTTAAATGGGATCTATAATTAAAAACAAAAATATATTGGATTAAAGTTTTACATAACTCGGAGCATGCACAATGATTGAGAAGAGTTCTACAGTCCTAAAAATATTCTGATCTGCTATTCCCTTCAGCCTTGGCAGCGATTAATATTTTGCCAGTTTGCCCTGCATATGCATTCCTGTACTACCACAAATGATCCCTAGAGGGTGCTAGGTAATTATTCTCAATAATAAAAACATGTCCTGAAACTAAGGAAAGGAGCAATATTAAGGCAGTGATGTCTCCCTTCCTGAGTCTTGCTGTGCCTAGCAGAAGAGGGGATAGCCACTCTGTAGTACTTTGTCATCAAAGGGTAGAAGCGATGTAGGACAATGTTGATTAATTGAGCAGAGTTGAGGTTCTTTCAACTTCTTGTGCGCTTTGGTTACAAGGGGAATATAGCTGGTAAGTATATGTTCAAACATTTACAGGTAACATAGTCCTTCAGACTTTTATTAAAGTCCCTCTCCTAAATGAGTGAAGGCACTCTGGTCTATTACTTACCTTAAGCCATATAACAATCCTGGTCCTGCCTATCATCTACAGCCCATTTAGTCATATAGAAAGCCATGCCTGAAGTGGCCTTCAAAAGCTGTTCTGTACACCCACACGTTTTTTGTGGCTTGGTGATATAATATATATATTACTTTTCATATTGGAAGGTAAAATGGTAATCCATAAAAAAAAAACACAATAAAGAGCATTCTTAAGTGTGCCTCTACAAAGCCTTTTATATTCCTTTGAATACCATTGTACCTACCAATATTGTTTTTCTGAAACCCATTCATTCGAAATGCATAGGCCATGAGAGTTCGACCTCCACCACACTGCTTGGGGACGGTGAAAACATTTCCCCACCTGCAACCATACATCTCTAGGTTGCTAGTTGAATAGGAATTCTGAGCATTTTAGATAAACCATACAACTAGCGACTGAAATAGTAAGTTCATCTTTCCTTTTCGTTTGAGACCAAATTTGGTGTCACATACCCCCATATATTGTCTCATAGTGCCCCTTGTACTAACCCACATATTTCTCGTTGGCTTTTCCCTTTTTTCTGGTTTTCAGTTTTAGGGTGGACGCTCCAATTGAGGGTACTTCCATTCCAGCCTCCAACCTATATAACTTTTCATATTGTCCTTTCTTCTATGTCAAGTTTCACCTGAAGAGGAGATGCATTATCACACTTTACCTACAGCTACACCTGCTGGTGAGTTATGGGTATTGCTGAATTACCATTTATTATATGTAAAGACAGAAACAAAAATGTAATGAAGTTCATGCTTGCGGTTTTTTAAAGTAAACAAAAGTAAAAAAAATAAGCAGACAACGATTGCGGAGATCCTTCTGAAAAATACTACTCATCTGGTATACTTTATAAAGACATACTGGCTTTAATCCACTCTGAGACACTGGAGAATAAAAAGGGTTTAAGCCATTGAAACTTGCTAAAGGAGTTGAGAATTTTATCCCCCCCCCCCCATCACTTCCTATAAGAATGTGCTAACAGGTGAATATTAAATTACAGTTAAATGGCTTTCTATGCTTCTTTCTCCCATCCTCTCCCAGCCTGAACTCTGCTGTAGAGGGGGCTTTCTGAGGCTATTACCATGTGAAAATCTTGTACTGACAATGCAAGGAAAATAAAATACGTCAATATGTTACTCTTAGCATGCACCTAAGCCTCACTCAGCGCTCAATACAAGATTAAAAATACAAACTCCATATATCTTCCTTTAACCCATCTGAAAAAATGTCACTGCGCATCTCCGCCCTGCACTGAACTGTTTTTTGTCTGACACCGCTACTATTACCAGCTGAAGCACTGGAGATGAAGCAATAACTTACAAGAAGCAGCGACATGCATAAAATTGAATAATGGTGACCTTTAATTGAACCAGGCAGTGTGACAATCTCAATAAATTAAATCTTTCTGGAAGTGTACCATATTTTGCTTGGCTAATAAATTGACTGGTATGTCAGCCATTGCAAAGTCTATAGCGTTATGATCCTCCTCTTACTTCTGAAATACGCACTTTCCCATGTTCTGTTCTCCCTTACACCACAATAATAAAGAAAAAAAAGTCAAGAGGACTTCAATAAATCATTACTTTACGGTTCCAAGTCTAAGGAACAGCCTTAGGAACAGTGTTACAAAATCCATATTTGCTGAAAATACGGCAGCTGAACTTTGAGATAAAACCTGTACTTTT
Source organism: Ptychadena robeensis (assembly GCA_036250615.1). Lineage (NCBI taxonomy): Eukaryota > Metazoa > Chordata > Amphibia > Anura > Ptychadenidae > Ptychadena > Ptychadena robeensis. The sequence continues at coordinate 203,442,799 of CM070032.1, forward strand.
AACCCTTTTTCGAAGCTAAAGATGGCACAGAAATGCTGATTATTATCAGTACACAGACAGGTTTACAGAGGGGCGGTCAGGTCAAGGAGAAGAAATACACATCCATAACTTCCCCTTAGTTTGATTGGATTTCTGATGCAATGACAGGCAGTAGGCCAACATTTTATGGATAAATATGGAAGATTAAGATTTGTAAAGCGGAAAACTTCAAAACGTGGTAATGTTTCTCCTCAAGACATAATATGGATCATTCATGATTAACCTCCCTAGCGCACTGCTGAGGTCCAGATTTCTGTACCAAAAGTGCACCATAGACTTCAATGGTAAATTTTTCTTTATGTCGTAGGCCTGTAACTTCCCAAAATATGTCCGTACAAGGGTCTAATGGACATCCTGAATATAATAATGCTTGAAACAAACAATTATGTAAAATAAAATAATTTTTTTTAAATAAAAATAATGAAAAAAAAAACAACACAAAAATTAGGACACAAAACTATGCTGCTATGTACTAAATATCGCCAAAATAAAAAGTCCCTGATGCCCCAGATGTTACCATTCACACTTAACCCTCTCTAACTTGGTGTGATAAAATCACACCAGGGAAGAAAGGGTTACTGCAAATGGCCACATCAGGGGCATCAGGGACTTTATTATGGCGATATTTAGTACATAGGGGGAGTTTGAAAGCAGTTTTCTACATAGAAAACTGCTTTCATGCTATTTACCGTACAAATCTCCCGCCGCCTCCCCGAGTGACGTGTCATCACGTCACTCGGAGCGGGGGGGGGGGGGGGGGGGGGGGGGGGGGGAGAAGGACACGAGCAGCCGAGGAGGATGTCGCATCGGGGACACGGGGACAGCGTGAGTATGCGCTCTCCCAGAGCCCCGCATTGTACTGGAGCTAGCAGTTGGAGCGCTGGACGAGGTGCTGCCGTCCATAACGCTAGGGCAGTTAAAGATGGTCAAGTTTTTTTTGACTAGGTGACTTTGTGAGTTAATTGCAAAGCTCCATAACATAATATCATCACCAAAGGTTTGCAAATTCCATGCATTGCCGGCATCACTAATGATGGAGGTGATGTGTAATTGGCAACTCATGACAGGCACGTTGTTATCTTTTTAAACTTCCTGCACGAAAAAAAAATTCTCATTCAGTGCAATGAGCAGATATAATTCCCAGAAACTGCCTACGAATGTGCCCATAGTGTCATGATCACGCCACTGCATGGTCCCCAAATCAACATTTGGACACCTCTAAGCATTATGTGGACTCATTGCAGATAACAAGCGGACTGGAACATATTTCCAAAAAGGACTTAAAATGTTATGACCATTTTAAGTTCTGGTGATATTGGACTACATGGAATTTTTCTCCCTAATACGTAAAGATTTCTTTTTACTGTGCCAAATGGACAGGAAGCGACACAGGTCAGTCTGGAGACTGGTTGTCCTTACTAGGACCATTTGTAATTGGCACTAACATCTGGGAACTGATCTGGATATGCTCTGTAATATACCATTTGGGCCATGTCAATGTTACATTCTTACCCTTACCATTTACCTTTCAGCAACTGACTTATATATGCTGCTTAATGTATTTCATGTTTGATAGGTGTCATTGTACCAAGATAATTTATGTCATTCACTTCAACTGTCAATGCTTCGTATAATGATGATGATTGGTCTCAATTAGATGGCATTGGCAAGATTCATAACGTATCCATCTCTTAGGTGTTTTGCATGCAACTTGGCAAAAATTTGCTATCCAAATGGGGAACATGCAATTAGAACACTGGTGCCAACTTGTACATGGACTGATGCCTGTTGGCTACAATGTCAGAGAAAGCAGATTTTATCACACAAAACACATAATACGGTTTTGGTTGCCAATTATCGAACTCTTACACCATAAACTATAAATTAAAGAAATTGAGAAGCTATCAATGTATACAATCTAATTAGACAACATCAAGGGGATTGAAGATGAGTTTGTTATTCATGTGTTAACCTATGTGACCTGCTTTTTAAATGATATCTTTTTATGAGTTATTGTTTTTGACTTTTTGAATCAAAAAGATTTTTATTTGTAAATTATTCCATTTTAGAATTGTTGATGGATGTTCAGGTGTTCTTTAAAGGTCTCATTGGTCATTATATATTTCTATCTATATTACTTTTACTTCTCATTTTTCAACTCCTAATGAGATATACTTTTATAGCATTTTCTATTTCACACATGTTGGGTTATTTTATGTATTTTGCATCATTTTCCAAATGAAAGGTATAACTTTGCTGCTTTTTTTTACATGTTTTATAGAACAACATTCATTACTTTAGAGGTATCAGATGCAACAGTGATCTAAAAATGACATAATTGCTTCATTTTTGAGACTTAGCTATTGATAACTGCTCTTCCAAGCTCTTATGTGGAATGTTCTCAGGGCTGTTTTCACAGATGGCAGAAAGATTATGTTTAATGATTGAAAACTGCATTTGTACATTACTTGGTATTAGAGCCATGCTATGTTAAACAATATGTCAGAAGAAGCATCAATGTGGGCTTCCATTTGGCTCACATTAAACACATGTGTGGGTTGGGAAGCCGCTTCAATACAAAACTCCGTCTACTGACAAGTCTGTCGCTCAGCATTGTTCTAAGATTTTCTAGGAACAGAATGCACTAATTTCTAGAGCCATTTCCATGTATTTTTTTCTTATAAGAGAGTGATTTGACATGCAAGCATCGAAATATGCTACAGTGCCTGTCTTCTGTCTGTGAATTAAATACACTTTGTCAATATGTATTTGTCAACTCGACAGTTTAAGTACCTAAAAGCAGTTAAGGGCAAAAAGGTTTACGAACCTTGCCCTTTGGGATTAAGAGATGTTCTCCACAGTCTTAAAATGAATAACGGATCTAGAGACACATGCCATCTTCCAGTCAATTCTAAACAGATATTATTTTCTAGGCAAAATAAATCTATCTGAAACAAGCTTGACAGACTAACATGCAAAAATACTGTGCTTTTATGCAGCATTTTCCTTTTATAATTCCAACCAGTGGGGTAAATGTTAATTGTGCATTTTAACAATATCGACAACTAACAGTAATAGTAGAATGTTGTACCGTGTTAGCCATTGATGAATAATGAGAGTTTAGCGTTTCAGTGATCCCCTTTATTGGATAGCTGAAGTCATTAGAGAAGCAAGCTTTCGGGATGTCTCAGATCTCTTCTTAAGGCTAATACAATTCTGGTTTTAGAAGCTCACATTTATACACAAAGTGACAATGACTTAAATATTGTAACATTGACACACATGACTTTGAGGGATTGAGTGTGAGATTGAAGTGGTCAGAGTTAGGAAGAGTTATTTGAGGTAATAGAGATAAAGAAGTCCAAGCATAATATTCACCTCCCTTAACAACTAAAATGTCAATTGACTAAAGGCGCAATGAAATGCTACTAATACAGCTTTTTGTTTGTTAATGTCCTTGTAAATTTGTGTATAAATGTGAGCTTCTAAAACAAGAATTGTATTACGTCTGAAGAAGGGATCTGCGATATCCCGAAAGCTTGCTTCTCTAATGACTTCAGTTAGCCAATCAAAGGCATCACTTAAACTCAAAACTTTCAATAATAACTAACAGTAGAAATGCAAAAATTTAACTTCTTATTAAATCTAAAATTGAGGTTGGGTATGACCCAAAGGTCCTTTTCCATAGACCCCCACATCTCTTTGTAGCACCTTGTCCACTGCGAGAATAACACAAGATTTGCTTAGCTATTGACAGGCCGATAGTTGAGAATAAAATGTGCCTGGAATTAATTTTTATCAAATACCTCCATTAAATATCTCAATGAAGTGAATACTTCCCACCCTGACATATACCATGGTGACTTATAGCGGACCTACCACCAGAAGCACCTCTTTGCATGAATGGCACTAGATCTCTGAGTGCCGAAATAGTCAGGTAATTCCCTGATCTCGGCTCTGTATTTAAAAAAAATTCCCATAGAAAACCATTATAAATGCCCCCCCCCCAGTGGCCACTTGTGATATTGCACCCGGAGTTAACCCCCAGAAACCTGGCCAATAAAAATGGAATCTCTCATATGATTCCAGGGAACAGCAGGAATTTTTATTTTTTTTCTTTCTCCTCCCAAAAACCTTGAGTGTGTCTTATGGTCCGGTTCAGCTCGTTCATAATGATATATTGTATCTTATAGTCACCTCAGTGTTTTAAAGATCTTTTTACTTTCTTATGTTGTGTCACTGGTAGTGATGGCCGAACATCGGCCATGTCCGTCAGCGAACAGGCAGATCAAACTTTTAAAAAAGTCTGCCTCCTGCCTGTTCACAGAGAACTTCAAATTCCCCGCCTGTTGGCAGGGAATTTGAATTGGAACTAAACCGGAAATTATGTCGCAAAGTCATTTTTGGGATATGGAAAGCACAGTTCCTGGTTCCAAAACCAGAAGTTATGTCTGCCCCGTGCCTACTACAATACTAGAAATTAAGTGTCTCTACCCGATCTCTAGTAAAAATTATTCTTTCTCTGGCCGGACTGGGCGTGAAAAGGTCTAGCCGGTGAAAGAATTATAAACTTCTTCTGGCCGGCGAAGAGCGAACATTTGGACAGTTCGGCCAACACTAGTCACTGGGTTTACCATGTAGCATTGGACATAGAATCATTGATGGCATATTCAAAAGAGATCAAGTGCAGCTTTATAAAAGTCCAGCAAAGCCTGCAGTTACATATGGATGCAGCTTGACTAAAGGTAGCCATACACAGGTCGTTTGTCAGCGATCTAATGCCGATCGATTGCTGATCCAATCTTTCCAAGCGATCAGGAATCGGCAATTGATCGGATCAGGAATAGATGCAACACCACCTTAAGAATCCGATTTGTGGCTGATTTGGACATGACCCGATCTCCAAAATGGCCGATTCTACAAAATCCATCAATCGCTGCTGCTGCATAGGGCTATTTGGGTCCATCAATGTACTCCGATTGCCAAACGATCGACCAAAAAACCAACATGTCCGTTCATTGTCCGATCCGATTTTTAGTTGATTCAGATTTTTTGGGGGTCGATCGTTCAGGGTGATCAAAACCCGATTGACTGCCGATCGATTGACGCGCCCAGTGATAGATCTGTCAAATATCTAGTGGAAAATCTACCTGTGTATGGCTACCTTTAGAGTACACAATTACAGACAACAGATACAAATGCATTATATAAGGTAGTAACAGGCACTGGTTAGTAGAATTCAGTAAAATATATATTATATATACATATGTTTGTTCACTATTCGTGTGTCCTGCCATTCCTTTTTAGTAGCAAGACCAGGCATACCTGCAGGCAGAAATATTTAAAAATTACGTTTTTATGTTTGTAAAGATGTCATCTGCCCTTTATCGGGTGAATTTATTGGGTTAAATAAGAGTCACAATTGTGCTGCGTTATCCTCACATAGTAATAAAAGTCTTTATGTAGGAATACATAAAAACACCTCTAAACTACATAGAAATGTGATGTTAAGTGAATAGACTCACTACAGACTACAGAGAACATAATCACATCATTATTGAATACTCTAGATAAGGTGTATTTTACTTCACAGAAATCAATGATATTGTTATTCTAACTCAAGAAAACAAGACACAGTGATTACTTAACCACCATTTCCAAGATAACAGAATATGAAAACTATGCAGACAGAAGAAAATAGCTAAAATCAATGAAAAATAATTGAATTGAGTATAATCTGTTGACAATATTCCAATCTACAATACATTGCAGTCTCAAGTAGTGATGGCCGAACTGTCGGCCGTGCGGACAGTTCCGCGCGATCATTGAATGTTCGGTTTTCTTTTTGCCGGCGAACTGTACGGGTGTTTGACCCACCTCCTTTGCTTGAGAGAAGTCTATAATTCTTTTTCCGGCCAAACCAGGCGCGGAAAGGTCTAGCTGGAGGAAGAATTGTTTGCACTAGGGACTAGGTACACACAGGATCTCTTGTGCTATACCGGGCAGAGATGGTCACATTTTTCGACTTGCTAACTTGTGAGGTGATTGCAAAGCCTATGAAAATGGTATCAACACCAAAAATAGCTGGAGATGTAGAGAAGGGTTGTGGGAACATTTAAAAAAAGAAAGTTTTGCTCTAGCACATGAAGTCTTTGCATAAATTAAGTTCAAAATGAAACAAACTTTTTTGTAGTATACCCCCAACCCTTCTCTACATCTCCAGCAAGTTTGGTGATAATAGAATGTTCAGGGGCTTTGGATTTAACTCGAAATCGTCAAAACGGTTGAATTTTTGAAAAAAAATTCGACCATCTCTGGCCGGAAGTGGCGTCGGTCAGGTTAAGGAACAAGTAACTGTGCGTTCAATATATCGGAAGTTATGCTGCGCCATCATTTCCAGGAACGTTCCGATTCAAATTCCCTGCCAACAGGGAAAGAAGTCCATGGGTAAAAAGGCCATATGGCACTCAAATTCATCTCATAGGTGCTTTTTGGAGTTGAGAATGTAGTACTGTGCAGGCTACTTTAATTCTACCAAATTAAACCCATCATACTATCCAAGGCTAATTGTTCAAGGGCTCAAAGTGTTGTCACAAGGCATTTGTATGCTGTAGGATTAACAGTAACCTTAATGGGCATAACTGAAGTTAATAATTTGGTGCGGTGTCCACATAGCTTTGTCTATTTAGTAAATGTTGCTTCTTAGAGCATTATAAAAAGTAAGTCTCACAGTTTGTTTTCTGTAGAAATTAGTCAGTGTCTAATATTCCTTGCCAGCTGGATGCAGGGAAAGACCCATTAGTGTGGAGGGATGTAGGGGGGTCACAGCTTTTGTGCTCTCCCCCCCTCCTGGGCCTCCTAAAGCAGCACCTGATGCTGTTCGGGTGCTGCTTTTCCAGGTCTTTCAGACCGATCTATTGATCATATATTGGCACGTCTCTGGCAGCACCGCGCTGAGCCGCAATGAGGACGCAGCACTCTGTTCTCTAAAGAAAGTGGCATGGGCAGAATCGGAAGTGTCCTCTCTGTGTATTTTATGGTTGACACTCAGCCTAAGACTTTTACTCCTGCTTGAAATGAGTTCCAAGAATCATAAAGACAATAAAAAAAATAAACGCCATAAGCAACACTTGAATGACTTTGCAACATAATTAAATCATCAAACAATCAGCGCACACACCAGTGAAGTGAGGCACTAGGCAGAAAATCCCCTTCACATTATAGCTTGTGTGACATCTTCATGACCAGGTTGATGACAACACAGCAATTATCCACCACGTAGCTGCAAATTGTAAGTTGTCTGTTTAATGAGATTTTTGGGGCTATAAAAGTAAGATGCAAATCATCAACTTTTTCAACTCTTTCTGTGTATTAAAGCAAGTAGAGCAGGAAAAACTTTTTTTTTCTATTTAAAAAACGAGTATTACTTATTTCATACATGTGTGGCTGCTCCTGCCTTTTATACAATATTAGAATGTGTTGATAGTGGTTTCTTAATGACCCAGCTTTTCCTTCCTACTCCGGCTAGAAATAATTGAACTCAAGTCTCAATTTCACAAATGGCTTTCTAAACCCTAAACTAAAAGCTTGGTCATGGATTTGCAGTTATAGGTCAATTAGGTCTCTCATTAGCATGCAAAGGATACAATTTCACGCACCATTTTTTTTACACTGAAACTTGTACGGAGTTCTTTCTGCTTTTTCACTAAAATGTCCAGCAAAAAAAGAATTAAGAAAGCAGATTTAAATATTACCCAGTTGACTTTAAGTTTCATAAAATACAGTTTGCCTTTAAAAGATTGCCAGTTATTTTAAATACTGGTTTTGTTTTTTCTTGGTATCTATGTTCATACACACACACTGGGAGCACAGTGTTGTTTGCACATCATTGGCCTAGAGCAGCTTCCCTAATGCTAGCCATACACTCTGAGATAAAAATTAGGATCCATTGAAACAGACCAATGTATCCCGACGGCAGTATCGGTTTGGATCGT
>CM070032.1:203481272-203492934 GCA_036250615.1 Ptychadena robeensis
GTATCACTTTTGGTACAGAAATCTGCACCTCAGTGAACCGCCAGGGAGGTTAATGACCATTTTCTTGAGGTCTAGGTTAACCCAGCTCATGACTACTGCTGCAATAAAGACAACCAGTTAAACAAATATAAGAAGCATGGTGAATAGGATTTTCCTTTTTTTCTTTTTAAACAAAAACCACCACGAAAATAAAAAAAAGATTTAAGTGTACATAACTGCATTCATAACAATAAGTAATAACGAGTGTTATAAAGCCATGGTAATGCATGTGCATAGATTTTACCAGGCCTGAGGGACTTGAAGCAAGGCAGCATTTGTAAAATCATAAGGAAAAGCGAAATGATAGTATGTGACAGCTCTGCTTGCTAAGCACCACTTCTCTTTGAAGTGAATGAGTGTGGCCTCATGCTGCCATGCATACAATACAACGCAGATGTCGGAAGATAAGCAGTGTGCCACATGAGCTGTTTGTCTGTCCCTTCTCACTTCAAGTGTCCTTGTTCAATCTAGCAGATGACAATGTTGTGGTTTTAAGACACAAGCCTCTATGTCAAACAAAAATGCAATGTTAAATTACCAGATTTTTTCACATAAAGACATGGTGCTTTTTCCAGAATACAAATTCCCATATATCTCCTCTTTGATGTCAGTCTCTATTAGCACTTCATATAAGTCCTCTACCCGGATCCTCTCTAGTGTATCCTCATAGACAGGCAGATTCCTGCCCAATTTGTTTGGCCATTCAACTGCCATGCACGTTTCCAATCGGTCGGTGGTTGCTCATGCAAAGATCGACCAGAAATCTGCCGCATGTCGGATTGCATGACGATCTGACAGTTTTCCATTTCGTAATCAGGGATTTTTTCCCAGAAGCGATGTCACAATGATTCCGCCCTGGGCTGATGCCGTGCAGGGCACCATTGGGACCAGAACAGTGTTCCAAAACCCGGAGGTGACACAGCACAGGGTAATGGTAACACCCCACTCTCTCCTAAGCCTTTTACAAATGAGCCTACTTACCTCCTCCTCTTTACCACCAACCTCCTGGATAAACATTCTCCTGAACTCTACAGGTGAGCCTACTGATCACAGAGATGAACAGAAAAATGGCCTTTGCCAACATTGTTGGCAGATCTCCCTTTTACTAATTAGGACACATCACCTTCAAGACTTGACTATTCACTTGGAGCCTGTAACCCGCTCCCTCAGGTACCATTGTAAAGGCATAACCAGTGTTATTAATTTCAACTGCCAGTGGTTTTAATGCTTTGGCTGATCAGAGTATGCCTCACTAAAAGCATGGATACAAATGGTATGTTCAGAGTGCAGTGAGCCTAATGCAATGTTCTGTATTAGTAAATGGTCCTTCATAGTGTTCTTCTCCATAAGTGGTAAAGTGGATGTTGCTAAAAGCTGTGATCAGCTTGCTTGAATGAGTTTTTATTTTAGAAGCAGAAGCTTTTGTTATGTGTTTTTATCACCAGCGTTTGTTAAAGGTTATGTAAACTAGGAATGGCAATATATTTTAGTGAAACTTTTTGTTAGGAGGTTCTGGCCATTAAAAGAGATGGAAAAAACTGGGAGTAAATAAAGATCTCAACAAAAGGGGAGATCTGGCCTGTGGTGACCCATTCCTTGTTTCATCTTCCTAGAGAATAATAAGTAAAACCTTAATGGGAACCAGTTTCTTTTTATATGAACTTATTTGACTGTAAAAAAATACAAATTTCTTAAATTATTTCTTTTTAGATGAAGCTTTCTATGTTTCTCGCAGTTTGTTTTTTATATAGTCCTTTTACTTCAGACTTTATGTGTATGGGTAATTTTGTCTTCACTTTCTGTTAACTAAAGGGAACTATTTCTACAAACCTCTTCCAATTTATTATTTCCAAACTATTTCCGTTCTGTTGACCAATGGTCACCAAGACAAATCAAACTCAATAGTGGTGTGCAGCTGGCACTTATTACTTCCATACTCTGATTCATGGGTGCATGACCTGATTTAAGCTCCCCTTACACAGCTCAATTTCTCAGCAATCGTTGTGCGATTCCCCGGCCATCGTTCTGGGAATCGATGCATACCATCTTGGGGAAACGATCCCTGGCCGAACGAACAGGGAAATACCAACATATCAGTTCCCAGTTCAATGAATATTTTGTTAGAGAGGGATCAATCGCTCAAGGTGGGCAGAGTTCAATCCCTGATTCGGAAATGAAACACAAAATCAACCCGTGTATGGCTGCCTAAATAATTGATGTCTTACCTGAATTCCAGGCATGTACCTTTTGACCAGTAGTGAGGAGCAGCATAGGCAATATTTGTGTTTGCAAAATATCTAAAAATTTCCATAATAAATTTGTACATTCAAAAATGTGTAAAACTCCAGTCACACTTTCTGTCTTCATTTACCTTAATATCGTCACATACAGTGGAGGAAATAATTATTTGACCCCTCACTGATTTTGTAAGTTTGTCCACAAAACAACGAAAAGTCTCAGAAAAGTGCCATTTCAATGGTCGGTTTATTGTAACGTGGCAGATACACATCAACAGGAAAAGTCGAAAAAATAACTTTAAATAAAAGATAGCAACTGATTTGCATTTCAATGAGTGAAAATAAGTTTTTGAACGCCCTCTAAACAAAAAAGACCTTGATACTTGGTGGAAAAACCCTTGTTTGCAAGCCACAGAGGTCAAACGTTTTCTGGTAATTGATGTCACACGAATTTTGCAGCTACATTTTAGGAGGAAATGTTGGTCCACTCCCTCCTTTGCAGATCATCTCTAAAATTCCCTGAACTCTGTAGCTTAAGCTGCTCCTCCCATAGTTGTTTTTTCTATTGCGATTAAGGTCCTGGTAGTACTTGACTAGTGCCACCTCCTGATTGACCTGTATTAGTGTGCTTCTTCTTGAGCACCATCTCCTTTGTTGCCTCTGGCTGTATTGTTTTGGGTTTTCATTGTACGTGCTGGAACCACCCTTTATCCACGACCACATTTTTCAGTTGTTCCTGGGCATTCAATGGGAAGGAGGTCTTGTCGCTCAGGATTTCTTTTACGATACATGGCTCTGTACCATTTTCCCGTTTAATGTTACTTGCGATTAAGGTTTGTCCTGTGCCCTTAGCAGAAGAAAAAAACCCCACACAAGCAAAAATGTTTGCCACCCCCATGCGTTGAACGGTGGGGACGGTTGTTTTGGGGGTTCATAGGCAGTCATATTTTCTTCCTCAAACACACGGCGAGTTTGAGTTAAAGTCAAAAAAAAAATGCCAGATGTACAATGCCACGAGCTCTATTTTGGGTCTCATCAGACCACAGCACCTTCCTCCCCAGTCAACTCTCTGTAATCATTCAGGTGTTTCATTGGCAAAACTTCAGACGGGCCTGCCACATGTGGCCTTTCCCTGAGCAGGGGGAGGGAACCTTGCGAGAGCCCTGCAGGATTTTAACTCCATTGCGCGTGTTGTAATGTGTTTCCAAGTGGTTTTTCCTTGGTGACTGTGGTCCACTGACTAATGTTGAGGGTCATTAACTAAACTCCTCCCGTTGTAGGTATTCTAGGATGCTTTTTCAACCTTTCTCAGAACCATTGACACCCCACGGAGGTTGAATCGTTTTGCGTGGAGCCCCAGAGCGAGGTCGATTGAATGGTCATTTTTTGTGCTCCTTCCATTTTCGAACAAGTCACACCAACAGTTTGCCAACCTCTCTCTACCCAGCTTCTGTGCTAATGGTGTGTATGTCGCCCCATTCCAGCCGTGGTGACAGGTTCTACAATTTTGTCTCTGACATCCTTGGGACCAGCTCTTTGGTACTTTCGCCATGTTGGAGAGTTTGGAGTCTGACTTGAATTGATTGAATTTTTTTTTTTCTGTGGACAGGTGTGTCCTTTTAGTACAGGTGACTAGTTTAAGACAGGTATTGTCCTTAATGAGGAGTGAGTAGAAGTGTCTAACCACTCTGCTGTGGAGCCAGAACTCTTAATGGTTGGTAGGGGGTTCAACATACCTTATTTTCACTCAATGAAATGCAAATCAGTTGCCTTATCTTTTATTTAAAGTTACTTTTTTCGATTTTTCACTTTTTGATGTTCCCATCTGGCCACTGGTTACAATAAACCTACACATTGAATATGAGACTGTTCTGAGGACTTTTCATGTTTCCCCCGTTTTTTGTACCATTGGACCAAACACTTAACAAAATCAGTGAGGGGTCAAATAACTTATTTACCTCCACTGTATACCAGCGATAATTGTTAACAGCAAAATAATACAGTGTTAATAATCTTGGAGATATTTTGCGGATTAGGAATGAAGATGTAGTACTACATTCAGGATTTTCTGAAATTCTTAAAGTGCGGAATATTCGCCAACTACATACTTGCTGATATCAAAATATTTACCATCAACACGTGTTTAACCAGTTGGACGAGTGCCTCCCTAAGCACATTGTCAGCCAATGAAAGTGCTCCCTACCATCAAACATCTGTTGGGAGCATTCTACCACTTATACAGTGCTGCTCTGCTGAATGAAAGTATGTTGACCACCCCTATAAGTGGTGTAGATTGTAGATGTTTCTGTTGTTTAACCATGATTTTCTCATTCTATACTATCCTCACCTCGTGTTTTTTATTCATGAAATGTCAGATATATATGTTACATCCAATTGCAGTGTCAACTTGTGTTTAGTAGGTTTTTGTTTAAGTAGCCCAAAAAACTACATGAAAACATGGACTTAGTGTATGTGCAAACAGTAAAGGTGAAATACCCCCCAGCTGCATTGGGTTAAGTCGAGCAGGTATTAAAGACGCAGGTGAAACACAATTTGGGGTGCTTTAATCAATCAACTTAAGCAGACCAATGAAATGAAGACATCCTTGGAAAATGTTTTGGCCCTGCACTGAATATTAAAAGAGAAGAGGAACCCCACACTGAACCACTGTGGTCCCACTACAAATCAACACATGTCAAAGAGCAAATGGAGATATCCGAGGACATGACAAAGCAAGAAGGAGGGTAGTGACAGCCCATCAGATCTGGGGATACAGGACTATAACGACCATCCTCCAACAGAGTTCCAGCTCCATCCATCCACTGTATACGACAGATTAATTTACAATGGAGGCGCCGTTGCAACATGACAGCAAACTTTGTCCTAGAATGGACGCCCACTCAAAAATATCTCACCCAGAAGCACCAGAAAAATAATAAACCAGGTAAAGGCCAACCCACACATCACCTCTAGAGAGTTTGCAGGCCTCTCATAATGGCAGCAATGCTGGGGACAAATGTGAATGCGTCTCTACAACTCAGACGAAAAGTTGAAATAGCCATGGACATTCATGGGAGGGTTGCTAGAAGGGAAGCCTCGTCTCTCAAAAAAGCACCATTATAACTTGGCACAAACCAGCGAGCCTTCTGGAAGTCCATTCTCTGTGACAAGACAAGAGTGCCTAAAATAGAATTTTGTAGTCACCAATCCAAACCGACACTGTTTGTGCGAGGGAGCAAAAATCAAACAACGGCAATATGAAGAAAACGAACCTCCACCTCCCAACCGTGAATGTCATGGCGGTGGAATGGAAGGATGGAGGAAATGTGAACAGTCTGGGGCTGCTTTTCTGCTTGGATGCTGGTCTGGACGACTCCATTAAAAAAAAAAATTGTCCAAGGACATCATGAATTTTCTTCGGCGTTTTATGGTTATCACACAGATTCTCGACCAGAAATCTCCTGCCATCAGTCAGGGACAATGACAGACAAATTGGACCCCCAAAGCCTTCCAGCAAGAGTACAAAGGGGGGGGGGGGGGAAAAATGGCCTTCAGAGAAGAAAGGAGGATTCCACACTCTGTGATATGGGCCCATGTCAAAGTGTCTTGGGACCTTAACCCAATTGAAATGTGTGTGAGAGACCTGCTGAAAAAAGTTGGTATCCATTTGCTCAGGATGTCCCTCCAACGTCTCTCAACGGGCCTGAGTTTCTGCAAGGAGGCAGTGGGCAAAAATCCCCATAAGCAGATGGTGAGAGACTGGTTAGTGGTGTTACACGGAGCACGTTTAGTTTGGAGTAATGGCTGCAAAGGGAAGGTGCAGCCAACAAAGCTACTAATACAAGGGTTCACATAACTTTATTGCACATGTAAGATTTGTTTCAGTTGTTGGGACAGTAAACCTCCTTTGTTTACGTAATAAATAATGAAAATATATCTCTTTTTTGTGTGTGTTTTGGTCTACTATTTGGAATGTGGTGTGCTTTACACATTGGGATTTAAATTTGAGTTCTTTAATGTTTTTTCCTTGCACAACCGTGACCATGTCTGGAGGGTTCACATACTTTCAAGCAGCACTGTATATTGATTGAACATTGAGCTGAATGCCAATCAAAAAACAATCTTATTTCCTTAGCAATACCCTTTTTTTTTATTTTTTGAGTCTGAGACTACTGGATTCACCTCTTTGATCTCTATACGGAGCTGACCATTTTGGGCTGGAGGTGAAATGTTTACCAAAACATTTATAATAAAAAATTCAAATGAAGTTAACTGTAAACTTCAACATGGTTCAGGAAATGAGGCATGTTGCTCATCCCACTGTCTATCCTGGGGGTGGGGAGTGAGTCTGAAACACTCTATAAGAATTACATAGTCTGGTGTTTACTCAGTGTTCCATTTTCCTTAATTAAGTAGCCAAACAGTCCAGGAAATCACTAAAGCAGAAACATAAGAATGTGCTGCTAAGAAATGGTCATTTAATGCAAATAGGGAACCAAACTGGTTTGGTTTAATACAATGTGTTATTACAGGAAATATGCAGTCTTTCCCTTATCCACAAGTCTGTATGTGTTTCTCATGGTAACTGATTTACATTTTATTAATATTAATATTAATATTTATTGTTGCTTATGGTTTAATATAAAAACACTTTAAAATTAACCATTATCAACCTTCCTTTTGTGGTTGCAGCGTTTTCCTTTCCACTCTGATTATTGTCACTTTCCGAAATGACGACAAAATTTGTGAAGGCAACTGCCTTACCTGCTTTGTCCTTGAACCAGCAGAAAAGCTTATATAAATATGCGAAAAAAAAATCCATTGTATATTTTCTTCAAGATTCAGTTATAAGAAACATCAATGAATATGGAATAAATCTATACAGACATCTTTCAATAAACTTCAACATATTGCAAACACCCACTACAAGCACTGTGAAGCTTATAGCATCTATTTACCCAAGTCTCAGAAGATCCAGGCAAAGTGAATTTCTTCTTAGGGTTACAACATATGTTTAGCAATCAGATTAAAGTATATATGGTGCATCTTTATTGTGATTTCGATTTATGAAATCATATATCAGACAGAAGATGTTCAAGTCACTTTTGTTATGCTGGAATAATAAGGTTTAGCGAGTCGCATTATCAGTCTGATTATATAGTCTTCGAAATACGCACGACAAGCAGAAGGAATAATAATAATCATCAAGCTTGCCAGTGCAATAGTTTCCCTATTTATCACAAATATAGAGATGGTTCTGAGGCACAATGAGAGTGGAGAATGCTGCTGCCGGCACAACTGATTGGATCATCACTGCCCTATATCTTTGCACTGCTCTGCTGATCAGGAATACTGGTGTCTGGCAGCACAGGGAACATAGGCTGGATGCACATGATTACATTTCTGATTAAGTTTCCTATTCCCATTGTTGGCTGTGGTCCCTGGTAGAATCACTGTTCTATAACGCACTCACACACAAGATACATAATTTGCTGCTTAAAAGACCAAATCTTACCTGTGCTCCCAAATAAGTAGTACAGAACCAATTCCAAGATGCATTTTTTTTTAGAAGAAAAGGAACTGGGGTGTAATTTTTCACTGGCTAAATATTAGCTTGACATTTGGCAATGCAGCAGTCGGAGTTGTGATGTCATGTGGAAAAGAAAAAAATTGGGGGTAACAAGATAATGTGGATGAGGGAGAGTATTTTGTAGGATGTAGATTGTATTGACGGCAATTGATCTTTGCATTGGATTATAACACTTTGACCCTAGTGGTGTTGGGCAGAACCATGTAGTCACCACCCCAACCCCATAGACCACTAATTTTTTAGGGCTCAAATGGTCTCGACAAAATTTACATAAATTAAAAAGGTCTTTGTTTATACAGCTACAAAAATAAAAAAGTTTAAGAAAAGAAGTAAGGACTCTTTCACACTGTGAAATTGCAATTTGATGGTAACATGCTGGCTGTGCATTTTGGGTTGGGTACCACCACAACAGTACACCATTCTGCAGCGTGTTGGTGTACAAATTGCACAACATTTCTGTAAATATTGTTCTGTAAATGCTCTTAAATGGCTGATAAGCCCTCATGATATCTAAACCCCTGCACAACTGAGCAAGTGCTCACACAAAGCAAAGCATGGTCACTCATGGTCAAAAAGGTCACAAATAATAAGAACAGCACAGGGGTTACCATCACACACTGGCATTCCAAAATAAGATTTCAGCTGAAACAGCAAATACCTATAGTTAGCTTGATTACATAAATTTTTTTAGATTGGAATATAATGGATTCCTTGCTGACCTGCCATGAAATATTGGTGTCTGCTGACTTGCAATTCCTTTAGCTCTTGTATCTGGCTCTGTTGGAAAGTTTGGGGGTCACCCCTCCTCTGTGGAGAGGACAGATTGCACTTATTGCACTGGGCCACTGATACCCATTGTGATGTGCCAGTGACATCAGGAACCCAAATCTTTAAAGTCAGCCCTCTACGTTGTTACGCCTTATTTTTATCGTCCACTTTCCCTGGCCCACAAGTGCAAGCTTAGGAATCCTCAGAAACTTTATAGAATCCAGGGTGTAAGATGGGTAACTTTGTCTACTTGTGATGTTTTCTTTCTTTATTTGCGCACTTAACGTCACCCCCTAAACAAGACTAAAAGAGGGAATTAATTACCCAGAGCACTTTGTTCTGAAGTGTAAAATGGGCTTAGCAATGGTTTATTTCCAGAGACAGGAAATCTCTAGAGACTGTGGTCTAGTCAGAAAATGGCAACCACTTTAATGAGTAGTGACTTGATGTGACATACACAAAGCTGAGTGACAGTAGCACTGTGTGGGCGGGTGGAAACACACTACTTTCATATGCAATGCTAGATTTTTATTTTTCTGAATCAATGTGAGGGAGTGATGTTTTGTCATGTTAGCAAAACAATATAGGTTGCGTCTTCAGTCTTTTTCGATTCCGGTCATGCCTCTGCGATTAGTAATTAGTATTGAGAAGGCGTCCATAAATACACAGAAAACGATAGCAGCATGAGAGAAGTCATTTTTAATTTAACATTAAGTGAGGTGAATGGGAACTGCTCTGCAAAGTTTGGATAAAGGTGATTAAGCAATTTGCAAAACATTGTATTAAGCAGAGGATTTTTTTAAAACCTAGAAAGTGACCAGCCAAGCTAACAGTGTTCCCTACAGAACTTGCAATAGCCCGCTTTGTATTTTAAATACACAAAAATTATTATATAAAAAGGTATACAGTCAGGGCCATAAATATTCATACCCCTGGCATACTTTGCACTGTAGCCACTGAAACTGGAAAACATTTAGATATGGCCTTGTAGCCCTTTCCTGACTTGTGAGCAGCCACAATGCACAGCTGCAGGTCCTCACTGAGCTCCTTTGTCTTAGCCATGACAAACCACAGACCAACTGCAAAGAGCTGCTGTTTTTTACCTGTTGAGTTAATTAAAACAGCTGTTCCCAATTGATCAGGGTAATTAGGATGCTTTAGACAGCTTGGACTATTTAGAATGGTATAGAACTTTGGATTTTTTTCACAGAGACTGTGAAGGGTATGAATAATTTTGGACATGACACCTTTTGCTCAAATGTAAATAAAAGGTGATAAAAACATTTTTTCACAAAAATGCCTCCTGTACATCGTCTTATCTTTTGGGAGACACTCCTTTCCCGTCAAAAAATTACTTGCTGGTTGAATAAAAGTAACTTTAAGTCAAAATTTGCCAGGGGTATGAATAATTATGTGCTCTACTATATATATTGTGTAAAATACATATATGATCTGATCTTACCATACCAGGGGTGTCCATACATTTTGAAAAAAGATGAGGTAACAATAACTAATCTATTATGCCTTTCACAACAAATGTCATTAAAGAGCACCTGAACATACCTCATGTACTGGAAGATAGTAATCAGTTCTGTCATCACGACCCCTTTACAATCCTATGGAGCTCCATCTTCTCTATTGAGCACCATCTATCTGGCGGCCTCCAGTGGCCATACATGGTACTGCATGTAATTAACCCCTGCCATCTACACAGGAATAAGGCCCTTTTAAACTATAGCTGTAAAAACAGCGCCACAGCTGCAGTGCATGTGCATGTAGTGTATAATGGCTCTTAACATGGAGATTATCACAGATAAGAGCCCAGCAGGTATGTATATTTTTTAAGATTTTAAAGAGTTTTTCCACCATTGTTGCCAGTTTAGAGGTAAGTAAATGTATTTAGTTTTTTTTTTTGGTTTTCGATGCTTTCAGTAAGTGTATACTGGAAATCTTTCGATATAATAGAGAGATTTCATGTTAAATTTATTGGTGAACATACGACTTTATAACCGAGAGGTCACGATGCATTATTTTACACAGCAGTGTGGTTTTTTTTTTATTGTTTCTTGCCCTTGCGGATCTCAGCAGACACTCATGTGGAAGGTTATAAGGTTATTACATGCAGCAGCCAAAAGCTCTCGATCTCTAGCCTTTAGGATGGAAAAAGTTGAAGTTAAGCACCATCTGCTTGGCTGGAGTTTGTCTATCAAGCTGAGCCGATGGTCACACATTTGGTTTACAATACAAGCTACATTTTTCTTTGTAAAGCAATTCATCTTTTTTACTGCTCAGAACACATCATTGTGAAACATGTATTTCGTGAAATTGCAATGGTAGCAACAATTCGTCCAGTCCAGTTTTCAAGGTTTCGTACTGCCAGGAATACAGAAGCTGTTTTTCAAAAAGAAAAATACTTTGTGTATATAATCCGGCTTTCCAGTGAGTCAGTAACCTAAGACACGAACGCAAGGCAAGAGCTCAGGCTTCACTGGTTGCATGATTGTTCCAGGTCAGTGACTTACTAGGTAAAAGAGCAAAGATCAAAATTACAGCCGACAACCATACACCATGTAGAAGAAGCCGGCAATGGTGGCCTAGTTCCATAAAAATATTTCTTTACAATAGAACAGCTGTAAAAGGATTTGTTCAAATTGTATGGCCAATAGCAGTGCCCAATCTAGACAACATTATTGTCACAAACTAAGAGGCAAAAAAACGTATAAACCACCTATTTACCTATTTTACAATGCATCATTCAGTTCCCCCTTCCTTTAACCTCACTAAAGGTTGAGACAGACCCAATTTATTCAGAGTTTGTTTGAAGAACAAACTCTGCCCAAACCCGGATCATCAAAATCGACCAAGGGTTCGAAAAGCTGTGGCAATTCTCTATCCAGCCCCAGCCACAGAATTCCACTACCACTTCTTCAGCATCATCAGTGACGCCGAACAGGAGAGGGGGCCCCCGCCATAAACCTACATTTTAATGGAGGGGCATCGGTTTCCCAGCCCACATCAATGACATCGG
>CM070032.1:203534864-203561208 GCA_036250615.1 Ptychadena robeensis
TGTGCATGTATGGGGGGCATTAAGGTAGCCACATCCCTACGTTTGACATATGCTTTGACACTGTGGAAACAAAGCATGTTATCAAAACCTGTGGATTCAGCAGAGTCAGCCATGTTCTCATTGGTGCCAGCCCACATGAACTTATTACTTTTTTTATGAAGTATCTACATTTGAATACATACAGCTCAAATGTAAATATATTGCTTATATTGCTAAATTTTTGATTCTGATGTTAACAAAAGTACAGTGGGGCTAAAAAGTATGAAAACGTTTGACCTCTGTCATTGCCAACAAAGGGTATTGAACAGTATATATAGTATATATATACTAGTAAAAGTATTGAGTGAACTTTTCATAGTGACCAAATACTTATTTTCCACCTTAATTTGCAAATAAATTATTTAAAAGACATGTGCCTGTAATGCCAAACAAATAGGTTAATGGGATCAGGGGGATCATTCTCCTAAATCCAGGGTCCACATTATTTGATATAGATTTATTGACTAA
Organism: Ptychadena robeensis; assembly: GCA_036250615.1. Classification (NCBI taxonomy): domain Eukaryota; kingdom Metazoa; phylum Chordata; class Amphibia; order Anura; family Ptychadenidae; genus Ptychadena; species Ptychadena robeensis. The sequence continues at coordinate 203,535,372 of CM070032.1, forward strand.
GGCACAGAAACTAAATAAGGACATGAGAACAGAGCCTACTCCTAAAGCCCCCCATACACCTTTAGATCACTCCATACAATTTCCTTTAGATCTACCAACAACTATGTAGTATAGGGGTCTCTCTAATAGGAAACATAGTGATTGGAAGGTTTAGAAAGCTCCTCATACTACATAGTTTTGGTAGAAGAAAAGTTGATTGTACAGAAATTGTATGGTAAGATTGTAAGGTGTATGGGGGCCTTTAGCAATACACTTATATTAAATTCTTTAAAAATCAGACGAAAACAGGATTTTCTGGATTTTATTTCTCATTTTGCCTCTCATAGTTGAGGTGACCTATGATGGAAATCACGCGCCTCTCTCATCTATATAAGTTGAAGAACTTGCACAATTGGTGCCTGACTAAATCATTTTTGACCCACTGTACATCAAGTAAAGGGCATATGATAAAAGTTGATAATTGTCTTGATAAACGTTGATTAGTCTTACCTAATGTTGAATAGTCTAGAGGTCCCCAAAGACCTGTACTAGCAATAATATGAAACTTATAGTCCATTATTTCATATTATTGCTAGTAGAGGTCTTCGGGGATTCCCTATAAACAGTACACGCTTTACATGCAAACCAAATCTTTCTTCTTTTACTAATGTCTGCAGATCAGAGCCACAAAGGCTGGAGTTGGGCAACCCTATAGTAGACCAGTGTGATAATTCCTTATTACAGTAAATCCATATCTAGTTATTTGGAAACTAACTTTATTGTCTATATTGTTGCCTTTTTGTATATATACCACACATGTAAATTACTCTATTTACATCAATGACAACAAAACACAATTTTGATTCCTGTCTTTTTTTTTTTTTTTTTTTTTTACTATTGGCTTATCAAGGTCACTTGCATACTGAAAATAAATGTATGTTTCTTATTTGTTTTTGTATATGCTCCTGACATGTAGACATATACAATCATATACCATACTTTTCGGACTACAAGGCGCACTTTTTCACCCTCAAAATCAGGGGAAAAAGTGCCTGCACCTTATGGTCCGAATGCAAGACCCCCGCGGCCCAGTGCTTTGACTCCCCATCAGTTCTCCTGGAAAGGAGATTAGCCGGGAGCTGTCAAATGTGAGATCTGCCTACGGCTGGATCTCCTATCTAAACTGTATAATTACTTATGCCAACAGATCCCAGAGCCCTGGTATCTCTCTCTCTGTGTCTGTTGAAACTGCAATCACTGCAGCTTCCATGGACACAGGCAGCCAGAGAGGAAAGGGAGAGCAGAGGACCAATCAGTGAAGAGGTGACGTCAAGTGCTGTGTGAGTGTACTGCTGCTAGTGACATCTACTGGCTGAATCTGATATTGAATTAATTTAAAATTGCATAAACCCAATTGATGTGAACACTTCTATATATGAAATATTATTTTCCTGGTTTTCCTACTTTAAAACTGGGTGTGTCTTATGGTCCGAAACATACAGTAAATTACAAAAATAACTATTCTAGATGCATTTGAATGCTATCATATATTTGCAAGGTGAATCCTGAAATTATTATTATTATTATCATTTATTTATATAGCGCCAACATATTACGCAGCACTGTACAATACAGATACAAACACACAATAACACAATAAAACACAGGTACAGGTATGATATAGGAGGAGTAGAGGACAATCTAATAGGTTGGGGAACAAGGTATACAATAGGTGGGAGATGGGACTGTCATGGTTGTGATGTTAGGAATGAGAGGATGGGTAGGCGAGACTGAAGAGGTGGGTTTTTAGGGCTTTTTAAAAAGTGCCAAAAGTAGGAGCAAGTCTAATGGGACGAGGGAGAGAGTTCCAGAGAGTAGGAGCGGCCCTAGAGAAGTCCTGAAGCCTTGCGTGCAATGAGGTTATTAGCGCGGATGTTATTAGTAGGTTAAATGGGTGTAGCAGTAAAGTGGCAGTGCAAAATTCCTCATTGACAAGGTGACAACTATGTAATGCATGTATATGGGGGAACAATAAGCAGCCAAGTCTACCACATGACAAGAACATTTAAATGCTTTGAATTATAATATGATCTCCATATAAGGTGTAGTTATATAGCGAGAGCTCCTAGCTGTCAAGAATGCCGCTGACATGTACAGTGTAACTGAAGAGGAAGGTACTGACAAGGTATTATTTGATAACACCATGATTGCAGAATAGAAGATGTCAAGAGATTGGCAATTGTTAAAAATAGTTTTCAACAAGCCAAAATACTGCATGTAGAATGCGATACGAGACCCGAGGTCAAGCGAGACTACCTCGCACAAGACAAAATTGTTCCTGTTTTTTTTTGTCTAAATCTACAGACTCTAACCTCCTAAAGTCTTTGCGACAGTCGTGTAACTAAGACGAGAGCTGTCATATCATCCCAGCAGGTGGTATACCACCCACCTGTAGCAGAGAATCAACTAACAGTGGGTTCCTGTCTTAATCACCACTATGAAAGAAAGAATAACTTTAACCATGGCGACGGAAATATAATTATCGAAAAAAAAAAAGATGTGACACCACTTCTAATACAAACATATAATGATGTTCCTGGCAAATTACACGGCTCAGATTACTGTAACTATTTGCGTTAAGAAAGCAAAGGTGTTTCACTGCGTATTGTTAAACCGAACATGCTTCCTCAATCTCCTGCAAAAGAGCCTCTTCCCTAGAGATGCCTGCACACTTTAACTCTATGAAAAGGATTTATAATAAGACCTTATTTTCTCTGTTTCAGAAGCTCAGATGATAACTGTACAGGGCGAGCAAAAAAAAAAAATGGAAAAAATAAATAAAGGAAAGGAAGACATTTAAATTCATTGTGTGTTGGATAAACTGGGACATTCAATCTCGATCGAGGTGTTAAAGGGGAAAAGAAGAGCTTAGAAAGAATGCCTTTGAAATAAAAGTACAAATGTTTTTTTCTTGTTTTTTTTTTTTTTAAATAGCTATAGTTTTTTTTTATTTGTTAGGTGTTTTGAAGCCAATTTACATCTTATAGAAAAATGGAATAAAATTGCCAGCAAACAAAATCTTGGAAAAACATTTATTTGTTCCCTTTCGCTAAAGCTTTGTGTGCGAATTAATGAAGAAAAACATAAAGGAGTTTGCAAGGCTTCATAATAAAAAAAAGAAGTAAAAAAGAAAGGTATGCATATTTTAAGAAGCACACAAATACAATACAGGGAGGATCGTATATAATTTTGTGAGAAATAAAAACCAGATTTCAAGACTTCTTTTGGTGTCTTTTTCTTCCTTTCCCAGATATGTAGTTTTCTCTTTTGTGCATTGAAACACTTGAATGTATTGTTATATAGTTTTTTTTTCCTTTTTTTCCCCACGCATTTTTTTCAAATGCATAAAATCATTGTGAAGCCAATTTGAGGAAGATATAATAAGGGGTTTGGTATTTAGGAAAAGAAATGTGTGAAGAAGGAAATTATTGACCTACTTACATTGATGTAGCACAGGCTACATCAAAGTTATTATTTTTTTTCATAGACATGTGTTAAATGTCTAATGTTTCCTTAACCTCCTGGGTGTTCTGCCCGAGTTAACTTGGGGTGAGTTTCTCAGCTAATAAAACTTACCCCGAGTTAACTACGGGCAAACTCACCAAAATCCCCTGAAGATTCCACATATCGGTATACTGTCCGATGCTTCTTGGTCCGCCATGATGATGTCAGATATGATGCTGGAGTGGTGGGGGGGAAGGCAGTGCCATTGACCTCCATGTTATGGAGATGGAGTTGCCTTTTTTAGAGCATATCGCTGGCGTCATGTTCGGTATCTCCTAGAAGGCAGGAGATTGTGAGTGATTTTACTGTGATCTGCCGCATTTAACCATGGTGTGCTTTTTAAAAAAGTGCGTCACATGCGAAATGCTCTTTTCAATATCATCTTTATGCCATTTGGTCTTTAGAAACACTGATGTATTTAGTGATTTTTATTAGGTCAAATAACACAAAAAATATCCCATATTTATATAGCACTGACATATTACACAGGAATTTACATATATAGACATATCACATAATGTTTAATTTCTGAGCCTTATATAGTCTACCATCTATAATAAATTTATGAATTAAAAAAATTTATGTTGCCCTTATCAACCAATCATTGTGCTTCTTTTGTTATCAAGCGTGAGCTTGAAATCAGGAAATTAGAATCTTGTTTTCCAAGGACTGCTTGGATAACTTTTTTTAGACATAAAAGCCCATTAGGTTGCAGCATTGATGGATGGGAATTTCTGGAATCCTTTAAGATGCTGTATATGCTTTAACACTGGGTGGTAGTACAAGGACTGCTTAGAAAATAAAATTAGCATTCTTTCCCCATTAGTCAAATGTAACCGCTTTACATCACTGTATATACTTAGGCTTCCAGTAACCACTGCTGGTGTACATTGTTTGAAGTCCTGTAAGTATGTAATCAACTTACCAGGCCATACCATACTGATTTAAATGTCCAAATATTATGTAATATGTGAAGATGCAACCTTTTTAAAAAATTATATATGCATAGTATTGGAAGAATTCTAAATATTATACAGAAATTGTATAATAAGAATTCATTCTTAAAATGTAACATGTCAAGTCAACATTATAATGCTAAAACCTGCTGCTCCCTAGAACAGAATGAGAGATTTTTCCATTTTTCAGCGGGTTAATAATCTGCAGTATCACAAATGAATACTGGAGGGTGCCAGGAAATGGTTTCAATGGGTTTGTATACAGAGCATAATTAAGTCTTTCCTGACTGTCACTGGACTTCCAGCTATTGGGTTTTCTCCCTGCAAAAGAGCTGAATAATCTAAAGGGGAGAAGCGATGAGAGACAATCAGAATAGGCAAGGTTTTTTTTTATATTGTTTGAAAAAATTGTCCATATAATCCAGGGGTTGGCTACTAGAGACATAGAGTATGCAAGGTAAATATAAGTTAGAGTCTTAATTTCAATAGATATTTTGTCAAAGTTAGGCTTCCTTACGATGTGACCCAGCGAAAATAAAAGCCATTTTATCAGGACATTGAGGATTAATTATTTCAAAAGTAGGGCCTTTACTGACTATTCGATTTGTCAATTTTACAGGCAGTCAACTAGTTGTGTGCGTGCCAGTCCGTGCATACATAGAGAGAGAAGCAAAAGACCTCTCTCTCTGTTGTGCATGCTGACTGGCTGAATGCACTCTCTGCCTCTGATTGGTGGGAGAGAATGCAAATGGAAAAAAAAATTTCACCTACCCTCCCCTTACCCCCAATAATCCCAGTATTTTCCTACCTTGATTTATATATATATATATATATATATATATATATATATTTGTTCCTTTACATCTGTAAAATACTTTACCAAGGAGAAAAGTGGTTTCCCCTTTCTGGCAAAATGTTAGCATAAGACCTTCTCTCGCTGTATGAATGTTATCTCTGCCTCTGATTGGCGACCCGATCTCTCTCTGTCATTATTGGCAGGGAGGGAAAGGTAGGTGATGTCTATGTGATGATGTTACCACTGGTCAACTCAACTACGACTTTAGTCACTGATGACTCAACTAATCACAGAATCATTAGTCATTAATGTCGCAAAGTTAGTTATTACTTTATGTTAAATAATTAAATTTTCATAACCTGACCACATAGTGCAAGTGGAGGGGGGTAAGCTGACAAAAAATGGCAACTGCCCCTATGTTATCTCTTTTAAGGCCACCGTCTAAAATGCCCGCCAACAACACAACAAAACGACCTGTGTGAATAGAGCCTAAAAATATCTACTTTATTTATTTTTAATTAATCTTGAGTTTCTCTTAATTTACTGGTAAACAATGTCACCGCTCCTAGCAAAGAATAGGAGTGTTGCTGCTGTTGCTTTAAGTGATAAATAACAAATGTTCTCATGTGCTGTTTTATATTTACAGGATTTATTTCTTGTTTTATTTGTTTTTTTAGCACTAAACAAAATAAAGATAATTTATTCTAAACATAGATTCCTATATTCGTTAACAAGTCACAACGCAAGGATTTGTTCCAGCCATCCAATACTTGCGATGATACAAATAAAACTGTTACAACTGAAAAAGCAATCTGAAATCACAAAGCAACACTCCGAGTTAATTTCTGATGTGTGAAAAGAAGTCAAACTTTTCTTTCAAACTCGTCATACTTACTTACAAGATTAGCAAATGACGGCTCTGGTGTATAGTTGTTTGCACACAACCTATGTGAAACAGTAAACACCACAAAACTACAATTCTGTACGCTAAAAATACAAGTTGAGCAATGTGAACTTGTTAAAGATTGTGAACAGATTTCAAATAAAAAACATCTTTTCCCACAACAATCAGAATCTCTCACCAAACTGACTTGAATAAAAAAATTCGGATTGCTTACTTCACCTTCCACCGTGTTGTTGTGTTGATATACACTGCTTGGCCAAAGAAATAAGTTTCCACCTGGATTTAACTAAACAAATAGTTACGAGGCTCCTATTGGATAAATCTGGAGTTGCTGCAGTTGGTCTGGTCTAGGTTCAGCAACAGTATGTGCTCCAAGAATGAGGTCAGCTGACTACCTGAATATACTGAATGACCAGGGTATTCCATCAATGGATGTTTTCTTCCCTGATGGCACGGGCATATTCCAAAATGACAATGCCAGGATTCATCGGGCTCAAATTGTGAATGAGTGGTTCAGGGAGCATGAGACATCATTGTCACACATGGATTGGCCACCACAGAGTCCAGACCTTAATCCCATTGAGAACCATTTGGATGTGCTGGAGAAGGCTTTGCACAGAGGTCAGGCTCTACCATTATCAATGCAAGATCGTGGTGAAACATTAATATAACACTGGATGGAAATAAACCTTGTGACATTGCAGAAGCTTATCAAAACAATGCCACAGCGAATGCCTACTGCAATCAAAGCTAAAGGCGATGTGTGTGACCTTTTTTTTGGCCCAAGCAGTGTATTAGTTAATGCTAGTCAAAAAAAATGTTCATAGTCATAGAATTTAATGTTCAACAGTTGGACAATGGCATTAGACAATGTTGAGCCTAATGTCATAGTATATTTCATAGACTAATCAATATTTATGGGACCCTCTTTTAATAAGTAATACTTTGAACTCATAAATTTGGAAAAGTCAATAACTAAGAGTGTGAAAGCTAAACTATGCAAATGTTTCAGAAACAAAATTGTTCGACAGTACCTCAGTAGAGGCTAAAGCCCCCCCATACACCTAACAATCTTACCATACAATTTCTGTACAATCCACTTTTCTTCTACCAAAACCATGTAATATGAGGACCTTTCTAAACCTTCCAATCACTATGTATTCTATCAGGGAGGACCCAGCACTACATAGTTTCAGATGGAGGGCCATTTCGCATTAATCGTGTACTAGTCTATATATGTAGGGGAAAGTTGTTTAAGTTGAAGTGTGGTCGAGTAGCAACTACGACCATCTTTTACACTCTAGTCATGTTTAATTGGGATAAAAGTGAGATAATCAACATGTTTGGGTTGTGATTGGCCAATGAAGGAGCAGCATCAAACTGGTAAGTTCCTCCCTCTACTCTTCCTTGTTTCATTCCTTTGCATTGTTCTTTCCAGCATATATGCCTGCTACAAATCCATTTTGCACTTTGGATTTGGCCATTTGGATCAGAACTGCTGCACATTGATTTAACAGAGACTGATGTATCATGGACTGCATTTCACAACATTTTTTATCATTTTTGTTAGTTTCAACTGCATATATTGATGTTTTGTTTTTTTCCACTGCTGCGAGTTTAGATTTAGGTTCCTTAAAAAAAATCGCTGTTAAAATAATAAAAGGGAAAATATTGGCACAACAAAAGATGTTAGTTTATATACCGCAGTGTGTTTTCGTTGATGCCTGATTGCAGATTAGCTGTACCAGACTGGAAATGATTACAACAATGAGATGATCTATGTTGGTGATATCTTCTCCATGGAACTCTGACTAGACGAGTATGATGACACCGCCGTCCAGGTCTGTCTCGTGGGTGCACGCGCAGCAATGTAATGGTGCCTGTTCATGTTGCAACAAGCACACGGAGCTCCTTCAGGGGAAGCTACGTAAAGGTGAGGCTCCTGTAAGAACACGCTGAAATGTACAGAATAGGGAACATTTCTCAAGGGCAAAATGAGAGCAGATGGCAACCTTTTCACAGCCAACGTGCGCTTCTGTAAATCCTACCTGAGGTGTGTGACTGAGAAATCTCACATATGCCAACATGGAATGAAAGATATGATTTCTGCTGAAACGCATAACATGGCAGTGACTCGTGAAGAGGAGTTCAATCATGTTGCTGCATGTCTGTCAGGCAGCTCGAAATATGTTTATCCGGCGGGACAGATGCTGTATCTTAAAGCAGGCCTATGCTTTCAGCTAAACAACGAGAGCAATGTACAGGGCGTTAAACAACTGTTGTCATAAAAAAACTGGCGCTGGTCATAGGATCTCCTTTGAATGAACTCCTTCGTGATTAGTTCCACAATAACCTCCCTGGCAATGCCCCAAAGCCGGTACAGAAGCAGTTTGATCTTGGATCAAACTGCACCTGTGCTGGGATCAGGCGCAATTGTCGGCTCTCCATGAGTCTGCAGCGTTTCTGCAAAGCTGCAGGCTCACAGAGCTTTTCGGCCCAAGAAGGGGGAGGCACCATAGACCTCTATTGTAATGGAAGGTGTGTTGCTTTTCCACACACACACTGCTGGCATCTATTTGACACAGGCTGTGTGTAGAGAACTGGGAGGACAGCGGGGAATCATGGCTGAGTACAGTGTACTGCGGCGCGATTTCCCAGGCAGCGGCTTTTCACACCATGAAAAATGTCACGATCACATTTCAGATCGCATGGTGATCCGACATGCCGGTAAATTCCCAGCTGATCCCATTACTTTGGAACGTCGATCTGCCAAGAGGTTGGCAGGAAAAACGACCCGTCTATGACCAGCTTAAGGCAAGGAAACAAATCTCATGGTAGGTTCAGATGGAGTGTACACAACGAGCTGGCCACTCCCATGTGATCGAATTGGTGCAATGACCAGCTATGTCACATCGGATGTGACATAGCCCAAGACATGTGGAATATTTACAATTAATAGCTGAGGGAGGGAAGGAAAGGTGAGAATTAAATAGTGTTTAGCTACACTAAGTTCTTTTAAGAAAGCATTTTCAGCAAAAAAACAGCATGTGATCAGTTGATCGGCAAACCGAGTTTTAGGCAATACAGCAAGAGAGAAATGAATATGATAAAATGGCCCTGGACAGAAAATCAGGGAAGATGAACCCAATCAGCTGGTCCAATAATCCATTAGTTCTCTAGTCGAAAGGCATTTCATTTAATAACTTGCTGTTGAGAGAAGGGCCCTAAAGACCTTGTTTCTTGGTCTTTATTAATATTATTAATACAGCACAGTCAGCTGCCTCTCCTTATCTGGTTTGACAGTATGAAGCAATATTTACTATTTACTTTTTTGAATGTTGCAGCTAAAATAATAACCTATTCAATTCAAACTCAGCAGCAATGATTTGAATTAAAATGGGAAAGGCCGCCAGCATCTACCTCCACCATTCAACCGAGTATCAATAGATAACAAAAGCATTAAAATGGTAAACCCTAAACAGTGACTATAAAAGTAGAGTTACAATGTCCCTGACTTGTTTCCTCTACAACAAGAAGTGTCATTTAAGTAATTGTTAGCTTAGTCTACATGTAACGTCATCTGCAGAAACTATTAGCGGACTGTTCATCTGATTATTTTCTCTGCGGATCAGGGTAAGGCATCGTTCTCGCTGGCTAGCACATTAATTCCTATCAATTGCTTATAACACATTTACAGGAAAATGAAATAATTGCTGCATGCAGTCCATTAGTGTTCATGGCAACAACAGTTCATTTGAATTCAGATTATATAATACAGGACAGGGTTTGTTGTCTATTTAACACAAGGGATTGCTCTGAATGCCTGATAAACAAATACTCTCATGAATTTGGACATTTTACTACTCCCTTCATTGTTTGGCAGCAAAATAGATACGATAACTGTTTGAAGGGTGTTTTCTTCTAGGTCGCTGATTTGTTTTTGAAGCCTCAGATAGCTGTTTTAGGGTTTGTTTCCACAGGGTTATGGGCTGCATCAACACTCCCTGCGTTGAGCGAATTCCTTGACCAGGATGACGACGTAGCCCATCTATATACATGCCTACCGCACCACCTATCTCCATGCCGTTGAGCCAGTCCCCCAGGCAGAAGGTAAACCGTACCTGCTTTCTCAAACACTATATTAAGGCAAAATGGACTCCACCAATGAAATGAAATCTTAAATCGCATCTTAAAAACTGCTGGCAGATATGATTTTAATGCACACCATATCTTCTACAGTAAAGCCCACTACAGACATTTTAATCACTCTGTACAATATCCGTTAGATCTACCAACAACTATGTAGTGCCGGGTCCTCCATGATAGATTACATAGTGATTGTAAGGTGTATAACACTGCTATGTAGTGACGGGTCTTCCCTGATAGAATACATAATGATTGGAAGGTATATATCACTGCTATGTAGTGCCGGGTCCTCCCTGATAGAATACACAGTGATTGGAAGGTATATAACACTGCTATGTAGTGCCGAGTCCTCCTTGATAAAATACATAGTGATTGGGAGGTATATATCACTGCTATGTAGTGCCAGGTCCTCCCTGATAGAATACATAGTGATTGGAAGGTATATAATACTGCTATGTAGTGCTGGGTCCTTCCTGAAAGATCACATAGTGATTGGAAGGTATATAACACTGCTATGTAGTGTCGGGTCCTCCTTGATAAAATACATAGTGATTGGAAGGTATATAACACTGCTATGTAGTGCTGGGTCCTCCCTGATAGAATACATTGGAAAGGTCCTCATATTACATGGTTTTTGAAGAAGAAAATTTGGTTACTCTTTAAATGTGTCTCTTTGTCATCTTGGTGTCAAGATGCTCTTGCTCCCATGCACTCATTCCCTGCAATAAGTGGAGATAATGCCTAGAGGATGATTGTTTGGGTCTCTTTCTAGAGGCCATAGTTTGCCTGCAATAGAATGTTTAGGCTTCTCTATCAAATGCTTCTATATTTAGATATCTTTTCAAATATATTGGTCAAACGATGGCCAGATCCAAAAGACATGAAGGTATCAACAGTGGGAATGGAATGTTGAGGGTGGTTGAGACCTGAGGTTGGATTCCTGAACATTATGGCAAAACCATAGGTATTGGAAAAGGAAATCGAGAATATTCAAGATTTTTTACATCACTACCCGGAGCCACCATGTATTGCATTATTATTATTATTAACATTTATTTATATAGCGCCAGCATATTACGCAGCGCTGTACAATACATTAGAGTGGAGATAAAACACAGTATAACACACAGGTAAAGGTAATTATGACACAGGAGGAGTAGAGGACCCTGCCCGGATGGGCTTACAATCTAATAGGTTGGGAGGTTAATACATAGGTGGGGGGGATGGGGACTGGCATTGTGGTGACGTTAGGAAGAAGATGGTAGGAGAGGCTGAGAGGTGGGTTTTTTAGAGCTTTTGTGAAGGTTGCAAAGTAGGAGCAAGTCTGATGGGGCGAGGGAGGGAGTTCCAGAGAGTAGGAGCGGCCCTAGAGCAAGTCTTGTGCCGTGCATGTGATAGGTTATGAATGTGGATGTCATTAGTAAGTCCACTGGAGGAGCGGAGGGGTGGCGTTTCGGGTGTGTATTTGTGTACAGTTGGAAGATGTAAGGAGGAAGGAGGTTGGAGTGATTTAAAAGCAAGGCACAGATTTAAATTAATTCTCTGGACTAGGAAGCCAGTGTAGAGATTTGCAGAGAGGAGCGCAGATGAGGATCGGTTTAGCGGAGTAGATGAGTTAGCAGCACATTCAAGAGGGACTGCAAGGAGCGAAAGTCTAGTGGAGAGGGAGCCAAGAGATGATGTGACAGTTAGTCCACGATAGATGAATGAGAGCGTGTACATGACTTTGTGGACTCTCTGAGGAGAGAAAGGTGCGGATTTTGAGATGTTGCGGAGATGTAAGTGGCAGGATCTACGTGTTCTGATGGTGGGGAGTAAAGGAGAGCGCAAAGTCGAAGGTGACCCAAGGCAGCACGCTTTGAAATAGGGGAGATTACGGTGTTATTAACTGTAAGTGAGATTTTTGGGGAGGCTTGGAGGTGATGGGGGGGGAAGATTAGAGTTTCAGTTTTGGCTCAGATTGAGTTTAGGAATCTGTCAGCCTCCATAAGAGATGGCGATAGGCAGTGATAGATGTTTGTCAGGAACAAGGGATGAAGGCGGGGGTAGAAAGATAGATTTGGTTGTACATCAGCATAATATATGTTCTTGCCGAACCAAAGATGAGATGAGTTTGCCAAGAGAAGGAGTATAGAGGAGAAAAGGAACCGGCCAATGACTGAGCCTTGTGGGACGCGCCAACAGGGGGGGACCTGTGTGAAGAGAGAGCCCTTGAAAGAGGTTTGGAAGATCGGTCAGTCCAAGTAGGAGAGAACCAGGGAGTGCCGAGTCATGAATACCCATAGGTGCAGGGTCTGTAGAAGAAGAGGGTGGTCACAGTGTCAAAGGCAGAAGATAAATCCAACAGAAGAAGCATAGAAAAGTTGCCTTTGGCCTTGCCAGTGAGCAGGTCATTGTCAACTTTAGTGATGCTGTCTCAGTGGAATGAGAAGTCCGAAGCCGGATTGGAGGGTCAAGGAGGGATCACATCAGATAGTCGGTGAGTCTGTGTATACAAGGCGTTCAGCAGTTTTGAAGCAAAGGAAGAAGAGGAGATCGGTCGTAGTTGGAGGGAAGAGAGGGGTCAGTATGGCTTTTCAGTTGGGGAAGGATTGTGGCATGTTTGAAAGATGATGGGAAGATCCAGAGGAAGAGGGAGAGGTTAATGTTTCAGTCAGTGCCGGGGCAAGGTTGGTGGAATGGGTCCTTAAGTAAGTCAGCGGGTATAGGGTCTAGTGGGCAGGTGGTGCAGGGAGAGAGGCGAAGCAGATAGGTGAACTTCCTTCCTCCAGACTGGCAGGGGAAGTGAGGTGAGGGACGAATTACAGGAGGATAGGAATGGAGAATGGGGGTGAGGGAAGAGTTACAGGAGGGTGGGATTGGAGGAATGGGGATGAGAGTAAGGTTACAGGAGGATGGGATTGGAGGAGAAGGGGTGGTGCGGTTGGAAGCATTCACAATATGCACATGACTATTTGCATAATGGAAGTATTAATGACTGGAGATCACAAATTCTCGAATTTATTGTGAATATTAGGTGCACTATTTGCAATATTTTGCAAATAAGAATATTGCCTATACTGCTCATCACTATCCACTAGGTTCCAAAACCCCCCTTTTTTATTTAGGAACATTATCGAGCCCCCCTCCCCATTCAAATACAGGTTCAGAATGAGGTCCCGTCCCCCAGTTTGGTAACCACTGCACTACAGCAACCAATCTAAATTTTAACTCTCCAATAGTTTCCTATCAATTAATATTCAACAAGGCTATATGTAGCAGCTATAGCTGAAGTTATCATTTCCTTTAGACACATTTGTTTTGCTCTTAATTTTTTACAATCTAATTTTTTGTTAATGGTTTAACATTGATATACTAGGTCCTTTGGTGGCCATATGTTTAGAATACACACAGGGGAGGGAACTGCAGCTGTACAGATGTCAAAATTACATAGACCTGACTATGATTAAGTGGTGGCCGATAAATTATAAACACAAGCTCTGCGAGTGTAGTAAACATTAACAATAATGATTAATATTAACTCATATTTAAGCAGCGCCCATATACCTAACTGTCTCTCAGAGGAACTCATAATCTGAGGTCCCTATCATAGTCATATATGTAACTAACATATATGTCATATGTCACAGTCTAAAGCTAGCCATACACAGGTCAACTTTTGCATAATCTTGGATCTTGGATTCGACCATGTTGTGCGATTGTGTGCCATCTAACATTGATCGTACAATTATACAGTGTTATCAAATTAAACACGATCGATTTATGACCATGGAACACATGCGTAGTATGATCCTAAATACAATATATGAACTCATATTTAAGCAGCACCAATATCCCTAACTGTCTTTATGAGAATCTCACAATCTAATGTCCCTACCATAAGCCCCCCATACACGTTTATATTTTGACTTGGTTTTACAGAAGATTGGGTCGAAATTGGCCGGGCACCCTTTGTGTGCAAGCACTTAGGGTATGTCTCTCCGGCGACCTACATTACCTGTCTCCGTGCCCGAGCAGCTAGGGGGACCTGGTGGACTGCATCTAGGGACCCCAGACGATCGACTTGGCAGCTCTGTCAGATTGTGACAGTGAGCTGGCAGCCTCTGCACACTGTCACAGCCTGCATGAAGGGAGAGGGAGGTGGTGTATAGTCATACACAGTCATTTGTCACGTTTAAAGCTAGCCATACACAGGTCGACTTTTACTTCTGAAAAAGATTTTCACAATAAAAAGGGCCGATATTGGCATATTTTTGCGATCAACATTACTGATGTAAAAATCTCAAATATTCACGATTACAAAGATATATATACTCACAATATTGGAGAGCTTTGCTAATTCATGAAGTGCCAATATTCTAAATAAAAAATTATTGTAAACGACAATCAATAGATCATACTACACACAGTGTGATCGAATTAAACATGATCAATTTACGATGGTACTATGGAGCATTGCATTAATTATGTTCGGAATTATAATTATAAATACGATCCTAAACAAACCAATTGAAATACCTAGAATACCTATGAACTAAACTAAATTTACCAATATGTCCTAACACTTTTTTTTCGATTTCTTTTTTGATAACGATCACTTTTGGTCAATTATATCATACCAAGGTCCATGTACCTTATGTGTGGGGATCAATTTCTGTACAATTCTATAGTTTTGAATCGATCATACAGAAATATCAAACCGTGTATAGCCACCTTAAGTCATGTGTAACTAACAGGACTTCTTGCTTATAGCACTCAGGCTGAGATTTGAACCATGGGAATATTGTCTGAGCCCTAAAAGGCTGCCCGAATGTGAAAAAAATATCATCTCTTAATGTCCAACCCGACATATATATGCCAATTACATGCATTGCTGGCATCACTAATGATGGCGGTGATGTGTAATAGGCAATGTGGAACAGGAATCTTGTTATCTTTTTAGATTTCCTGCACTTTAAATAATGCTCATACATTGCAATGGACTGGACAGAGATAATTGCTAGAGGCTGCCTGTTGTCACCATGAGGATGCACCCACGTCATCACATGATCATGCCACTGCATCGTCCCCAAGGAAAAAGGGACGGAGAAGGAAGCTATATGGGCCAGATTTGGTCCCCGGCCTTAGTTTGCCCACCCCTAGATTGATGGATAATAATCCTGATTAAATATGGACTCAACTGACTTAACAAAAAGAAACCAAAAACATTTCCGAAGCTTTAACAATTCCAATTTAGACGTTCCATCAGAAGATGAAGCTGAGGACCACAAATGGAGTCAAGAATAATCTTTCCTTGCTGTAATGGCAAGTTTGCGTCCATCTCTCCGCAGCTTAGTCCCACCCTCTTCATGATAAACTGTATATGATTGGAATTGTAATTGGCATATGTTAAGCTTAAAGGACTAAAGGACTGGCACTTATTCAAGCTTGTTTTAGTCCAATTTAAACATTTTCTTTAATTTCCGACATGTATATAATATCTATAACTAAAAATGCTTTTCTTCTGAGTGTGACCCAATGTCATGGATATTTCAAGCTTAGTAATAAATTCTATTAACACACAGTTACTGCTTGGCTCGTATTCCAAAGAAGGTGTCTCTCCTAGGCGTCCGCCCTTATTCTTATTTTTAGCACTGTGGTGTCTTTTCTATACGTTTAGGCTTTCTCAATAAGTAATGCATCACCCTACAAATGTGTTTTTTCACAGCATACAGGAAGGGCGTCAAGCCGGCCAGATATCATCTAACAGTGAAATGATGTGCTACTTGCAGTTTATGCTGAACCTGCAAAACATAATGACATCCTGTGATAGTTGCTGTTAGGCATCTAATAATAGAACAATTGAGCAGTGAAATCTCAGACACTTGCATTTTGGAGTTTTACCTACAGCTAAACATCTATTTAAAAAAAATATGACAGGCTTAAACATTCATAATATCCCAAGAAAATGAATGATGAGTAATGAAAACCCTCTTTTATGTTTGCTCTTCCCTTATGTGTGTTTGCTTTCTTCTAATAACCAGTATGACCCACCTCTGCCATTGTTGTGAACCCTGACATTGACGCATGCAAGAGCTTGGCTTTGACTTAATAAGAAAAGACATCTTCTTTATGACTATTTTAAGCCCTAAATAATTATACTTTAGGGCAGTGCCAAACTGGGGGGCGCGAAGGTATCCCAGGGGGGTGCTGGCCCTCATTCTTACCCTGTGTTTGAATAGGGGGGGGTCTCAATAATGTTCCTTAATAGAAAAGGGGGGCCTGCAAGGAAAGTTTGGGAACGAGTTTCTGAGGCAGACAACGTTCTTGTGTGTTCTTCATATTCTAATTCACTTTGCATCTGCCTTTCCTGACTAGCCCTATCTCCTCAAGCTAAGTCTGGTATGTCCATCATTTCCTTGTTCAATTAGAACACAAACAATGCCATACCTGTCAAGTTTTCCCTTTCCGTGCCCTGTGCAAGCTGACTCTTCCAAAAGCCATAAGTGACACTCCGCATATCCATGGGGAGGGTAAATTTTCCATTCTTCTAACTTTTTGTCCAAGAAATCCTCTAGACAAGCGTAGAGGGTAACAGCCCCCTACCTCAAAAATTTCTAGACCCCCACCCCTCACTTCCTCCTCTTTCCCACTATTCTCCCAGATTAGTATTCCTGTAAACTCTGTCAGTAAGCTCAGCTGCAAGGTACAACTGAACCTTTCTGACAGAGTTCATGTCATGTATGTCATGTGAGTTGTATGGAAAAATATTAATCCAAGATGGGGGCAAGAAAAAGGGGTGAAATCACTAGTTTCCCAGCAAAAACGGGATACTTTACAGGTATAGCAATAGTGGTGAGCAGTATAGGCAATATTTTAATTAACTTTCCGCAAATTATTCTCCAAATAAGTAAATAAGTAAATAAAAAATAAGTAAATAAAAAATTTCTCCTGTAAATATTTTCTGTTAAAATCAACACTTTTCACAGTACATATGAAAATCATGAACACAATGTGTGTAGTCGCGGCGACATCTAGTGGCAGAATGTAAAATAGCAGCTGCAGTGTAATCACCACATGAGACAACATTCATAGAAGTAATCCATTGCGAAAATCGCCACTTGTACATGTCAATATTGCAAACGCAATGCATAGTACTTTCCCCAGAATCTTGAATATTCGACATTACGAAGATATAGCACTGTATTTGAGATCTTCGTTCTTCTTTGCTGATATTCACAATTAAGATTTGCGGTTTGAATGTTCACACTCAGAGATGAGTGCCAACCGTATAATTAGCATATAGTGAAATAAAACTGTACCACCAATGCAGGATACAGATGATGCAATAATGAAGCACTGTCTCATTTCTTTAGATAGACTTTAACACAAAAAAAGTACAGAGTGTTGTTAAATAAGCTTTGTGTTTTTTACCATCAAGGGAGAATAAGTGGCATTATGTTCTGCAAATGTACTAGCCAGACTCCTCGCGCCAGTCGAGTATAACAGTGCACCACATTCTACAGATAACACTCCTCTACACAACAATATGACCATTGTGCCGGGCACTCATTGTAGCTGAGTGATTCAACTGTCTTCAATGTATCTACTGTAATTTGATGGAAGATACACACTGCATGGCTTTTAAGGCTGGTTCTTTCAAGTTCTATTTTAGTGTATGACAAAACAACAAGAAAAAAAAGCCTCAAAAAAGCCTCACACATTGCACATTTGGTCAAACAACTCAAATATGAAATGCAACTTGAAAGATAAAACAAGTAAAAGGAAAGGGGGAAAAATATACAGAAAAATAATAGGAATAGAAAGTGAATACCCCATCGTTTATGTTTTCCAGTAGATGTGGTTTATATCCATAGGTGTGTGTGTCTGGTGTTTTAGTTATCTATTATAAATGTCTTTGTAAACATTAAGGCCATTTTTAGGTAGAGTTGGCAATCATTTTTAGGTAGGGTTGGTAATCATGTCTCATTGTATACAGGTTTTTTTTTATACTCTTAGCCATATTGCTGTTGGTGGATGCCTTGGTGCTTACCCCATAAACCTGTCTGCTGTGTTATTTTGTTCTGCAGTGGAGGTCCTAGGCTGATCCCTTCTGGTGCAGCGTCTTCGATGACACCGAAGAAGCGGGGCAGCAGCATAGACTTCCATGTTAAAGTTAATGCCTACATATGTAGAGGGGAGGGGGGGGGGGGAGCATGGCAAAGTACAGTGCACTCTGCTGTACCACAAAAAAACAATTACAAAGCGGCTGTAATGCCAGGCAATCTACCTCAAGCCACACTCAGGGTTAACCTCCAGGGGGGGGTTAGTATACCCCTACAAGGTAAATATTTGCCCTCCTTACTCTTATTAAATGTTCCCCTTTCAGACACAGCTAGGCACCCTCCTATTCCCCTTGCAGCTGCCTGGGCTGCTACCCTTGTCATTTTATCCCTGTGGCTGGTATATTTGCTTCACCAATAATAGAAGGGTGACCAAAATTTTTATTAAAATCTTCAGAACTGTAAACGGACTAAACTTATGTTATGTTTCATTTGGTTTGTCATAGAAAATAACAGGGAAACATGCTAAATATGCATATGTATATGCATATACATGCTAAAACATGAAAATTTTCCTCTGAAAATGTTAATAAGATTACATACATGAAGCATTGAGACTCTAAATAGTTCACATTACACAAACATGACAATATGGAATGTCCCAATTATGCCATGTTCTCATTTAATGCCTGAACTATCAATGTCATTCATTATCATTATGCTGTTCTAAATCTGACTGTGACCTGGACTGTCAAATCACTTGTTACAACCTAATCTGCATTTATTGGATTCTTGATGTTTTTAGACATAATCTTTCAAGACCAATTAGTAAGGGAGTGCCTGAAACAATTTTCATTAGTTAATGTGTTGTGTGTTGGCAGTTACTATGACATGTTTGCTATCTACTTTATAGCACTTCAGCCTAGTGCCATGGAGGGGAGGGGTTAATTGTCTTGTCATGCTTGACAGATACTAATACTAATAATGAAAAAAATTTTTTTTCAAAAAGACAAAAAAAACCTTCATATCAAAGCCTATTATAAACAATGTATTTCCCCATATCTGTATTTACAATTTAAATAGATTTCATATTACCTGAGACTAGCTACTTGGCTTCCACCAACCTCATTGCATAATATAAGGAAGGTACAGTGGACCCTTGACTTACAAACTTAATTTGTTCCACAATGTTGGTTATAAGTCAAGTTGGTTGTAAGTCAAAACCATTTTTCCCACAGGAAAAAATGTAAATGGCAATAATCCATTCCGGACCTCCCAAATTACCACTTACCTAACCTTTCCATAATAAAAAAAGATGTAATATATGTGTAACATACAAGAAACACCAATAACATTCCTACTTTTATAACAAATAAAGTTATAAGATGGCCCTAGCCTACCAGAAACAACAATTTAAGACTCTTTCTTCTGCTCTGTTGCAATTGTCCCCTTATCTCTCTTCTTTTTTCCATCTGTCCTACCTTTTTGAAACCATAATGTACTGAAAATGCACTGATCGTCCTAAGAACAAAGAAAATTCCTAGACATCTATGAGGTCCTTGTATGCTCATATATCTGGGCTCAGAGGCAAGTTCCTGGAGACCCCTGGTGTCCTTGGGTGCGACCCCAGGCAATAGCATTTGTACTGGCTGTACAGAAGTCTATGATTTAAAGCATCATTAACACTTTCTGCCACAGGTGGGAGCTTGGAAAATGTAAACAAATATGGGTTGTAAATCCAAACTTTAAGTTGAGATAACAATTTTGGTCGTAATTCAAGATCCACTGTACTATGTCCTTTACTGCTGGGGTCATAAGAGCTGGAGCGAGATTTGGTTAAATCACTATGGTGTAGTGAACTGTTCTTGCTGATGAACATGTAGCTAAGGATCTGTAGTGTAAGGATCTCCCTGCTTCTGCTCCATCCTTAAAAGTTAATTCTGTATTCAAATTTTAGATGTATGTCTTTATCATACCACCATTGCTCAGATGTTTATGTTAATTAATAGGCTGTTAATTGTGGTCATACAAATAAAATAAACTGTGTTATAATTTAATATAATTTTAGATAGTCCCTAGGCCAGTGGTTTCCAAACTTTCCTTGAAGGGAAACATTAAGGAACATTATAGAGCCCCCCCCTCCCCTTTCAAACAGGTTCAGAATGAGGGCCCACCCCCCAGTGTGGGAACCTATGGTTTAAATTGCTTAGATTCCCCATGATTCACCCCATTTGGGGTTGCACCATGTTTTTGAGACTTCTTCAAACTTCATGTTGGCTTTGCAGAACAGAAACTAGAGAGAAATCTTTTCAGGTGGGCTTAAAAAGAAATTTAGATTTCTCAAAAACTTTAAAAAACACTTTTTGCATAGTGCATGCAGAAGTCAAGTCATTATATAAGAAGATAATTGTAATATAAGGGGTTTCACAGGTTGGCCTCCTAGGCAGTGGGTCTAAAGGGCTCTTATCTTCACAACCACAACTGCAATGTCAGAGTGACAGCTGAAGCACAGTCTTTTATTTTACCACATGTAGTGGTACAGTCCTGAGTCCATTGTCTTCAGCTTGTTCCTGCAGCAATTGCTATGTGTGCATCCCAAGCAACCCTTCAGTTGTGGGGTGGGGGGATTTATACTTGCAGTGAGTTCCCAGCTGAGAAAATGGAAATAAAACACTGTAAATAAAGTTCAACCTAATAGTATGCAACTGCCCCTGCTGTGTATATATCAAACACACACATAGCAGGGGCAGAGGGCCACACTATTATGCGATATATATATATATATATATATATATATACACGCAAATATATATGGGGTGACATATCTGGCACTATGTCACCAAACCTAGAGACACCACTGCCCCTGTAGATCATTATGTCCACTTCAGATCTAATTGCCTTCAAGAACATGGAACACATTTTCCAATTTCTGCATTCTATAGAATTATGTTTTTTTTTTTTTAATCTTTAAGACTTGATGAACTTTACAAGGTCAATAAATCTAAAAGAAATTACCTAGAGAAATGCTGCATCACAAAGACTCTCAGCACAAAGCTGTACCACACCTAGGGCTTTTTCTAGAATTTAAGAAAAAAAATTATATTTATATTTAAATGTAATGGATTAGAACTATTTTCGATCGCAGTCAAAATCTGCATTCACACTAGAATGTATAATTTATGAAAAAAATAAAGCTCTGCGATTTTTCATTAAAGATATATCTCTGGATTCGGCTACATCCAGTATATTTGCCATTACTGTAAAGAGGCAGAAAGCTAATGGCCTTCACTGCTTCGTGCAGATACATATGCCCTCGGGGTGGGTCACATCACCCCGTATCCCATTGAATACAGTTCATTGGAATAGAGGCAATACCGAGCCAAATGGAACTTCAGACAAAACTAGAAAAATAATAAAAGGTCCAGTGAGCACAATCAGAATGAGAGGTATAGTGTTCATGCACATGAGAGCAATATAGAGAAATGGAGCTTAATACTGAGATTGTATCAATAGTTTTATATGCAATATGCAAGCGTTTTTCTATTTTTTATCTTAACCTATGTTAACTTAAGGCTTATGATTAGAGATGGTTGGGTATTTCAATAAGTTGACTTTGTGAGCTGATTGCAAAGCCCCTGAACATGGTATCATCGCCAAAATTGCTGGAAATGTAGAGAAGGGTTGTGGGAACATTGGAAACAAAATTTTTGCTCTAGCACATTTTTGCATAAATAAAAGTTCAAAGTCACTTTTGAAATTTTGACTTGACTTTCAACTTAATTTATGTAAAAACTATTTGTGTTAGAGCAAAAAAAAATTTGTAGTATACCCCCAACCCTTCTCTACATCTCCAGCAAGATTGGTGATGATACCATTAGAGATGGTCAAATTTTTCGACTAGCTGGCTTTGTGAGCTGATTGCAAAGCCTCTGAAAATTATATCATCACCAAAATTGCTGGAGATGTAGGGAAGGGTTGTGGAAACATTTGAATAAAAAGGTTTGCTCTTGCACATGTTGTTTTTGCATAAATTAAGTTCAAAATCAAATTTGAACTTCCCATTTTTGACTTGACTTTGAACTTAATTTGTGCAAAAACTATTTGTGTTAGACCCATCCTTTTTTTTGTTCAGGGGCTTTGCAATTAACTCAAAATCATCGATATGGTCGACTCGTAGATCTAGAGAAATGCGCCCATCTCTATGAATAAGTAGCTCAGTTGTCATCCTAGATGGGCTTTCATGGCAAAATCACCAGCTATTTAATTTCAGAAAGGTTAAAAGTAAAAACAAGTTATATTTACTCTATGGAAACTGCCCAGGAAATACAGAAAGTTGGCTGAAAACTTGTGACGGCTGTAGAACATAACGATTTTGAATATGACAAATTGTGTGGCAGTGGCGTCCTGGTGATATCTGATACAGCATCACTGAGGACATATAATATGTCACAATATTGAGCTTCATCCATAGCCTGGGGAACATTGAAAGCTGATACCCCCAAGCTGCTTCTAGTAAGGTGTCCTAATTGTAAGGGGACGGACAAATACAAAGTAAATGGCCTGTAAAATGTCTGATGAATACACCCAACCCAACACAAAAAGAAAAAAACCACATCATTGTGTTACTTTGATATTCATAATGAAATCCTTTCCCTTGGCTGATACACATTGTGTAAGAGGATTCGGCATTGATAGACAAACGGAAATATATTGTAACAGTTATTATTCGTATATAGAACAACACTGCCTTGTTTGATAAATGAAAGCACATTAATTGGTTGCAGGGCATTTCTTTTTTTAAAGTAAAGATATATTCGCCAGCACGCTGTAGTATGCAATTAAATATCTCCAAATGTCAGTTAAAGTAACAGTTGCACATGCCAAGCATACTGATTAGAGCCACTTCTTCTCATCAGTGAACTTGCCTATATAAACCGGATAATTTCACTGATAGAAGTTTTGAAGGCTGTCAGAAACATGTTATTTTGGGAATGGAGATGGCAGTAAGCACATAAATACGCATGAACATGGCCATACTCCAAAAGATCAAGCCATTTCATGACTGACTGGTACTGGAGAAGAATTGTCTACACAAGCTATGAAAGCTACAAGTATCCGGTCTGGTCAGTTTTAACGTGGGAAAGGAAATCAAAATCACGCTACATATCACAAGCCTAAAAGTGACCCGCTCTACAGAACACCTTAAAACATAATCTAACCCAGTGGTGGGCAACTTGGTTGATATGGAGGGCCACAAGTGCGGCCCTCTGCATCACTTAAGGGCCGCACATAACATTTTCAATCTATACTGACTTGTATAAGCATTTTCTAATAAAAAAATACACCAGGCATAGCTAGAAGACATTATTTTGAAATACCAAAATTTGTATTATAATTATAATTTTACTTCAAGCATTAGGTAACACTGTAGTATGGTAGTGCACATAAAGCCAATCAGCTACCCAGACGGTGCCTTAGCAAGTCCCTTGCCTCTACTCCTCTTCCCACTTTAAGAAGACTTCAGGCAAGGACAGGTCAGCTGGGGATTGGTGGACATGGGGGGGTTCCTATGCCTTATGCATTAACAGTTAGGTTTCAGGGGCCACAAGTGGAGGACTGAAGTGTGCCGCTGAAGAATGCCAAAAGGCATGCAGCCCCTGGGTAACAGGTTTGGCACCTGGGATCAAAACCTTTTTAACGATTCCTTCAAGTGACCGTGTCACCACGGACCAAAGAAACCTAAAATGCATGATGTTCTTACCACCATGGTGTTCCATGTCACCATACACTTCCTTGTTCCTCTATTGTAGCAGGTAGACACTATGTCCATTGTGTCCAATGTCTGCTGCTAGAGTTGATCATGAATATTCAAATCGCAAATTTTTATTGTGAATATCTGCACTTTGAGAAGATCTCGACTATAGTGCTATATATTCGGAATATTCCAGATTCTGGGGAAAGTACCATGCATTGTGTTTGCAATATTCACATGTACGAGTGCTGATTATCCCAATGAATTGTAAATTACTTCTATGTGTGTTGTCTCATGTGGTGATAACACTGCAGCCGCTATTTCACATTAGATGTCGCCGTGACAACATACATTGTGTTCGCAATATGCAATAAAAAATGACGGAGATGGTTAGTGTTGATTAACAACTTACTGTGAATATTTGGGAAAATACAAAATTATCATATACTGCTCATCACTATCTGCTGAATGCTTCGGGTTCTTTAACCTCCTTGTTGCTATGCATTTGCGACATTTTTTAGTGAAAAGCTGCTGTCTGGGCAATTGTGGCGGAATACACTGACTGTGTGATCCCCCCCCCCACCCCCCCCTATTACACCCTAGACTCAATTAGACTCCGTGATGTGTGCGGGAAAATATGCCACCCACTCAATCAACATGATGTCTATGGTACTGTCCCTAACGCCTAGACTCAGGGCCGAGAACTCTGTGACCTGCAGCTTTGCAGAACGCTGCAGGTTCACGAGAATTGGGATTATTCCCTGATCCCCGGCAAAGCATGCCATAGGGGTTTGATTATTTGCACACCCACAGTAAATTGTGTACAGTACACACAAGCCACAACAAACACTGCCTTTGTGTCTGTGTGACCTCATGTGACTAAATGACTAAATATTTAATCTATTAAAAACCATCATGCCCATTTAGGGATTGGATACTTAGCTTACTAACAGCCTCGATCACTGAGTTGTAGAAAGAGGACATTTATGTCCTCCACAGTATGGCAGCGGTAAAAAACCTAAAGTGTCACGTACAGCATTGACACATTTTTGCAGTCCAGTCTTATAACGATGGACAAAAAGCTGAAGGTGAACCAACTTGAGGTAACTCATGGGTAAGGGCCCCGAATCCATTAACTGTCAAATTGCCAATGTCATTCAATTCAATTTCACATATGTGTCACCAATAACCCCACTTTTTGTTTAGGAGATTTTTCCCTTTCTTTAGGTGAGAACCCCTTATAAAGATTTGACTTGTTGGCCCTGAAGCTTGCCCGTTATCCCAGATATATGGAACCAACAATCTCTGGATTATTATAGGGAATATGGTTATCCACTGGCTTCATGTGTGTTTTCCCCTGCCCTGTAGCCCTGCCAGAACTCAGTGATGTTGGCCCTGAAGCATGCCCTCACATCCAAGGATATATGGAACCAAAACTCTCAGTATTATAATTGGTCTTATGGATTGGAAACCAAACTCTCAGTATTATAATTGGTCTTCTGTAATTCACTAGCTTCATATGTGTTTCCCCCTGTCCTGTAGCCCCCCAGAGCTCAGAATGTTGCCCCTGAAGCATGCCCTCAATCCAAGGATATATGACCAAAAATCTCAGGATTATTATAGGTCTATGGTTATCCACTAGCTTCAGTGGGTTTCCCACATGTCACTGTAGCCCCACCAGGGCTCAGTGATGGTGGC
>CM070032.1:203564778-203576523 GCA_036250615.1 Ptychadena robeensis
GACTGGGTTTGGATACTGACAGTAGGGTACTTATACTTATACTTGAAAAATACAATACATACATGATGCAATAATACATTAAAAAATCCCATATACATTTGAGGGTCTAAAAATTTTATCTAAACTTTCAATTAACATGAAAAAAATAACAACCCTAAGACTATGTTTCCACTATAGGTCGGGACCCGTCCGCTAAGCTTATTTTGCTTGGCGGGAGGTCCAAATGGAGCACATAGACTTACCTGCTTGGCGGATGCTGTGTCTTCACTGCGCTGAGCCGTTCCGCCAATGCAAGGCTTACCGTAGTGGAGTATGTTAAGCCTCTGCATCGGGGCATGTCTAAACACAGCATCCCCCGAGCAGGTAAGGTCTATGTGCTCCGTCGGGATCCCCGCCAAGCAATACACTTATCGGAGGGGGTCCTGATGTATAGTGGAAACAAGCTCTTGGAGACATGAAGAACATAATAATATAAACATCTTACAAAAAAAGTTGGAATTTATTTTCTTAACTAAATGGAAAAACTAAAATACATGTATACTGAGGGTATATTTCTAATTTAGTTTCAAGTGATATTGATGTAATTTTTATGTAACACTTCTTCGTATATCCATATATTAACTTGCACGCTCTTCTTCAAGTCGTTATCTGTATATCGGGGAATGAAGTCAGCAACCCCACTGAACAACACAGATAAAAATCACTTACCTAATAAACGGCACAGAGACTGTATTGTTTTCAGTCAGTCTGAGCTGACCCACAGATATGCATGGAGACATTAGAGCAGCACAATCACATTCATCTATCAGCACTCCGCGAATATGCACCGTTCATTCTTATTCATGCTTGTTCATTCCCAGCATAAATTACATCTAATCATGACTTGCAGACACATTACCCAGTGTTGAACTTTGCACATCCAAGTCTTCCAGCTTTGTATATTTTAAATGGGCAGATATGTAAAAATAAATTGCAAGCTAAACATAGAAACAAGACTTCTAATGACACATTGATAGTGTACTGTTTAGACACTAGGAGCAAGAGGGAGCTATTTCATTCACATTTTTGGCAACATTTCTTGAATTGGTTCTAAATTGACTAACTAGTAGTATAAGAAAGATGCACTGGTGGTAGGAGTTGAGAACAGATTAAGGAAATGCTTAAAGTGGCATAAAGAAAACCAAAACTAGTTTTCCACTAAAAGTGAGGCAGTGGTAGAACCAATGTTGTTTCTCAATTGTATATGACACCTATATGGAGGTTCATTCTCTCGAATTGTCCTGATCAGTAATGGCATTTAAAATATAAATAAGGCAAAATCTGCAAACATAGACCCTTATTACCAGACTAATAAAGCAGGGTACAGACGGCTCAATATTTAAGCCGTCCGACATTGGAAGGGCTCTGCTCTCCCCAGCTCAGCTGATGCTTTGCATTGACACCCGCGGTTTCCATGTAAAGCAATGGACATCAGCATGGTCATGTCCAATATGGCTGTTTTCTATCCATTCATCCATTCCCGCTCGAAAACAGCGATGGCGGCATATTATATGGGCCAGATAGATGGCCATGAGCGAGCACAGTGCTCGAAACGGCCATCGATCTGGCCCATATATTCATGTCTGTACACTGCTTAAGAGTGGACCTTTAGATATATTTTTAAAAATGACTTCTGTTTTCCAACCTGCCTTCACTTAACCAGAGTTTTTTAAGGTGCAGATCCAGGGGGTGGGGATATAATCTTGAAACAAAAAACACCATCAAGAGCGAACTCAACAGGCTGTTGATACTGATAGGATAGTCACTTGCATGGCTTTCACAATTTAAATGTCAGCAATGGAACACCAATAACGTCAACAAATGTCACCACTGGTCGCCCATAGCCCAAGAAATTACTCCTCATAATGACTCCTATTATTGGTCACTCTTCTAATCTTGCCGTCTACATGGCAACATCCCAATCATATATACAACATTGGAGGATAAGTAGTGATGAGCGGCATAGGCAATATTTGAATTTGCGATATTTCGCGAATAATTCTTCTAATATTCCATGTATTGTAAAAATGATTTTCGCATTCTGAAAATCTTCACAATGCGAATATGATTTTCGCAATACATGGACATACATGGCCATACTGCCAATATTCAAAATCGCTAAAAATATCCGCCAACATATTCGAGATATTTGCAAATTCTCAAATTGCCGATATTCACGAAAAATATTCGACATTCGAAAATTCGAGCTTAACACTAAGGATAAGGTGAACCCCTTTTTCAAGGGATATAAGTACATAAGTAATTGTACATAAATCTATACTCTCATGCCTTGAAAGTCTCTGGTGTCCTTAGGAAAAATGACTCCTCACGGTCAGCCTTTGTGCTTCCTCAGTTTAGTTTATTAAGTGGCTGTTTGCTGATACCACTCTCAGCTTCCCCTAGGAAATAATTGTATGTTATTGTATATATATAAACTGTATTTATTGATAAGTATATGCATACACACAATATAACTTGTGATTGATCTTTACTCCCTAATCCGTATTTCCTAAGAAAGCACCTTTGTCCATTTGTCATCTTTGCCCATTTCACCAGTTATGTCTCCGAATAGGTGACATCAATTTAGGCCAGTGGTGGGCAGCTGAGTTTATATGGAGGGCCACAAGTGCCACTAAAGGGCCGCACATAAAATTTCAATCTATACTGACTTGTCTAAGGTTATGTGCCACAATATATAATATACAATCATCCCCGTTCATTGGTGGAATAGTGGGAGCATAGGCACTTACTTGTCTGCTGATCCCCCCAACAGAAGAGGGTTTTGCTCAGGCGCCATCTGGGTCGCTAAATTGGCTTTTACGTACGCCTATCTTGTAAGTTTATCGCCTCTCCTCCTCTTCCTACGTTAAGAAGATCCCGGACAAGAACCTGTCAGTGGGGGATCGGCTGCCAGGTGAGTTCCTATGGCCTATGCATTAAGTTAGTTTTCAGGGGCCACAGGTGGAGGACTAAGGGGGCCGCCAAAGAACACTCAAAGGGCCGCAGGTTGGGCACCTGGGATTTAGGCTCTGTAGGTGTACCTTTCGGCAGGCACCCTTTATGTGCTGGCCGTTTGCCTGCTTACAGGAATGTCAATTTTATTTTCACAGTTATTTTTCTTTAAAGATTACAGCTGTGCCTATATTTAGATGGGCACCTGATGAATTTTAGCATGTGTTATTTTGTCCACCCCAAGTCCTTAATTTGAACTCCTGATTTATGTGCATGAACAGGAAGTTTGAAATAAAACGATAACTATTTTCCTCCCATTTCCAATGGTAGAGTGATGAGAGAGAAGAAAGCCGACAAAGAAGCAGAAGCAGACCGTGTGGAACAGCCGCCGCTCTATTCAGAGCAATTTACATGTTGGCTGTGAAAGATGATTTGTCCACTAATGTGACTTACCTGAAAGGTCAACTGAGATCTACAGATGTATGTTCAGAGCATGAAAGGATGAATTGCTACTATTAAATCTCAGGAGTAATAACAGCTCCCGGCACACATAAGTCACCTGTAATACAAATGTAAATCTGCTAAACAACAATACACTTCTGATATATGGGTTTCTTAGAAAATTCACTAAGCTCGATGTTCCCTCTCATAACCGCAGAAATAGTTAAGTAAAGCCATCAAATGTAGTCTCTACCTATCAATCTGCCAGAAGGAAGAGCTATACTTGCAGCCTACCACAACATCGGATCCGTCTCTCCATACAGCTCAAGGAAAATTGAAGAAAATTGTTTCTATCGGCAATCATAGGTAGTTTTTCTTATTTTTTCACATAATTTCATTGATAGAATGTAATACACTTTGTACGGGACACAATGTACATATTGTATAGCGGGCAAGAATAAATCAGTATAAAGCGCATAAACATAAAATAAAATGACAGAAAGATTCTACTTCTCCTCATCTCAATTACCTTTATAAATTATTTACGGTCATAGGAAAATGTTGCATTGTGTTATTATGCTTTCCATCAAATTTTTCTTTAAACATCGAAAGAAGAAAGTTACCAAATCGAAAAGTATGACAGGAAATACAGAGAATAAACAAAGACATAAATTAAGAACAGAAGGAACAATAGCACGGCTGAGAACGAAAATGTCCAAAGTCAGAATGGGTACATTGGGATTTATGTTGTCACATGAAGGTGGCAGCCTGCAGAGCTCTATATTGCCTATTGCAGATAAACAGGGGAAATATTCATAATGAGGGTACTACAGAGGGGGTGCTGATGCTTGGTGTACTTGAGTTATGTGGTATTATGGAGTATTTGTAATCCATGATGATCCATAATCCAAATTCGGAATGAGTTGTATTGATGGAAAGTTCCAACTAATAAAATGGTTGAAAATGAGTTTTTGTCATCCATTTTGTAAAGTTTGTGTAATGCTTGAGTAAAAAATGAACAGTAGGTCAGTTAGGTGCTATACAATCTATTTATATACTGTATCTATGATATATTTAATAACACATTTTAAAGTCAAAAGTCATTTGA
This sequence comes from Ptychadena robeensis, assembly GCA_036250615.1. Taxonomy (NCBI): domain Eukaryota; kingdom Metazoa; phylum Chordata; class Amphibia; order Anura; family Ptychadenidae; genus Ptychadena; species Ptychadena robeensis. The sequence goes on from CM070032.1 coordinate 203,569,319, forward strand.
CTAATTGTCTTAAGTTGAGTTAAAGAGTCCTTAGCAGAATCATTTGTATGTAATATAGTCTACAGCCAGTTAGGGGGAAAACATAATAAGGCCTAAGGCCTAGTCTCCACTGGCTTCAGTGGAGCTTCAAGCTCAAATGCGGAAAAGAAATGCATAACATATACTTTTTAGTGCAACATTCACATGATGATAAAAGGACCAATACAATCCTATGGCAAAAAAATGCATAAAAAATGCTGGAAAAGATGTGTTACAAATTAAGCAACATGATGAAGTAATGTTCCATTGAGTATCAATGGAAATGTTTTAAATGCATCAAGACTCCTGCATTACACCAACCTTCATGAAATGCAGGATTTTGACACTAGTGGAGACTAAGCCTTACAGTATTTTTTTTTCGGATGTGGTAACTACACAAAAATAAGTTTAGGTATTATTCTATTATACTCAATTTAGTTTTTTTTTTATATAGGATATGTGCTACTATACAACTGGTACCATTCTAGGCTTCATTTGTTGGGCTTAACCTCCCTAGCGTTTGAGATGAAGTTCGTTCGCTGTTTTGGTTCATCCCAAACGCTAGGTCAGCGGGGATCGGGAGAACACGATGCACCTGCAGAATCCTGCAGCTTTTTGGGGTTCCGCCACTGCCACGATCACGCCATGGTGACGCCGAAGGGGGGGCACTCCATAGACCTGCATGTTAATGCATGTCAGACGTACATTAGGGCGGTGGGAGGGTGGGAATTTTAAGCAGTGTGCTATGTACACTGCCTCGATCGCCCGTACCATGCCGTTAACATTTTTGCAGTACAGGCAGAGCGCTAGGGAGGTTAAAGCAAATGTAGGAGAATTTCTATCTTATTTACCATCTCTTTCAGGTCTCTTCCCACTAGCCTTGTTTGCGTTACAGTGCCGCTAGTTGTATTGCAGCCCTGCGTTTGTGTAATTGCTAAAGTGCAATGCTCCACAGTAGTAAAAATGCCTTGCTGTCTGCAAGCCAAGCGCAAACATCTCCCATACAAATTTTTTTTGCTGGTATTGGACCCATTTACATACATCTACAAATATCGGATAATATGCAAAATGTAGGTAAAAACGCAGCCGCATTGCCCTTAGTGTCAAAGAGCCCTATAGAGAAAAGCAGCAATGGAAACTGACTCACTAAATGATGGCAATGATTTAACCAAATGACCTACAGAATTCCAACCTAACTACATGATATGTAGTTCATCTGCAAATTTCTGGACTTACCCCCGTCACATATACAGCATTTGATACAGCAAGTAGAAATATAAGGTCTTGCATGCCCTTGCCAACCTATGCCCCATTATACTTCATCTAGCCAATCAGGATAGTCAGGCGCATCTACACCTAGTTTACTTAGTCTTACAGAATTATTTACAAAACCAGAATCATCGTCCCTTTCACAAACATTTCTGCAATATTTTCCATGATTTGGAATTCTTCCTGTGAAATAATTAAGTGACTCTACAATCAATGAACAAATGTTCAATGACTCCATTATGTTCACAACAACAAAGCATGGAGTTTGTGCTTTTCTGAGCCTAGCGAAGGATCTGAGGTGGAAAGCATCATTTCCAAAGACCTTTCAGAGAGGTGACCACATTTATTATAAGGCACAGCTGCAGCATGAAACATTTCATTCCCTTCATCCTAAAGTGGAGAATATGTTGGTAATAATGTCATGGAGAAAGGAGGAGGATCAGCTTCAGTGCCTGACAAACAGCATCGTTGCTGTCCATGACTTGTTATATTTTAAAGAGGCGGAAGCAGAAATATCACCATGAAACCTAAAAGCCATAAAATATATGTGAGCGTGTTACCATAATTATGATGCTGAAATATGATGCAACTGTGGCTTCAGACTCATACAAGTTGGATCGCAGCCAATATGGATGAGCAAACTTCAGCTATCTATCATGAAGTCTTTCGCAAGCAGTGCTTCAGACTGGGGTCCACGGTCCTCTAGGGCAGTGTTTTTCAACCACTGTTCCGTGGCACACAGAAGGATGTTGCCTGGTGTGCCGTGGGTTTTTGACCCCACCCTCGGCCCTCCTATCTAGCTGCCTCTTCTACTATAATACTTATACAGCCGATCCATGTTATACACGGACCGGCTCTGTGAGGATGCGGTTGCTTAGCAACATGTGTCCCCACAGATCAGGGGCGGTGTTTTTGCTCTGCTGGTACGCATCTGCGTTCCAGCGGGGCACCTGCTGATGACGTACTTCCGGCGGGGACCGGAAGTGCACCGCGATTATGCGTATCGTTGGTGCCCTCCGATTTTTTTCATGAAACAAGTGTGCCTTTGCCCAAAAAAGGTTGAAAAACACTTCTCTAGGGGACAGCAAAGCAGTCTCAATGGGACCTTGAAGGGTTCACTCGAGTATAAGCTACCTCAAATATAATCCAAAGTAACTGATTTTATGAAGAATCTTTTGAAAAACTTAATGATTTCAGTTGAAGCCTAGAGGGGCCATGCAGCAGCTAATGCATAGAAACACACAGCAAATGTGCTTTCGTTTCAGGATGTCATTATTTCAACTTGCCAATTCCTGAAAGTATTTCAAACCCTCTGAATGTGGTATCTTCACCAAAATTGCTGGAGATGTAGAGAAGGGTTGTGGGAACTTTGTAAAGAAATTGCTCTAGCACATGAATTTTTGCATAAATTCAATTCAAAATTAAGTAAACTTAAACAACTTCACTTTGAACTTACTTTATGCAAAAAATGTGCTAGAGTAAGAAAAATTTATTTTTTTCAAATGTTCCTACAAGCCTTATCTATATCTCCAGCAAATTTGGTGATGATAGCATGTTTAGGGGCTTTGCAATTCACTCACAATGTCCACCCATGAAATTTCGAACTTGCATCTCGATTCAAGTATAAGCCGACATTAATTTTGCAGCACATTTTTGGTGCTAAAAAAAATCGGCTTATATTCAAATATAGGATAGCTAAAACTTTTGGATTGTTTGTTATTGGTTAATAAGAATACTTTAGGGATGAATTACATTTGCCAGTTTGTCAGAAAACTGTAAAAAAAAGTAACAGTGGCCTATTTGGTTGTTATAGTTCATTTAAAAGGGTCGATGAAAAATTGTAACAAGACTTCAATGCAAGAAATCCTGAAAGAGTTTAAGAACTACTGATCTAAAGTAGTGTTGAGCAGCATAGGCAATATTAAAATTTGTTACATTTTGACAAATTATTCTCCACATATCCTAAGTAAATTCGAAAATTCGAGATCTCATGTCATTTTTATGTAATGCGACAATCAGCACATGCGAATATGTGTTGTGACAATGTGTTTTCACAGTGACATCTAGTGGCAGAATGTGAAGAAGCAGCTGCATAGAAGTAATTTATTGCGAAAATCTGCACTTTCCCTCGCATATAGCACTATATATTTAAGATGGTCGCTAATTTTCGAAGTGACGATTTTCGCAATAAAGATTAGCAATTCGAATATTTGCACTCAACACTGGTTAGGAGTAGGAAATAGGTAGGAGTAGTAATAAGGTGTCTATTAGCCAATCCTACTCTTCCTTTATGTCATGATTTGGTGAACAATGTCTGTTAGTAATTGTCTATACCCATAAGAATATTTTTTTTTCACTCTTCTTCTTTTTGTGTGCGTGTTGTTAGTAATTGCTAAATGTTTTATCAAAACGTTTCAATAAAGATAATTAAATTAAAGAATAGAGTGGTAATAGGTAATGTTGCTTTCTGGTGATCACTGACACTTTAAGGAAATATAGGCAAGTCATCTATGGGGACATAAGTTTTAGTGGTAAGTAGTCATGGCCAAACTGCCCGCAAGGCGGACAGTTCGGCCGTGAACAAGCATGTTCGCCCTCCTTCTCCCCAGCGGACAGTATGGGTGTTCGACCCGCCCTGTTCGCCAGCGAGAAGGAGCGCTATATTCTTCCTCCGGTGTGATCATTAGCAGTGAGATCCCATCGCAGGAATAATGTTTTCACTGAAGACCAGGTAGAGAACCCAGTCTTTCAGTGAAAAATCGGCTTGTAAACCCGGATGTGACGTCAGTGACATCACATCCGGTTAGCACAACCAGGAACTATGCGTTCCAGGTGCCAGATGTGACGTCACTGACATCACATCGGGGTTTTCAGATTCAAATTTGAATCTGTCCGGGAACGGGCGGACAGCGGACTTTTTTAAAAGTCCGCTCCGCCCATTCGCGGACGGACACGGCCGAAGTTCGGCCATCACTAGTGGTAAGAAATCTTCAAATATACAGTGCATCCCAAAACTATTCACAGCATCACTTTTTCCACAATTACAGTCACAGCCTTATTCCAAAATGGATTAAATACATTTTTTTCCTCAAAATTCTACACACAACACCTTGTACTGACAACATGAAAAGGAGTATACTTGCGATTTTGGCAAATGTATTAAAAATACATTAACAAAGAAATCAGATGTACATAAGTATTCACATACTTTGCTCAATACTTTGTCAATGTGCCTTTGGCAGCAATTACAGCCTCAAGTCCCTTATGCTAGGCATACACGGCTCGATACCCGTAGGATCGATGGGCCGTTCAAGCGCAGTGCGATGACGTAATTGTGCTATGAGTTGGTTCCCTGTTCCACCGAGCTTTCTTTGAAAGGCTAAACGTCTCTACTTTTTAATAGATTCGAGCACAATCAAGCACCATGAACACACACGGGTGCTCAATTGTTCTCGAATCTATTAAGAAATCATCAATTATGATGCCACCAGCACACCTATGTATGTCATTAAAAACTATTGATGAATAAGAGTAAATTGCTATTGGAGCAGATTTTAAAGACGACACATCAGAATAGAAGTATGAAAGCAGCCATTAATATTGTGCTTTTAAGGTTTCACCATCCAAACACTATATTTTCACTCTACTATTTGGTAATTTTCTGATACATAAGAAATATGCAGGACAGGAGACCTGCTTCCACTGGCTTTACACGTGTTCTGGGTTATTAACTCACTAAGTAGTGAAGCCAGGATAAAAATGACAGCCCTGGAGCGTAAACCTTTAAAAATAAGTCTATCCTGATTAGTTCCCGCTTTGAAGTTCACTCATCCATCAAATAAGCAAAACATTAACAAAAATATCAAGTGAGCTGCTGTACTGGCGCCGATTTTGGCAACTTTGCTTGCGCAATGCAATCAGAAGGCTTCTGGCAGTTGCATTGCATTGGGGAATGGCCAGAAGGAAAGTATGGCTGTCTGTTTTCATAACCATACTGAAAATGAAATATTAAATTTAGTCTGAGCTGAGCAGGAAAAGTGCCTTTGATCTGCCCAGGATTGGGTTAAGTGAGTAGATGACATTATTGTGTGATGTCATAATTTAGCTGTCCATAGTTTTGTGCATTGGTAGACTCCAAAATACCTTCCCGGGCATGGTTTTATAACATATCAAATGGAAAAGACATGTATGGGTGGCAACATTTCTGTCTCCATACAGACAAGAAACCAAAAATGAATCCAATGGCCACCATGCCCAAGATGGCAAGGTCTTAGCTTCCTTTTATTTATTAGTGATGACTGAACATCGGCTACATCCATTCATGAACAGGCAGATTGGACTTTTAGAAAAGTCCAACGTCCCTCTGTTCGGAAAAACTGGAAGTGACTTCAGTGATGTCACTTCTGCTACCTGGAACGCACAGACTGGCGTTACGTCCGGTTTTATACCATTTTCTTTCTCTAGGGACTGGGTAGAGACCGAGTTCTCTACCCGGTCTCTAGTAAAAAGTATTCTTCCTCTGGCCGGATCTTTCTGCTTCTGATCTGGCCGGCAGAATAATAATAATCTTCTTCTCACCGACATGGCGTGGTGTTTGCCGGGAGAAGAAAAGACATGTTTATTATAGTAGGATGGCCCTTTAAATGTGGATCCTGTCTGTTGTTCAGAATATTGTGTTTTGGTATCTTCTGTTTTATAGTAGCCATGACAACGGAGCTTGAAAAGCATGGATTTATATTCCTAAGCAGTATTTTTTACATTGACCCCATGTGCTGATGGAAAAGCTTCTAATATATACATATGGATCCTGTTCACAGTGAGCTCCTTAGCGATTAATATACATGAACACGGTACAAGCGCATCTACAAGAACGGATGTGATGCAAAACCAAACTCAGCAACAAGGATACTGATCACCTTTAATACTTTAGAAACATAGAACATAAAATAAAAGAAGATGGTAAAGCTACCCAGCTGCGAATTCTTTCTAATGGAATGAAACCAAGGACAGACTTAAGTTTTGTTTTTGCAGGAAAAAAAAAGTAGTGATTTGAATGAAAAAAGTGAAATGTAAGGAGAAGCAGTTATGTTGCCGGTAAAAGTTGAGGGAAGGAACCGGCTGGGTTTATAATTGGTAAGTCTGGATGGAATCCTGCGTTCGATCTTTGTATGACCTTAGGTGAGTCACTTCATCTGGCAATTCATCTTGCAGTGCCTCAGACGTTGCCTCAGACACCACAGATTAGATTGTGAGCCTTAGTAACCATTAATACTTGCAGTGTACACTGTCCCTGGTAAAATTCAATCTTCTAAAAATGTACAAAATCCATGTGAATAAACTTTATAAATGATTTTCATCAAGAAAAGATGGATTAAATCGCAGCATTCTGGGATAATCATCTTTACACTACTCTTGGGTATGGCTTGATGGCCTACTATAAGGTAAGGTAGTGCTAACAAAGTGAAACATTAGGTAAGACAAAAACTTACTGAATTAAAGCAACAGTTTTAATTTCATTAATGTATGTAATGTATAGCCATATCAGAAGTTATAATGCTAAATAAGTTTGTACAAATTAAGTTCAAAGATCTTAACTCGGAATTTCGACTTTATTTTTTAACTTAATTTATGCAAAAAACAACATGTGATAGAGCAAAACTTTTTTTTTTCAAATGTTCCCACAACCCTTCACTACATCTCTAGAAATTTTGGTGATGATACCTTGTTTAGGGGCTTTGCAATCAGCTCACAAAGTTAGCAAGTCGAAAAATTTTACCATCTCTACTGGTTGCTTGTGGTAAGGGTGGTGGGGGTTATTTTTTTGTACAGGCTTAATAATAATGACATCAGGTGACACTTATACAGTGCTGCTTGAAAGTATGTGAACCCCTCTAGTGGTGTAGATGTTTCTGTTGTTT
>CM070032.1:203584342-203597714 GCA_036250615.1 Ptychadena robeensis
TTTTAATACAGCAAAACGGAAGACAACTGGTTTCATAAGAACATTTAACCAAGACATATGTTTGAAGCATCTAACAGATGAATGATACAATCGCACATTATCAACGTACCTAAAGATAAACAAAACTCTTAGAACAAAAAGCATCTTTCATTTTATACATAAGGTTTTGCATATGGCCTATCTAATTGGCGCATTGTTTCACATTATCTAAAAAAATCGCATTCAAAAGCAAGAGAGCATTACTAAGGTGAAGAGAAAATCTGGAGTGGAACCTAAGAATGTAAAATATTCCTACACACACATCTATTAGGTTGTGAATACCTTTGTTTCAGGAGCTGCCATATAGAGGGGACTTTACGTGGTTGGATGGTCCCAGATGCAGATATTTTCACCAACAACATATCAGCATGTCCATACTTATACTATATAATATTGTGCCACTTGTAATGCCCTTTTGTTCAAGTCCTATGGTCGACAAATGGATGCTGCACAAAAATATTTCACACAGAATGTGACTCTAACTACGGAAAGACTTACTTGTCAGTGTCCATACAGCTCCCAAAACCATGACAACTCCTATTATTGGAAGAGACCACTACTCCTTGCTAAGCCTGCATTGTACGAGTGCATTATTTTACTCTTTTCTTTTATCAGTAACATAACTCAACTTTGGTGCACTTGGTCATGCACCTGATGCATCAAACTTTCCACTTTTACCTCTCTCTGTCCTCAACCCCAGTCCGAGCTACCCCAACATATTGCTGCACTCCCTTAACGTCCATGGCAGTATGGCGCGATACGAAGGATCTGCCGTGATGCCCCGTCCTCCCCTCTACACATGTTGCTAGTAATGTGAGCTGGAAAAGCCTCTCCTTTAACATGGAGGTCTATGGTGTTGCCTCCCCCCATGCCTCTTTGGCGTCACCAGTGATGTAAGGCCGGAAACGATAGGTTGGTCTGCAGTGATGCAGAATTGCTGCGGACTTACAGAGCACAGATGAGTATGCCCAATCCTGGCGCTGGATTTTTTACAATTATTTCTCTAATTCTTTCTAGTTACCCCAACAATGATTGATCTAGCAACTTTTGCTTCAAAAATTTACTCAGTTGATTTGTTAAATTGTTGTGTCTGTTGTGTTTGTGTCATGGTGTTTTCAACCTTACCATTAACATTCCTGTGCTGATAATAACCTGGTATGACAAACCACCTATTTTATTGGAGCTAAATATGTGCGTTCTGCTTCAGCTGTTGTAATAAATAAAAAAAATAGTTTCAACCAATAAAACAACTAAAACAGATAAGAAAGTAGGAACATAAAAATAGATATATAAAAACAGGAAAGTGACACACTGTTTATACGGTATATATTATGTATAAATGAGGTAGTGAGCACACTACGCTGAAGAAAAGAATGTAAATATAGTGAAATATTCACTTTAAGAGATGAATGCACCAAAGGTTTGCCACGCTAATGATCCTTCATATGTGTCAGCCAGCCAACTACTCAAAAACAAAAATAGAATTGTATCTTATTTATAAACAAGGGGCCAGGGTCACTCTCATTGCAAGAGCACAAACAAAAGAGGAAAGAAAACTCCAGGATTTAATTAAATCAACATTTCAGTGGAGGGTTGCCCACCATCATCAGGCTGCCCTGGAGGAAAACATTGAAAGATGTTATTTTCTCTGTGTTCAATATGTCTATTTCCTATACGAGAAAAAAAAGAATATATACTCCACACTTAATAAATCAGAAAGCATTGATAACTGCGTGTTTCATCTCACTTTGCTGACCACTGCAAAAGCTGGCTCATGTGACAGTCATTCATTTTATCAGGTCACCCAGGGCCAAAAGGTTAATGAAGTGATTAATGAATCTTCATGTGGAAATACTGCAGAGTGCACAGCCATCTATAACGCTTCCACGCGGCTATGACATTTATACAGAATACCATTTATTTTATGCATTAATCTATAAATGATACTCTTCCTGTAATCCAGGTCTCCCTAAAATAACAATGCCTTTTCAAAAAAGACATGTTTAAAAATTATATGCAGAACTAATTTCAATGAAACCAGGAGATACATTCTTTCGTGTTGAGCAGTTATAGCTTTTCAATTGAATGCTTTTTGCTGCTATTAGATTTAGAATTTTACTAAATTTAAAAAAAAGGAAGACACATGACAAAATAATATAACATAATACACATAATATGTGATATAGAGGCCAACAAAATAGACTCACCAGCGGCGTGAATCTTGTGACGCGCATCAGACGGAGCCTCTTCAAATTAAGAGGTGGCAATGGAAGGAGTGACCCCCTTTCCTTTGGACTCTTCTTCCCTCCCTCCGTTGATTAGATGGTTTTATTACCCCCCCCCAAGTCTTTGTCATTTTGTTTTGTCCCATTCCTTTGCTGATGCTTTGTCTTTTAGCAGGTACGACGTCACAGTAGGCGGGTCCTTGGTAGTGTCCTTGGGTAGACGTACTGAAAGGTCGGTGTGGAGACGTCCTCATAGTGAATAAGTCACTTTTGGTCGAACTCTAAACACTTACAAGGGTCAAAGACCCAGTCGTATATTGGTGATGTCTGAATGGCATCAGGTGAAGTTTAGTACCCACCAAGCTCTTAAGGCTGGTGGCCAGTACAGGTTGGTTTAGAGAGGTAATTGGTAAGGGCACAGTCAGGGACCTTTGCAGTTGTTTGCTAGTTCAATTGCAGAGTATTATTCAGGTTAGCAGGTTGGGTTGTTATTGTAATGTTAATTGATTTAATTTATCTTCATCAAAATGTTATTGGTATGTTTTGTAAGCTGTGGTCCTAAATACATCTACTTATCATTTGAAATCCTTGTGTTGTGTTTTCATTTATATAATAAGGTATAGGTTATCAGGGTACTAATAGGTAAGTGAGGCCACTTCCCTTAACGGCCTTGCCTAAGTTATGGCTACTGCACAAGCAACCAACACCATTAGAAGGTGACAATCCAAGAGTGAAGATCCAAGTAAAGGGTAGAGAGAAGAGTGATTAGATGACTTCTACTTAAAGGCCTTATTTGTTTAAAATCTTCTGTTGTGCAATGGTGCTCAACCCTAAAGGAGATTGGTAGAGATATTGTAAGTAAAGATGGTTGAATTATTTTGACTAGTTGACTTTGTAAGTTCATTCCGATGTATCATCACCAAAATTTCTGGAGATTTACTGAAGTTTTGTGGGAGTATTACAAAAAAGAAATTACACATGGGGTTATTTTGCATGAATAAGGTTCAAAGTTAAGTAAAATTTCAACTTAAAATATTTGACTTGATTTATGCAATTAAAGCATAAACCATGTTCAAGTCAAGAGTTTGACTCAAACTATTTCAAATCGTCTTTGTACTTTAATTATGCAAAAACAACTATAATGCTAGAAAATGCTTTTCAGTTTTAAAACTGTCCTCACAGCTCTCCCCTTACATCTCCAGCAGTTAAAGAGGAAAAAAACATGTTTAGTGTTTTTCAAATTAACTCACAAATCACCTAGTTGCAAAAATGTCCCAACCATCTCCAGTAACCAGTGGCGGTTTGACATTTGTGGAGGAGGGTGGCATCCACCCATACTAACCATATGTAACACTGCCTATCTCCAGCTTAGTCAATGGGGGGCAGTAAGTAAGCTTGGGTGGCAGTAAGTAAGCTTGGGGGACAGTAAGGTCAGTCATCCAGCCTATGTCAGCAAAACTGCCCAATACCCCCCCCCCCCCAAAGAGCCCGAAGAACCTTTAGGCATGGGGTGGCATCTGGGCGTCGTCTACTCCTCTCTTCCGTGAGAGAAGGAGTAGAGGAGACTCATCAGCAGTGCTCTCTCTCTCTCTACACAGATGCTGTCACATATTTCGGAATGGCCATGGAAAGTTTTTAGACCATTCTGTAATAACAGGAATAAATTAAACATTTTAAAAAATATATGAATGGATGAAGACTCTAGTGTACAGTACTGGAGTGACTGTTGTATCACTCAGGGTCCCCAAACACCTAGATTTCTTTGTCAGATTTCCTTCAGATCTCTTTTTGTTTAACCAAAACCATGTAATATGAGGGACTTGCTAAACAAGCAAGTTTACCTGTGTTCAATCACAGAAGACTCTATACTGCATGGTTTTTGGTAGATCTAAAGGATATCTGACACAAATCAAAAGGTGTATGGCCAGCTTCAGGCTTACTGAAATTTTATGAATGAAACATAAAAGCTTACAAAAGCACCCAAAATAAAATACGTAGATCATCCTTATGTAATATCAATCTATAGGTAAACTTGTGGGTACAAAAATTACATCAAACATAGTGAAATATAACAATGTAACTCATACAATAGAAAGAACAAACAATATTGATGTAGAACATTCACTAACAGTATTTAGTGTGGATGCCATAAGAAGCGATATTGCAGAAAATGTGTAGAAATCTCTAATATTCATTTTACTCTCCCCATGTATTTTTTCTGTACACAGCTTGTGCTGTTATGGCTATTGATTACAACGGGCAGAATGGTAGAGAACAACAAATATTAATAGCAGCACCTTCCTTTAAAATGCAGTTTTTTCCCCCTTTATTCTTGAAACACTTTCCGTATCACGATTTTTATGTTCTCAGTGGAAACCTTTCCTTTAAACAAATCTAGACGTAAATTTTTAGGAGCGCTGAGAAAGCTTTTAAGGACATCTCCAAACTCACTAAGTGAAATCACCTTTTAAAGAGTTTACCAATTCTCTAGGGGTCCCAAACTACCAGTTTTAGAACTTTAAACGGCAATTTTGCAGGATTTCATTTTACAGGTGCGGTGTGTTGAAGCGTGGAAGTTCTACAGTGCATGTTTAAGGCTGACCTTGGATATGACTGTTAACAGCTCTACATAAACTACAAATGGAAATGCAAATGAGTTAAAGAAGGCTGATCAGGGAAGAACATATAAAAAGTGGTTTTCTTGTAACTTGGTTAGAACAACACAACTTGGCTTCTTTATACAGGAACTGAAAATCTCTAATGACTGAGTATCTGCATAAGACAAGCTTTGTCAACATCTGGCGTAATGCTCGGCATTGACAGGTCGTCGTCAAGACTGACTGTCTGTCGGCGGCGTGCCAAAGGAAACAGTGACTCACTTGATTCTGATTATTGTTTGATCAGCGGCATTATATTTTGCAAGCACTTCATGTAGCACATAATAAGGGCCGATGTTCTCATTGCAATACGGCAGAAGCTGCGGTTACTTATGCGGCTTTAGTTTTATGCGGTTTCCTTTCTTTCTTTTAAACTTCAGTTCCAGAAAGCTTAGCTATGTGATGAACACATAAAAAGATAAGATACTTACCAATTAAGGCATCTCTCAGCAGGAATAATTATTGGCCACCATACGCTCTGCGTGTCGCCTAATATCTGTCACCGGGAACCCCGCTGAGTTGTCAAAAGCTCTATGGAAATGACTCAGATACTGAACACTAGCAAATGTCTGCCACAATAAACACACATACGCATACATACAAACATACACACACAAAAACACACGTTAACAGTCCGTTATTGAGTTCTTGTGAATTAAAAATAAATAAGCAACAGAATTAGTATTCTAGGCCTAGTATCTAGTATTCAAAACCTAATCCTTGAAATCATGGCAATTAATAGCAAAAGTAGCAGTTATTGGTCAACAAAGAAGACATTTTGCACATGCATTCAGGCCTAAAAATTACCTAAACCCCCAAAACACAAAATACATTCTGAAAGCAGTAATAACTGCAAGTTATGTTTAGCAAAATTTGTACAGTTGCTTACCAAACCTATATTTTAATAAAATGTATATGCACACCATCTAAATCCAATTCATGAGTTAATTTATTTATATAAAATTAAGATACACTAAATATCACCACAATACCAAAATAAGACCATGGCCATTTCAACATATATCAAGTATATTTTGAGGCTTGGCAAAATCAGAAAGATTAATTGTCCATTTAAGTGTTAGCGGCAATATTTGTACATGTTATGAGATGTGTCAATATACAACCATATTCTTGGAGTGTGAATGTTGGTGTATGTGTGGGATGAATTTTGAATTTTATTAGTTTTTTATTAAAACTTTATTGTTATCACAAGAGAGGGGGTTACCACTTATAAAATGTATGTTCCTCTGCTATTTAAACATATCCACAAATTCTAACAGTGGATGCTGGAGTTTATGTACATCTCTAAATCCTATTTTTGGGATATGTATAATTTAAATGCCACCCATTCCTTTGACAGCTCTCTTGAGTGTGTCTACCCAATGCAATGAGGACATGTTCGCCCTCCTTCAGAAGTGACGTCAGTGCTAGCTAGTGATGTCGCGAACCCAAATTTTCGGGTTCGCACACCAGCGAACACGCGAACCGCCAGACTTCATGGGAGCGAATTAAAAAACAAGGACCCCTTCGGCCACAATGGTTGGGAAGTTTCTTTCAGGGGTCAAACACCTGGACAATGACATGACAGAGGGGAATCCATGGCAAAACTCCCAAGAAATTTTTTTTTCACACCATAAATCCGCCGCCAAAGATTTCAAATGATAGTCAATGGATCGCGTCGCATTGGCGGGTTTTCGCGTCACTTCGCTTCACGCGTTGGCGGGTTTCGCGTCCGCTCATGCCTTGACACCTGGACAATGACATGACAGAGGGGAATCCATGGCAAAACTCCCAAAAATTTTTTTTGGCACAAAATAAATCCGCACCAAAGATTTCAAATGATAGTCTATCCGCGTCGCGTTGGCGGGTTTTCGCGTCTCTTCGGCGTCGCGTTGGCGGGTTTTCCGCGTCGTTTTCGCGTCACTCATGCATGGTGCCCGTGTCCCACCTTTGCCCTGCCCACCATGCCCTGTCACAACTATTGCCGTGTCACTGACCTTTGTCCGTGTCCTACATTGCCCTGTCACTGACCTTTTCCTGTCTCCACCTCTCAGGCAGCATGGAAGCATCTCTCCTTGCTATGTTATAGGGGTAGGATGGTCCGTGAGGTGTGGGTGGATTGCTGATTAGCCTCTGACTGAGACTCAAAGGTCAAGTTTGTTCAATGTAAAAATAGGGGGCGACATTTTTTGCCATGTGTCGTATTCGCAAGCAACACGACACATGCGATATTCGCCGCAAACAGTTCGGCGGCGAACAGTTCGGGACATCTCTAGTGCTAGCACAACCAGCTAGCACAACCAGGAAGTATGCGTTCCAGGTACCGGATGTGACGTCATTGAAGTCCGATCCGCCCGTTCACGGACGGACATGGCCGAAGTTCGGCCATCACTACTTAAGAAAATGGTAATGTAGAATTTTACAGTATAGGCCTTCTGTAATACAGTACACTCTGATCTGGCAGTGCCAGTAGGGTAATGAGTGCTTAATAGTGTTGATCACGAATATTCTAATCGTGAATTTTCATTGCGAATATCAGCACTATGAGAAATCTCAATAATCGCAAATGTAGTGCTATATTTTCGTAATTGTGATCGTTTTCACGATTTTTTACATCAGTGCCCGGAACTACCATGCATTGCGTTCTCAATATGCTCATGTACAAGATTTAATTTAAGTAATAATGACTGGAGATCAAAAATTCTCGAACTTAGAATTTATTGCGAATATTAGACAAATATTGCCTATGCTGCTGCTTAACTGAGTGGACTATGTTGGAAAAGGGATTGTGGAAGTTTAGTAGTAGAAGTCTGATGCATTTGAATAAGTAGTAGTAGAAGTCAGATGCATTTGAATAATTGGAATCCCACTTTAAAAGAAAGACTCGAGTTGAGGAGCCCGTAAAATTTTTTAATACTCCTTTATTGTTAAGAACAGAAATACATCAACGCTTGTATGGTTGTATATAAGCGTTTCGTGACTCATTTGTCACTTCATCAAAAATATATATACATAAATATAAAAGAGTGTATCTTGGTAAATGGAGTAGCATGGTTTCTGGAAGGACCAGAAGTAAAGGAAGCTTCCTTATACATATATTTTTAAACATCCTGATGAAGTGACAAAAGAGTCACGAAACGCTTATATACAAGCGTACAAACGTTCATGTATTTCTGTTTTTAACAATAAAGGAGTATTTAAATTTTTTACAGGCGCCTCAACTCGAGCCTTTCTTTTAAAGTGGGATTCCAATTATTCAAATGCATTTTTCGTTACCAGACAGGAAGGATCTAGCAACCTATACTACCGGTCTCCCATAGTCTGCGCGAGTGCGACCTCTGACCACTAAGCTTTGAAATAATTTCCCCCTCCACGTGCTGTTTCACCACAATTGGCAGCATCTGTGATCCGCTCCTCGCCAAGTTCTTACCAGCGTCACCTTTTTTCCCTTCCTTTCTTTTTGGGGGTAAAAGAACACCTTTTTTTTGAGGTTATTCCTCATCAAGCTTTTAAAAAACCCCTTATCTTAGAGTGATTAGAATTGCAGCAGTCTTTGGTAATTTAGGCATTGCTAAAGTGAGGAGTTTCCTAGCGGTCAGCCCCAATCGCAGCAGTACAGAGTACTATGCTTGAATTTCCCATTGTCCCCCTGCCCTTGATGTTGGCTGGAAATCCAACGCCACTCCATTTTAATGGAGGTCTATGGTGCCCCCCTCCCCAGCCCCTTTGCCATCACCAATGATGCCGGAGGGGTGGTTCCGGAACCCTGGAAATGCTGTGCAGATATAGAGAATCACTGCAGATCTCCGGGGGTATAGCATGTTTTTTCTATCTCAGTGCTAGTAGCGGTTGAGACAATCCCAAACCCCAAAGGAACTGGGTTCATCAAGAGCGAGGGAGGTCAATAACCACCATGCTGAGAAAATTGGGGCAGGTGTCTGGTACGGGTGCTTGCAGGGACTCTTCACACTTCACACTTCACACTACACTTCTACACTACACTTCTACACTTGTATTCTAATACACTTCTACACTTGTATTCTAATATCCAAATTTGTGTTATTGTGTTTTTTATTTAATTAAAGTATTGGTATAATGTTTTGACGTGGAAAGTACTTTCTCAGAACACCTTTTCCCACATATTAACCATGCCAGATTCATATTCTGTGTATCATATTAGTCATGGCTATTTGTTTATCAGTCATGTAGATTTTGAAACGTCTGAGCGCTTGTGAAACAATCCACACCTACATGGAGATAATAGATAAGAATAATAATCACTGCTATACTAGAATTAACATGTCTAGAAAACATAAAAAAATGCTTTAGATATTACCATGAAAAAAAGATTACGCATTTCCTGGATGTTCACTTAATCACCAAATAAAATGATTAATACAAGAAACACAAGGAAATATTGGCTAATGGAGACATATTCTGTGTTATCAGGCATCCTGCAATTTATTTATTTAGGGATCACTTTAATGCACTGGTACTTTTCCAAGAACTGTACAAATCATCATTCAGCAAGTAAAGGCTTGTAGATTCTTAGAGCCACAGGGCTCATGAATATTATCAAGCTTTTTCCATTCTCCTTTTTAACTGAGTAATATGGTTTTACAGATCTGCAAAGGACACAGCAAACTCTATCAAGTAGGAAGAAAGGAGATCAAGAAAGGTTACTTTGAAAAACATTAAGTAGGATCAGAGTTTGCTGAGTGAACTCTGGAAGATTTGTCATGAAAGTGCAAAGCGAGAAGAGACAAAAGCAAAAATAATTCCGTTCCTATGCATCCTTACACTTTATGTCTTTATTTTTTAGCCTTTTACCATTCACTTGAATTTGACAAAGTAAACACACCTAATGCGTTCATTTCTCCTCTTTCATATTCACACAGACAATATGTTATGTTATAATAACATTCAGCTATTTACAGCTCGAAAATGTCAATAATAACAGTATTCCAAGGCTTAGACAGATGCATTGGAGATTATAGGGGTTATCTCTGAACAGAGGTATGTTTTATTAAATTTACCTTTAGACGTGTTAGATCCTGAATTTTAATTTAGCCGAACATAAGCAGGAGTCGTATATGAAGGTGGAGATGGAGTTGTGAAGCTTTCTACAGATTTTAAAGGAATGCTCCAGGCAACTTGTAAATATAAACATGCTGGGAAATAGCTGCTCTATACTTCAGTGTTGTATTCAGGCATTGCAGATGTTTTTCATTCTTTTTACAGACATGTTCGCCCTATAATTATTTCTTTTATTGTCATATAATATACTGCTGTAAAGTTAACCCCAGAATGTTTCTCATAACCACCAATCATGTTTAAACCTTGGAAGTTTGAGTGTGATTGACAGTTGACACAAAGGAAGTTATATAATACTGAAGTCGGGGACTACACCCCTAGTGAACTGCTGCTGTGACTGGTGGATCACAGGGAGCTTTGTGATTTTTTTTCTTTTTTTTTAAAGTGGACCTACCACCAGAAAATTATAATTTCATGAATGGCACTAGAAGTCCCTGATAATAGGGAGGAAAGTTAAAAAAAAAAGAAAATCTAACCTGTAAGGAGTAATTAATGTAAAGTAATATCCCCCACAGCCTCCCTTCATTTCCTGGCCCGGCCGCGGCCACAGGAAAGGAGCTGAGAGCTCTGAGCAGTGGGATTGCTGGGTAATTCTGTCATCTCGGCTCTCCATTGAGGTACATTGATGAAAATTCCCATAGAAAACCATTGAACGCCCCCAGTGGCCACCCGCGATATTGCACCCTGTGTTAACCCCTGGAGCCGGGCAAAGAAATATGGAATCTTTCATACAGTTCCACACAACAGCAGGTGAGTATATTATTTTAGGATCATGGAGCCCTAAGCCATCATCATACCAGCTCAGAGGTAAGTCAAACTTTAATTTTACATGTCTAATTTTTACATATTGAGTTTACATCCACTTTAAATACTACCAATGTGTGGTACAAGAACGAATGGACCTACTGCTAGTTAGGGGGGATAGTTTATTCCTAAAAGACACACTACCCAATGATTCACTATAGGGTAGCAATCTATAACTTATGTGTTTTTTTGTTTCTCAGCAAGGACTGAAGTAGGACCGATGTATGGGAGACAGTGCCAAACCAAAAATCTAATCACCAAATCAATTTAAGTGACTACATAATTTCATAAAATAATACCATTTCAAATTGTAATCATTATATCTTTTATTTCATACTATTCTGAATTAATAATAAGAGTAAAATAATTTGTTTATAATTACATTCTGTTTTTTTCCACAATGTACAATGTCCCGATCTTTTTTTAATGGCAGGACTGTACATTTATGTAAATTTGACCTGAGTTTAGCTGTAGAAGACAAATAATGAAAAAATAAAAATATAAATCTGGATCCAGTGAGATTTAAGAACAATGTCCTAGTTTAATATCTTCACAATATTTCCAAAAAGCACTCAGAAGACAGTTCAAAGCATTGAAATCCCATTACCTGTGGGAAGGAAGCCTTGCCAATGTTAAATGAGAAAGGTTTGACATAAAATACATATTTGAAATTTATTATCACTTTTGGCAAATATTCTCCGAGGCTCTATCAGCCTCCGTGTCGTATAGCTGTCATTTCCCTGATAGAACATTTATTACCTAATGCATATTTGCAAGATGGTATGCACAAACAAAAAGGACAACCTATTAGAGGAAAAAAATAGCTCTCATTACCCCGAAAAGGCATTCATGTTTAAAGTGAGTGACTAGCACCTTTTCTTGGAGTACATCTCACATCACAAAAGTATTGTTCACATAATTCACTGACGAGAAGCCTTCCAGGAACTAAATTATACACCGGTGTAACCTATACTTAAAACGGCCTCTGCTTTGATTATGTGCACCTGCATCTGACATCAACATCTATATGGCAAAATAAAAGACGATGCACGACTTGAGATGGGCCATCATAATATCTGCTCATTATATTACTGACCTGGAGCCTCAACACAGTAATAATGAAATTGAAGAGGATTAAAACAGGCTTAAAAGATGTTTAAAATATTTTGTCTTTTGCCATTTAAAGACACTAATTTTTCACCTCTTAATCCTGGCCAAGTAATATCATCTGCATTATTACTAACTAGGCAAATTCCTAACATGAGCCTTTGCATGCAGATGCTAAAATTGGAAATACCGTATTTTTCGGACTATAAGACGCACCAGACCATAAGACACAGTTTTTAGAGAAGGGAACACCAGAAAAAAAGATTTAAAAGGTTTTCACATCAATTGCCTTAATGCAATGAATTCAATGAATGCAATATTCAATTCAGTCAGTATATGCCTTTAGCAGCAGTACACTCTCAGCACAACTTCATTCTCCACACTGATCGGCAGGAGGAGGGGGAGCAAAAGGTGCAGAGTCTACTGCTCTCAGTCTCTGCTCTACTCTGCCGATAGTGCTGTTACAGTGTCTGTGGGATCTGCAGAGTGATTGCAGTTTCCACGGACACTGAGAGAGGGAAGGATGCCAGTTCATCTATCTCTCTCTTCGTTGCCTATGCCAGCAGTGCTGTGAGCTTTGCTGAAATAGGCAATTATACAGTACAGATGGGAGAGCGGACACCGGCCGGCATCTCACATCTGACAGCTCCTTCAGCTCCCCGGCTAATCTCTGAGTGGCTGCGGGGGTCACGCATTCGGACCATAAGATGAAGATACTTTTTGCCCCCAATTTTGGGGGTGAAAAATGTGTCTTATGGTCCAAAAAATATGGTATATATTGTACACAATGACAGTTTAGCATTAATACCCCTGGAGGTATTCCCAATTATGGCTCCAGTGCAAATATAAATCCAATTCAAGAAGGGGTAACCCTGAGCCACACACTTGGGGACAGCTTACGTTCACTTAACAATCCTGTGGTATCTAATCCAGCAATGCTGTTCGGGGTTCACTTCTGCCTGAGTACATCCTGGGATGCCTTTGCCTGTCATCAGTGGCCTCTGGGAACTCCTCTCCTCCCACTCCTATGCATGTATTGTCTGATTAGGGAGAGGGTTCCAAGTTCTTACATCCCTGGAGTCATTGATAATCAGTAATCAGTGTGTAATTTTTCATACCCCTTGTGGCACTGAAAAAGTCAACATACACTGACGGTCAGGAATGGCTAGGCCTCAAATGCAACTATGGGGCTTTTATGACTAAGCCTGTGTTCAGTGGAACTTATTAAAGCAGTGCCTCTTAAACTGGGGTAAGAGTTACACTAAAACAAAGCCAAATGTGTGGGCTACCTTTATTGACAATGGATACTGAGGAGTATGAGTGGATCTTATATCACAAGGTGAGGGCAGCTCAGTATGCTTTCTCTAAATAGCTTGGTGCCAAAATGAATGGACCTGGAAGACATGTGTACCAAGATATTGGCGCCACAGTTAGGATATGGGGGGG
>CM070032.1:203598887-203621565 GCA_036250615.1 Ptychadena robeensis
GGTGCACTTTTGGTACAGAAATCTGGACCTCAGCAGTGCGCTAGGGAGGTTAAAAAGTACTGTTTTTTAGCTTCTACATTTACTAGTTACATTTGAAAGCAGACAAATGGTTATGTGCCAGAAATGTGATTTCCCTGTCTATACTGTTGTTCTTGAGGCTTGCTTTACACCCTCTCCCACTTGGCTCATTTATACCATCCTGGGTACAAAAGTTACCTAAATATGAGAGAGTCTCCTTAGGATGTACAGCTTTAAAGGTCATCATGAGCCAAGTATTGCGTCCACCACTCCAGGGAGGATTTTGGCTACTGCTTGATTCCTCCAGGGACTATATGGGTTCATCTCATCGATATCAGCGAAGCTAAATATTGATATGCTTTGATAGCAACACCACTATCACTTCTATTGTAATATTTCTGTGACCACTGAGCTATATTTAATTGAAACCACACAAATCATCCTTAGTATGTTTTGTGTCTGCTTTAATTGAAAACCCAAAATAAGGTAGACGGTTTCTTCTACCTTACCTTACAACTCTACAAATGTAGGTAGTGTAAAGATATTATTATTATTTATGACTTTACACCAACTAATTATATTACATTAAATAATGGATTAAGGGCAACAAAAGCTAACAAACTATGGTACAGGAGGAGAAGAGGACCCTGTTCATTTGACCTTAGGCTGGGTTTCCACTGCATCAAAATCCCTCCGTTTGACATACGTCAAATGGAGGGATGTTGACGTAGACCATTGTGATCCATGATGCTGTCTCCACATGTGTTGGTCTGCTACGGTGTGCCCCATTGCGTTAAAATCAAAGTAGACCACTATGTTGATTTTGACGCATCCCTCAGTAACGCACAGGGGGTGCGTTAATGCACCCATAGGCAATGCATTGAATCCGTTGACTGAAAAAAAAAGTTACATATGTCCTGACGGATGCTTAACGGGTGCCTGACGGATGCTTAACGGATGCCTGACGGATGCTTAACGCGTGCCCCCAACGCCTCACAGTTGCGTTGACGGAGGGACCTTGACGGACTGAAAAATGTAGTGGAAGCCCAGCCTTACAATCTAAGAAGTCTGGGAACAAAGTATATAATAGGTAGAGGAAATACCAAAAAGATACTTCTCATTTGTTACATACAAAGTGAAGGGAAATGTTCCTAGTAAATACTAGTGATGAGCGACTAGGCAATATTCGAATTCGCGTAATTTCGCGAATATCCGCCATAATATTCGATTCCATATTCGTAATCTCGAATATCCGCACTTACGACATGAATTGCGATCTTAAAATCGCAATTGCGATCAAATATGCACCATGCATGCAAGTCAATGGAGCTCGGATATTCGACTGGGAGAATATCCGTCATTTCCGTTTTAAAAAAATGGCATTGCGATTATATAATAGCGATCCCATTCATTGCAATGGATTGCGATTATAAAATTGCGATTATCAAATCGCGAAAAAGCGTGAAGAATCGCGATCGCGATGGATATCCGATGATATATTCGCGAATATTCACAAAATGGCGAAATAGCGATATTCGAGCTAAATATTCGAAAATCGAATATTCCAGCTCAACACTAGTAAATACACAGGTAGCCACTGTTAAAAAACATCCCTTCTCTGAAGTAAGAAGAGAAAAAGTTGTAGTTCTTCTAATCCCATCATAGCTAAATCTTCATGAATATGGAATCCACCATAGAACATCCGTAGAATGGATAAGGACGAGGATGTTTTACATTTTACATTTTCCTTTAAATACAGCAGATAAAGAGGTAACAGATTTATTTAACTGAAACAAAGTTTATATTAAAAGAAAAAGAGGAAACGATTTCGCCAGAAGTCTACGGATAAAACCTTACATACTGTAGGATTACACTTGATCTGAGAAGAAAAAAAAATAAATCCTAAGATTTAGATATTAAACAGCAGATATGAAAACAGCACAGTCTGAGAGAGTTTTAATGACTTAAGAAGTTACAATACTCAAAATTAGAAAAAAAAAAAGGAGACGCTGTAAGCCGTGATATTGAGCCAGACTATAAGATCCATACTTGCTGGTACAGAACAATGGTGAGATGTTCTGATTTGTGAGGACACCGAAATCCTCTGACTTACAAGTCTGGATTTTCTTGTCGAGCTATTTATACAGGTACTTTGTTATATCTCACCAAGCCTTACATCTCTGACTGTTAACTACTTCAAGGTTAAAGTGTCATATCTTCCCGAAATGAAAAGTTCAGTTTGGGTAAACATAGTTAAGAACAATTACAGACTGCCTGCTTCTATTTCAGGTCTATTTAAGGTTTCACTGGCCTATCACATCATTGGTTTTATTATAAAGGATAGAATATATTGGCTTGTATACTGGCTTCATTTAAAAATGTCTTGCCACTACTATGCAAATTTAATGTTTTTATACTTTCTGAGTACCACTTCTGAGTCCAAAGTATAATTCTGAGTACATCTTGTGTTGCAGAATTCCTGGTTTAAGGTGAGTATAGTGAATGGACCACAGCTAGAATCGATGTGTGTATTGCTTGATTAAGTCACAAAGGAAGGCCAATCTTACAGTTGTCAATCAACATGTGAAGGTGAGCAATGGCAACTGTGACTAAAATCTGTGCTTAAACATGAAGTAATAGGACGTGAAGCCCTTCTCAAGTCCAACTGAACTCCTGTAATACATTTTGGGTCTTGCAAGGCAAAATCTTTATAGGAAAGTGATGGTTAAACAATATACTCAGCTTAATACCCCCACTACCATTAGTATACATGTTCCTCACTGTTACTGCCACCCCTCATTCAAAGTAAATATGAGTAGAGAAGCCATATTTGATATGACTTGAATACAATATCCTGCTTCTGGAAGCACAGGGTCAATCACCAAACAACCAGTAGCTCAAATGATATACAGATTATTTGCCATGTAATGTAAATGCTGATCGATCAACTGTATTCACTTAAAATGTTTAACTACATAAGGCAATATAAAAAAAGGATTTTTGCTTGTAACTACTTCAATATTCAAAGTAAAAGTAATGCATCTTACCTAGAAGTATGCTATTTTCTTCACCCCTGTAAGCTTAACAGATCAGAAATAAAGTGGTTATATGCTTTCAAAACAAATTAATATGTTCTGCTGCAGAACTGGTCGGTGTCCCATATCCCACAATGTGATTGTGTACTTTTCTGTGGTCCTCACTAGTGTTGAGCTTGAATATTCAAATAATAGTTTTTCGTGAATATTGGCAATTTGTGAATATCTTGAATATGACGGCGGATATTTGCAATATTCGCGGTATGGCAATGTATTGCAAAAATAATATTCGCATTGTGAAAATAAACATGGTCAACAAACACATGTGACCATTTATTTCAAAGTTTTTCACAACGTGAATATTCATATTTACGCATATTGAGTTGAATATTAGTAGAATTATTCGCAAAATATAGTGAATTTGAATATTGCCTATGCAGCTCATCACTAGTCCCCACAAACTTCCTCTTCTATGGTCACAATGCTGACCCTCCACAGAACAGACAATGAACAGGTAAAATATGGATGGAAGGCCTGTAAAAGGAAAACTGTTCTAATCATACATCAAAGTACTAGTAAGCTGTAGCATTTCTTTAATGAAGAGTTTAGTTTAATTTGAAGCAAAATAAAATGGTACCCACACAATCTTCAGGACAATTCATAGAACTAGTATTACTGATATACAGTGCTTGTCTGGCAGTTCTCTTTGATATCTCCATCTCCAATTCCTCAGTGTTTCTAGTCAAGTAACAACATTACTGCTTTCTGTTTTTAATGCTCGGTAAACTGAAGTTATGAAGCTGGAACTCTCCAATGTACAGAATTACAGATATCCTTTATATAAAATTAAACACTATCTCTGTACCACATTAAATATGTATAGTATATTTTATTTAGCATGTGTTAGTGCATCTAATATACTTCATTAGCGAGCCAAATTAAGCTTCCAGTGAACTGCTCAGAGGGCTGACGTGTGAAACATTCAACCATTCCCATAAAGAAATATTTTTGACTTGGACAGAGCTAATACGCAGGAAAAGGTGAACAGCATATTAATACCTAAAATTAAAAACATAACCCACCCAATGGCTTTATTATGTTTCCATAATTAATTATAAATATAATAAATAAAATAACAGAAAGGCTCCCAGTGCAGATAGTGTAACTGTAACTAAACTGAAACCAATATGTAACCATCTGTACCAGCCACCAACCTCTATTTTCTCAGCTCGGTGGGTACATAACCAAATCTCCTTACTCCAAGAATATCTAAATCACCAAAGACTGTCACCATTATAACCAATCCAAAATATCAATTTTAGAGATTCTTAATCAGCCAACACATGTGACAGACTGGTCATCTGTCAATGTGTAATTAGACTTTTAGGTGTGTTTCCTACTTTAGTTTTCTGAGTGTTTTTATTTAGTTTTTTCTTACATTCCCACAGGTACACTTAGAGTTAACACCTGGTTGCAGGTGATTGGAGCTGCGTGTGACTCCAAATAGCTGCAGAGTCCAGTGTGTCAGGGTTTCAGATCAAGTAGAAGACCGTAGGCTTCTAAACGTAGACAGGGGGCACACAAGGAGTGTGAGGCCCAGACCTGTGGCTACTGGAGGTGCTCATATGGACTGTTCTGCAAATAAACATGGGCAGGAGCCCTAAAACAATACTTGTGTGGATTATGGGTTGAGAGCACCCCTTTGAGCTGAACCCCCTCACATAGTAGCAAATAATCCAAGATTTTCATTACAGGCAGTGTCAAGGACACGCCATGCTGTGACCTACACAAGTGGAACAAAAACATGACGTTGCTATCAAATATAGAACATTACATGTCAAACACTTAACTTAACCCTTAATTTATGTTCCTTCACCCACCCAATTATTCACCATGACAGTTTGTTAATCTGCAGAACTCAAAATGGCACATTCAAATCGGAATATATGATAGATTGAATCTCTATGATAAAAAATTCATACATTTCTGATTCCCCCTTTAAAATAGTAGTATGACCTATTCATAATTTATTTCTAACGTCCTATAGCAAGCAAGAGTAAATTCATGAGAAGTGGTGTCAATAGGAGGTTCATAGGTTGTGGGCTATAAAAAAACAGATTTAACTTCCTAAAAATGATAACTAGAAGTTAGGCTTTATCAGTGTAAATCTATTGGTCTATCTAAGGGCTCGTTTACATGGGTGGTTGTTAACCGCCTGGTAAACAACCAATTAGCACAATCAGCCATCGAACATGAGATGTCCGATAGATCTGTCACATGGTCGTTATCTGAACGACCCCAGAGTACCTGCACAAGTTTGCAGGTTCTCGCAAACAGGAGTGTCGGTCGCTGAGGACTGAAAGCATACTTGTGTAAATGCATACTTACTCTCCACAAACACTGGACAGCTGGTGTAATGTCTTCATAAATGTTAGCAAGCCCAGTTGCTTTGACTTACAACTGCAGGTACACTATGACTTGATTAATGATAACCTTCCCATACATAGCATTAATAATTGTGTGTTTCAGTATATAATAGGAATCAATACACTGAGAACCTTTTTTTTTATAGATTTTTTAAGTATGCACTTTTCCTGCTCTACTATACCTGGAGGTTACATTCTAGTGTCTAATCCATACAACCTGACAAGGGAAGACCCTTAATAAATGACCAAGTCCTGTAATGCAATTTCTTTTTTAATATTCGTCCAATTAAAAAAGGAATTAAACTAACATGGTTTACCACCTATGAATTTTTATAAGTCTTGATGACTCAGTAAGGAAAGACAAAAGTTCCACCTACGTGGTATATTTAGTGGAATCAATCACCTTAAGGGCTCATACAGACAGGCATTTATGTCAAATGCGGCCATCTATATTCAACAAAGCAGTGTGAGTAGAAAATCCAACTTAGAAAAGAGATGTGTTTTGTCTATAGTTCAACCGCAACTCTGTAAAGCTGGGCCTAGACGTCTAGATTTTAGTGCGATCGTTTACCAAAATTGATTTTGCCCTAAATTGAATGTAAAATCGATCGTGCATGGATCCATTCTGTTTGAAAAGAGATAAATCTATGAATCTTGTGGAAATTACCTTTGTTTGTGTGCTGTTGGTCACTGGCCAGTTCTTCAGCTAACACCACTCCAAACCCATAAATGTTTGCGTGCAAGACATATTGAGACTTTTAGGATAGAATTGTCCAGGAATTGAGGACATCATATGTTGCAGTCTGCTGGCAGATCGGTTAAAAAATCGAACACAGGAAAATCGAGACATCTATGCCCAGCATAAGAGGAGTGTTTTTTTTTCTGCTAGCACCCCTCCGCCGCCCCCTCTCAACTCAAAAACTACTAAGTCTGGTGCCCTGTGATTTCTGATGGCGGCCCGGGAACAGCCAAGGAAATCAGCAAAATCAGAATTAGCAACTACCAACAATGTCAGTTGAATACCTCTTAGTATATATTTCTATTTACATGAATGCACCAAAAAGTAAACACTTATAAGCTAGCCATACACGTGTCGGATTCCATGGCCAATTGATCACTCACCCAATTGATTCCGGCGATCTCAGCGGTTCTCTGTCGGATCCAATTCTGAGCCCCCGATCAATTGGACGCGATCACTCGGACAAGGTGGTATGCAGCGATCGGATCCTCTTAATTGGCTGATTGATTGCAGCTCCCATTCCCGCTGAGATCGCCGGAATCAATTGGGTGAGTGATCAATTGGCCATGGAATCCGACACGTGTATGGCTAGCTTTAGACTCACAAATGTTTGCGTGCCTTTGCCAAGCGCGAGAAGTTTAAAATTGTATATCCATGCGCTATGCAGCTGAGAAAATATCCAAGAAAGAGTTTCTGGATAGAAGAAGTTCAGACTATAGCAAGAGTTCCAAATTGATGTATTGCCACAAAATTGTTCAATCTTCTCTACTGCTGCCTGAGTAATTGTAAGAAAAAGTATTTTACTCATTTCTTGCCCAAAATTGCTAAATTTGTGCCCTAGGCATCCTACAAATTGGTAGAAGATCTGTGATGGGCGAGAGTCAGGCAGAGAAAAGATGTATCTTAACAAGAAATTGACTGCTCAGATTCTTTTTCAGACTTACCTTCCTGTGTTTCAAAGAACAAATCAAAATCGAATTTGGACAGCTGAGTCTTTGCAGTGTCAGAGGATTGATCTGATTGATTTTAATGTGGCACGTGCTAATAATAGTATTAGATCCCCATTGTTATGTTCACTGCTGTGTAATTACTACATTTTACAGCCTCTGATTTTGGTTGCTATACACCTAAAACTCTATCAAGCTTATCCGGAAAGGCAATGAGCAATGTACTATGGGTAGAACTATCCAATAGCATTCAATACTGAGATATTTGAGCAAAGCAAGGCCGCAAGATGCTATTTTATGTCATACAAACATCCACAAACCAAATAACATGTTGGTGGTTTACTAAAGTAGTGCAATATCATCAACTAGAAAAATGAACCTATTTCCATGTCAATCTGGAAAAAGACAGACCTGCAGGACAGCATAGATGTAAGGTGTGCTTCACAGTAGCAGGAATAGTCCCTAATTAAAAAAAAGTTTGAAGAATGTGGGGAGGGAATAGAGGTCTTACCTGATTGGAGGTTAGGGTTAAGTGGCAGGTAGGAGCCATTGGGAACTCCATGCTAGGGGCTTCTGGGAGTTCTTGGAGAAGAAGTTTGTCTTGCCCGACCCCCTTCCCACCCAGATTTTTCTTTATTTTCCATTTTTTTGTCCACTGTTTGTATGTTTGTTATACCAGCAATGATGGAAAAAGGGGTCTTTGGAGGTCTGTTCAAAACGTGTTATGGTTATAAGTTGAATGGAGGTTATGGTAGTTGCCCAGTGTTGTGTCAGTGGTTTCAACATAGGATTGGTCACTTTACAAAGTTTAAGTCTGGTGTTATCCCAAAATCGGCTGTGGTCCCCCCTTGGGACGAGGGTCACTATGCAATGGTTTTTGGCTAACAGACACTAAAGACCCCTTTTTCTCTGAAAGTATGTTTTATTTGTTAATTGCTTATTGTGTTAATAAAAAGTTATTGTTTTTATTAGTTGTTAAAAAAGTGCTGTTCTCTCTACCTGGTCTCTAGTGAAAAAATTATTCCTCCAGCTGGATCTTTCTGCTCCTGATCTTGCCGGGGGAAGAATAAAAATCTACTTCTCGCTGGCAAACATGGCAGGTCGAACACCATTCCATGTTCGTAGGCCAAACTGTCCGCAAGGTATAAGTATAATGGGTTTTAACTCTTTGTTAAAGGTTTGGTAGGTGGGTTTAGTTCTGGTTTAAATATGCCGTTGGACAAATATGTCTTTCATTTTATTTTAAACATCCAATAAAAAGATCATTTAAAATCTTCAAACAATATTGTAGAGCGTATGCAATTTTAACTCCTGGGTAGTAAATATAAATAAGTAAATGCCATAGGAATGATTTCTTGTCTTCTGATGATAAATGGGCCACACGTTTGTTTTCTTCTCCATTCTCCTAATGTTGTATATTTTTTTGAAGTGCATTACAATGTTCACATTAGGAACACTTATTTAAAGGCAAAAACGTTCAATGATTATTTAATAATACCATGTACAGATCGATAGAGTGACTGGATTTAAGTCCCTCTGGATAGATCTAGACTCATATCATGAAAAATGGTCCTTTATCAGAAAAGGACCTCTACTGCTATGCTATTGACTGGTAGCATGTTATTGATTTCGCTAGGACTTTTTATTACATAAATTGCTTTCTTAGAAGACCATTTTGCCTGAAGGATGGTCAGCATAAGCCACCACTTTTCATGTTTCGTTTCAGAACTCGGTCACTTTTCATCTTTCATACCCAGACATGTGTTCCCAAGCTTGATATTGCTGCCATATACTCCCTTGCCCAGTGTAGCGAGGATTATATATGGTGGTTGCTGGAGAGGTTTTTCATTCTGCTGTGTTTTTTTGCGTATAACAGTATGATGACCTGTCTATTATTTCAGGTTCTCTCATTAAAATATAGTTTGTTTGCTAAAAAACAAAACCGCAGAGAACAATGGTTTATTTTTTTGTTGCTTCTGATACCAACATAATAACAAGGTATCTGATTATTCTATTAGCATCACTAATTCTAAAAATTTCAATGTACACACCTATTAAACCATTGCACCTGTTTGGACATGTTTTCATTTCTGTTCTTTACTGCCATTAAAAGAGCAGTTATCATTACTCTGTCTGTATAGTAGATCCAATCCGAACACTTTAACCCTCTGAGCGTTTCATGGTTTTGAGGGTTTTTTCAAAACCATGCCACGGGCAATCGCGGCGGAGCACAGTGTGCTCCGCCGCGATTGCCTGCTCAGCTGAAGGCTGTTTACATAAGCCCGGCGTCACTGGAGACGCCGGACTTATGCTGGAGAAAGGCGACGCCCCTCCATTTACATGGAGGTCTATGGCGCCGCCTACCCCCGGCGAACCCGGAAGCATCGGCATACAGAAGACGGCGAGACCTCGGGTGTTCCTCCGGCTAACTGGGGTTGAGTTTCATGATGCATGAAACTCAGCCCGAGTTAATTCGGGGAGAACGCTCAGAAGGTTAAGGGGAAGCACTCTATAAAAAGTAGATTATAAAAAATTATAAAGAATTTACTTTAACAACATTAGGATTGGTTACTCCATGGATGGATTCATGTTACTCAGGTTAATATAACATATTGTGTGTGTATATATATATATATATATATATATATTGTGACAGGAGGCCTGTTAAATCCTCTGGTTGTATCCAGTATTGGAAGTATGTGTGCCCCAGATACCGGCAGTATGCCGAGTACTTTTCTATCTGACCAGCAGAGGGAGCTGGAATTGCTGGCCCTGGTTCAGGGTAAGAACAGCTGTGTCCTGTTTGCTCATTAGAGCTTGTTGATTTAGCTCTATATAACTTCATCACCTGCTCAGTCAAAGGCTCCACCCTGGAACCAGTACTGTGTCTGACTGGGGAGCAGCCTGTACCTTTGTGGTAAACAAGTATTGAGCTACAAAGCCTCTGTTTTCTGTGGATTACTTTTTCCTTTGGATTCAGTTACTGCCTCACTTTATGTACATATTATATATGGACTTCCACAATAAACCACCCGTGTGTTTTCACCTTCAACTGTCATTTGCGGTGCCTCTTTCACCTGCTGTGGACCCATCCAGGGGGTCCCGTACCTTGCCGCTCTACAGCTAATCCCTCACAATATATATTGTTTTTATTCTGTAAAGCGACAAAATAAGTTCATATCATTTGAGCTATTCTGTAATGTTTATGTGTAAAACAAAGATTTTCTACCAATATGAGGCAATATATTCACATTGTGAAAAAAATCCACATTTTGAAATAGGCTGATATTTGATCTTCTGCTCTATAAATCCCGCTCAGTTGAACAGGGAACAAAAATGTTGGTTACCCATGTTGAACTTCTATTACTTTGAATTGGGAAAGAGGGCAAAAGATCAGACGACATTATTACAGTCCTAATAGCTAAGGATAATACCACAACACTGGTGTGTGAGAATACCGGGTACCGCCTGCTGGTGGCATTGTACTTGCCCTTCCCTGGGTTGTTTCCACAGCAGGTGGCTCCCTGCAAGTATAGGCTGGGTTGAGGTCACCTGCCTCGTTAACCTGAAGGCTTTATAGGTAAGCCTCACCCACCCATGCACAACTCTGACATGTGAATCTGGACTATGTTTGCACCTGTTTGGTCTGTTCCTGTTTTGTAAGTGCACAACATATGGCTGTCTGGTTGTCAGTGTGTGCTGCCTGTCCGGTCCCCATTCTCTGGATCCTGACATGGTGTATGTATTAAAACTGCCTTTAACTGCGACAATAAAATGTTTTCTAAAAATGTTTTCTTCAATCAGCTCAAAAATACTAAATCGATTAATATGTAAGCTGTTTGTTTTTCCTGGACACCCTGACTCCACCCCCCCCCAATATTCCTGCGTATTGAGTGCCTGGGATGCCTATATCTGTATTTACATAGAAGCAAATTGCAAGGGCACCTCCCCACGAACCCGGCAACATCACTGACATCAGGGAGGTGGGACCATTGAGAATCCCACAGGGCGCCATTGCTGCATGGTTGCGCGGGCACAGGTGGAGTAGGTAAGCAATCCTGGGCGTGGCTGGGTGTTACTGATATTTGTAATTATATCTGTATCGGTAAGGTATAGATAAATAAAACAAGACTGGAAAAAGAAACAGGAACAAACGGACATCTTTATTTTAGATGTTATTGCATACAATTATTATATTATTGCATCGCCTGTAATGATCGGATCGGGAATCGATCGGTGACAAATCAACTCATGTATGGCTCATTAATGGACAGGATTGTAAATATGGGTTATAAACTTGAGTTGTTTTTACTAAAGGTAGTCGATGGCCCACCACCTTGGGACTCTGATTTGTGGTCGATTTGGATATAAGCCGATCTCCAAAATGGCCGATTCCACAAAATCAATCGATCGGCAAGGAAGCTATGGGTCCACCAATGAACTTTGATTGCTAAACGGTCGACCAAAAAAAAAGATGTCGGTTCAATGTCCGATCCGATTTTTAGTCGATTCCCATTTTGTTTGGTCGTTCGTTCAGGGTGGGCAGAATTTTTGTAAAAAATTGATCCGTGTATGGGAGCCTTTAAACAAATAAAATCAGTTCACCTCATTTTGCTTTAGACCTTGATATTTTTAAGATTTCTGTCAATAAACAGAACATTCCTAATAATTCCATTTGTGCTGCTGGTCCCGATGAAGGAACAACCATAATTTATTGTTATTATGATGCAACTGACATGACATGGTATTTTGTCTGGATACAGAAATGTTCTGTGAGCTATTACAGCTAGACATTTCGCCTGCATTCCTCACTGGAGGTCGCGTTGGCTTTTACAGATACAGGTATATAGAAATAAAAAAATTATAAAACCTAATAGTGATCTATCTTGTGTAGCTATACCAAAGTTCAATAAACAAACCACTTGAACAAATTGTCCAAATGGCACAATACGTAGCCGGGAACAGGAAATGCAATCCTCTTCCTCTGGGCCACTTATTTGATTCATGATGAAATTAAAAATCTTTAAAACTGTGCAATCATTCATGTCCTGTTGTTTATTGCATCCTTTATTGTTTGTATTCGGCTTCTTAGCCTCCAATTTTTAGCCATTTAAATAAATGTCTAATTTAATTGTATGTAACAGATGACTGATTTAAAATGCTGGACTTCACAGAAAAAACACGAGTGCGCCAGGACTGTTCTTTGCTATTAAACCATATAAAAAAAAAATCCTTTTAATTTCTTGAACTGCAGTTTATCGTAATAATAGATGTAATTGCACAAAGTTCTTTTCTGTTTGAATTATTTTAGCAGTATAATTAAGTAAGTGGTGTGTATAAACTTAATGTTTTCAGTCAGAGATATCACTTGATATGATTTGCCACAGATCAGGCATTAAACATTTATAGATGTCCAGCTGACTTAGGAGTCCCAAAATAAATTAAAGAGGAAAATTGTAGGACATGCTTAAGCATATTGATGTTATGGCTTAAAGCGCACCTAAAAATAAAAAAACACTTTTTTACACATTTTTACTTATCTCTAAAATGTCCCAATAGCTCGAATTTACTCAAAAACCTAAAAAATATATATTTCCCTATCCTGCTGACGTCTGTGAAGCCGCCATTTTAGATTCCATTCTTGGGTTTAGGCTGCAATAATGGCGGCAGCCACTGGGGGCCACCAGGTACAATGTGTGTCAATGGACACAAAGTGAAAGCAGGAAAAAAAAATTGTGAACAGCTGCAGAAGGAATGTCCCATGCTAGACACTGAGGAGCTTAGTGCTGCGGCCCTGGTGAGATCGATCCACAGAGGAAGAGGGGAAAAATACATATACCTTCTCACAGGTAAGGATTTTTTATATTTTATTTACATATTGCTCAAATAATGTGGGGTTGGCTGGCTGGGGGAAAAAGTTTGTCAAGTGGGTTAAGGTGCGCTTTAATGTAAGGAATATGTACAAATCAGTTTCTGATGCCACCCTTTGTAATAAAGTAAACATATCAGTGACATACCTGTCAAATTCAATGTGAAAAAATAAGGGAAAAATACAGGAAGTGACATCCCTGACATCACTTCTGATATTTTGAACATTCCAAATTCAGGACATCACTTCTGGTATCCGATTTAGTGTTGGCTGATTTAGGATTGGGCGTTATGTCCCAACCCGCATATTTCATTCTTGTATAACATCTTAAGATTTGTAAACTATCCACAACGGTTATTAAAAAGTTTCATGCTAAACTCCTATTTTCCTAATACAAATTGCTAAGTTTGTGTTCTTTGTTAGAGATGGGCGAACACCAGCCCGGAGTGTCCGCGAACAGGGCGGGTCAAACTTTTAAAGATGTCCGCCGTCCGCCCTGTTCGCGGACACATTCAAATTCCCCGCCTCTGGGCGGGGAATTTGAATCGGAAAAACCGGATGTGACGTCAGTGACGTCACATCCGGTCCATGGAACGCATCCTGGAACGCATCGTTCCTGGTTGCGGGAGCCAGATGTGACGTCACTGATGTCACTTCCTACTCTGAGCCGGAATCTTCACTACAAGACCGGCTTCATGCCCGGTCTTGTAGTGAAGAGATTCTTCCTCCGGCACGATCTCGCAGGTTCTGATCCTGCCGGAGGAAGAATTTAGATCTTCTTCTGGCCGGCGAACAGGACGGGTCGATCACCCGTACTGTCCGCCGGCGAGAGGATCGGCGAACATGCCGAGTTCGCGGCCGAACTGTTCTCCGGCGAACAGTTCGGTCCATCCCTATTCTTTGTGTCTTTCTTCTAATTTGTTCCATAATCAAGCTACAAATTCTACCTTTGTGCAGGAACTTCCAGTACTTAAAACTGTTTTCACTCCTCATGTAGAATGAATGGTCTTGTATTTACCCTCTTGTAATTTTCCTCTATATATGTTAGCCATTGCAATTTTATTTGAAAAAGCATTTAAAAAGTGCTTCCAAAGTTGATTGATTTCCTTTATAGCTGCTCGTCAGCAGTAGTGACGAGCAGCACAGGCAATATTCATATTCGCAAAATATCACACATTTTTTGCCTAATATTCACAGTAAATTCATAAATTAAACAATTGTGATCTACAATTATTTTTACTTTTATAGAGAAAGTCACTTGTACATGTGAATATTGCAAATGCAATGTTTGTGGTCATGGAGACATCTAGTGGCAGAATGTGAAATAACAGCTGCAGTGTAATCACCACAACACTCATTGAAGTCATTCATTGTAATAATCCACACTTGTATATGCCCATATTGCAAACGCAATGCATTTTACTTTCCCCAGAATCTGGAATATTCAAGTTTACGAAGATATAGAACTACATTCAAGATCTTTGTGAATTCTCAAAGTGCAGATATTGGCAATAAAAATTCAAGGTTCGAATACTCATGGTTAAATCTACTGTGCATTTATTCTCTGGTAGATTTTCATTACAAAATGATGCAACCCCGAGCCACACTCAGAATGGCGGTCTGGCTCAAGCATTGATGTTGCATGTCCTCACATCCCCGGCTTGACCAGTTGCTGGTGTATGTCAGGAAGAAAATTTTAACAGGTTACATTTTCCATACTATTTACGGCTTAGTTTCCACTTGAGCGGAAGCCCGCGGCGCGGCTGCCGCCGCTAAGGACCGCCGCCGCTAAGAACCGCATCTCATGCGGTTTTTAGCGGCGGCCATTCATCCCTATGGCCGCGGTCAGTGCTGGGCGGCCGCGGAATCGCACGGACGGCCGCCTAAAAACTCGGTCGACCGAGTTTTTAGGCGGCCGTCCGCGCGATTCCGCAGACAGGGGACCAGCGCCATTGAAATGAATGGGCGCGGATGTAGTGGAAACAAGCCCTAATAGTAAAAAAATAGTACAAAAAAAAATAGTACAAAGAAATCTTGCCACCAGGGAGGTTAAAGCATAGTAACACATGAGAAGAAACCCTGCCCATGAAGCTTACAACTTAAGAGATTGTAAGGCAAACATTGGCTACCCCCATTCAAAATATTTAATGAATTTGAGGTCAGGACTCTGTCCGGAAAAAACATGTTCTACCATCTCAACCTCACCATGTTCATGGGAGCAGCTATATTTGCATATTTTTACAAATCCACATAGACACAGGCTTAACGGTTTATTATAATGTTTCAAAACATTTAAACACTTTAAGCCCCCCATACACGTTCCGATTTTTCGTACAAATTTTGCCCGACCGACCAACGTGGTCGGGAGATTAATCGTTCGGGAGATTAATCGGATGCAGAATTATGTACCCGACCGATCATGATTTCTCAAAATCGGTCAGGACCGATTTGGACCTGCCCGAAAATTTCGGTCGATCTTCTGTTAATTAATAGTGTTGGGCTGATCGATTGGTGATAATTCGAATTCCGATTGTTCGTGCCAGCTGACCGACCGACCGACCATAAAATTTTAGGTGAAAATCGGGTGACACCATCAGACGAAAAATCGGTCGGGAGAATAATCGTAACGTGTATGGGGGACTTTAGTTATAGTATGTACATCAAGCAAGTCAAACGTGTAGCTACATAACACTTAATGGTTGTACATTGCCTTAAGACGAAAGTGCACTTGGCGCATTCCCTACCTATTCTAGTTGTGTGAAAATAAAGTTAGTAAAAAGACATTTATAATAGTGTTTTAAATGGTTAGAAAGGCAAACCTATTCTATTATAAATTAATTTATTACTCTGCAGCTGTAGCTAAAAATACAATAACAGGCTGCAGGTTACAATGAAGAAGTGGGTTGGACCTCTATTCTCACATACAGTGTCCATGAGGCGGTTAAAGGCATTCACCTGCTTTATTAATGGTAAACCGACAATCAGCAAAGCTTTATTTCCTTAACAGCCATTGCCGATTGTTGTAGAGCTAACAAGGCAGAGGGGTGTTGGACCACTGTAGGGTCACCCGGTCCTTCCATGTCGCCTTCTCCCTATCCTTTGCATTTGTGGCCAGCGCTGGGGAGGATTGAATGGACTGAAAGCAGTATGACTTTTTAACATAAGCCTTCGGAACACTATGAAAAGCTTTTGTCTACTTTCTGCCATAACTTTAATTAGGGGTTTACAGTAAAAATGATTTTTATTTCATCCAGAGCAGTGTTTCCAATGCTTTTTTTCAGACAAGTATCTCTATGACAATACCATACGACTCCCATATCATCTGTTTCTGTTAAAGCAGACCCTCCAACATGACCCATTCCAGTAGGTACAAGCTATTCTGCTCCTTATTATCTCTGGCAAACCTGAGTTTATTTAATGAACTCTTGTAAGGCAGAGAAATCAGAAGCAGAGTAGTTTTCTACCTACTGTGGGTCACCATGAAGGATGTGGTCTGTCTAACTAACACAAACAATTACCCTCTACATGTGACTCACAGCCTTTGTAAATCACTTCTGGTTGCCGTCTCTGACATTTCTGACATAATCAACCACAATGGAGATCCATTATCCCTGAATTTTATATGAAGAATGTGAGGACCTGACAACAGCCCAAAAGTACTAGATAGAGAATATGAAAATCACCCAGAGGAGCTTAAGATTAATAAAACTGTTCTTTTCACCCCATTAGATATACTCTTCTGTAGAGATGGTCAAATTGTTTTTCAAAAATTCAACCATTCCAACGATTTTGTGTTATTTGCAAAGTCCCTGAACATGGTATCATCACCAAACTTGCCGGATATGTAGAAAAGGGTTGGGTGCATACTACAAAAAAGGTATGTCTCTAACACAAATAGTTTTTGCACAAATTAAGTTCAGTCAAGTCAAAATTTAGAAAATCTGAATTTCGACTAAGCTTTGAACTTAATTTATGCAAAAAACGACATGTGCTAGAGCAAAACTTTCTTTTTTTAAATGTTTCCACAACCATTTTCTACATCTCCAGCAATTTTGGCGATTATATCATTTTCAGAGGCTTTGCAAATCTATGGTATGACCAGGTATGACCATGAATATTCCCTCAATAAGACAAGGTAGGCATGTGTTACCAATCATAATCATGTGATGCATAGCATCTTCAGATGGCCAGGAGACAGAGCATTTCCTAATTAGTGATGAGTGGCATAGGCAATTTTCGAATTTCCAATATTTCGTGAATAATTCAACTAATATTCTATATTGTGATTACCTTCAAAATGAATGGTCACAGCGTGCACGCTCCTTTCTGTTACACTATTCTATGCACAGAAACTGATTGTGCTGCAGTGGAGGCGTAGGGAGCCACCGACGGTGAAGGCCTGGGAGGCACTCATTAACTCCTCGTTGCACCTTTACCGAGCCACATATGCTAGTCATTTGAAGTTTGATGGGGTACCTGGATTGCGGATCCATCTACTTATTAGGTGCCCCTCAGTGCCTAGGACTGTCCTACTCGGACGGGATTCTGGGTCACCACTTGTGTGTATGGGCAGTTGTGTCTGTTATTATTTTTTCTGACTGCTGGACTTCAATGCATATACTGTATAATGGCTCATATTGTTGAGGGTGTACTATATTCTGATGTTAACCTCCATTCGCATTTTTATGTTATCTTTATGGAAGTCTAGTTTTTGGACCTTTTCAGGCACATTTCAGGTTGGCTGTGAATGTTGTTTATACCTGTGTGTGTTTTACTTGTTTTAATTAAATTTTCTTCTACTGTATAATTGTTTTTTTGTTTTGTTTTTGCTTGTTACCTGCAAATGAAAATTCAATACAAAGTTTATAAAAAAAAAATGAATGGTCACATGTGGTACTTATTTTCACATTGTGAATAGAAAAAAGACAATCCATGGCCATAAGCTTCCCAATGCATAATATCGCGAATATTCGACATTGCGAATATCCACCGACATATTCACAAAATAACGGATATTTGTATAATAATAATAATATAAACATGGGACATATGTTTCTTCCACTGAATAAAGATGTCATTAGAGCACACATACTTCAAGGTATACTTTTAGAATTTATAACTGTGACTGGGGCAGATCAGCAGTTGATAAGATCCACAAGGACATACATTTAACTTCAGCTCTATATTCCTTTCAGTGAAACAAGGCCAAAAAAACTCTTAAATCTACAATAGCCTTATATACTTTCACCTACCAAAGGATTTCTAGGCCTCACAAAGAATTGCAAAGCCTTATTTTCTGTATGAAAAACTTCCTTCAGCTGCATAATAAACTATAAGTAGCTGTTCCTGTGGAAGGCAACTGTCTGCCTACATGGAGGATTCATCATTACAGTAATTACAGGCTCAGCTAATAGCTATCCATTCTTCCCAGCCACATGCTAATTACACATCACACTACTAAAAATTTATGTAAGATGGCGACTGCAAATTAAAAAAAAGAAACAAACACATTCACCTACCACAAATAATCAACGCTCGCTGTTTTATAACATTGACGTCCATATGTTTGTCTAGAAACGGTCCTCTAGGACATTAAAGCACCTTACTAAATAAATCATTAAAGGAGTCTTGGCTTTGTCCACAGAAGCAGTCTGCTCATCTGCTTCCCACTACGGCTGCCGTATGCTATAAGCATGGAATGCTGGCTTTCATTTTTATGATATGACTGCTTGCGGAGGGATGGGGATATAGAACAAGGGCTGCAATTAGTTTCCTGCCTGAGTAATGGAAAGGAAGAGAAATAACATTTGCTGATACCACAGTTCCCTTCTTTGTTCTTCTTTCCCAAAACATGACTAATATTTATAGAAACTATAGAAAAAAAAGAAAGTAAAGTTGGAAATATTTCTGCTATATTAGCAGTGTATATTGCATAAAGAATGCGAGTCAGAGTGTGTCACCCCACCAGTGTATGAGTATGGAAGCATCTATACCCCTAACCAGCTACCTAATCCTAACAGAAAAGTTGTGATGGATAGGCCTATCATTGTCATGGGTCTCGGAGTCTGGGTCTTAGAGAGATCTCGTTACATTGTCCTGATGACAATATGTTAACAAACAAGATATGAGGGGGACACTCAGGATCAGTGCAAGAGCGACATGAGCGGGCAGGCAGGCACGAAGAGGTAATAGGGGGGCACTCCTCCATCTCACCCTAATTAAGAGTGGGTGGAGGAGCCCCAATCAAGGGGGCACATCGGCACAAATAGATGGGCATGGCTCCCCATGGCCTGTCCATGAAGCCCGTCCTGGGGACACTCCAACAGCAACACAGATATAAAGAAAGCGCTAGTACCCATGTGAGATTTCTGTTTCTATCTGTGTGTCCTTATTCCCTTTATGAGTAAACCTTCTTTGTGGCTCCAAGGTGTCCTTGCTCATTCAATTCAAAACTTGTTGGTTTAGATTTACCAACACCTGAGCTCTGATATCTATGAAAACATCATCAAACTAATACTGTTATATAGCATTTGATGCTCTGGTCCACCAACAGCTTTCAATGACCAGAAGAACCCTTACAACTTTATGGTGACCTTATCTATAACCAAAGCTTACCTTTTATTCTCCAGTACCTTACTTACTACCTTACTTACCATACTTTCTTGACATGAAGCTGCAGGTATCTAGCCCAGTATCTGATACCTTGAAAGAATGTATTTTGATGCATTCCTTTCTTTATTAGCTCATCCCGGGCCAAAATTTGGGATTGTCCAGCCTGATTCATCAAGACTTCAGTAGGCTCTATCCGAATAACAACCCTTTAATATCTTTGTTACCACTTTCCTTCACCAAGTAATGTTAAGTATTTCTCAGGGACCATCCCTGTGTTATTGTGTGTCAGAACAGCCACTAGTATCTCCACCTAAAACCAAGATGAGGCACCTTCCAATAGCAGGTGCCTCAAAAAGGACTATGTTGACAGGATCACTGGGTATTATTTTTAAGAATTGCAAATGTAATACAATTATTATCAAGTTACAGCCTATCTTAGGAATTAGCCATACATATACTTAAATTGCAGATGCTGACAAGAGATGGTGCAATATTATTTTTGAAAATTCGACTACGAATTTTAATCTATTTTATACAAAAACTACAAATGCAAGAGCAATACCTTTTTTTTTCAAGTACTTTCACAACCCTTCTATACATTTCCAACAATTTTGGTAAGGGAACCATGTCCAGGGGCTTTACAATCAACTCACAATGTCAGCTAGTCGAAAAGATTCAACCATTTCAAATTCTGACATAACTGCACTAAATAGGAGACATTTCGTACCATGTAACAATGTAGCTTTCAGTTAAGCTTCTTTATACCATTTCAAAGTTTTTTTTTAAAAGCATACTGTATTGGGCTGCCATTGCTTGCTTTGATGCGGAACCTTTTAGTTAACTCAATTGTGAGTACATTCATCTATTTTAAAATGACTAAAACCTGCTGATAGGAGAAAAATAAATGCTGAAAATTGTGATGGAAATGATTTCAGATATCCAGAACACGGTTCCATGTGTCAGAACATGCAAGCACATTCCTATCTATAGTATTAAATGTCCAAGAAACCAGGCACTTAGTCATTAGTTGAGTCAACAAATTTGTACAGTGAGCGGCAAATAAAACAGATTGGACAATTTCCCAGCCACATCAAATATTCCTCTGGTATCTGCAAACGGCATGAACGCCAAACAGAAAATACTCTCCAGTTACATTCAGTTAAAAATTAAAGATGAAATCAGTTACACAATTTAGAATTCCAGCCAAAAAATGTGCAAAGCAAGCTGTGGCTTAAGAAGAGAAAAAAAAAATCAATATCACACATATCAAGCTGTATCGTTCAGGCAACGGTGAGATTTGAAGACATCTCTGTTGTGTCACGGGAAGTGTTCACAATTGTTGTCCTGCTTTGTACATTAGCCGCACAAATGGAATCATTACAAAAGTTCCTTTGAGGCAAGCAAAGGCATGTGTCTTTTATTAGAAAGAGAAAAGACAGAGCTTAATAATTCTGTAATGCCATTCTGCTGGAAATGAAAAGCATCCCAGGATTTGTATGAGTGAATTGGATTTTTCACAATGTAAATGAGAAACAAACAATAATCTTAATGAACAGTCAAAGAGAGACGAGGGAAAAGTCAGCGTCGGTCAGGCATCCCTTTCGTTTTCATATTGGCCTCCTACCTATATTCATTCAGCTTTGCTATTAACTAGAGATAAGAAGGGCTCCATGTGCTGTGTGCTATCAGGCAAGTGAAAAGTATAATCAAACCAATGGGCAGAGCTCTGTGGGGGACAGGCTTCATATTCTGAAATTTGTTCCAAATGGCAGAGCAAACATTTTTTATTATGCCAGTCGAATACATAAGAGAGAAATTATAGCTTTGCTTTTTTACTGAGGGGGATCAATAAAAACATTTGTTATTTTGTGGCCATATAGACACCACTCACACTGGGACTGGCTGCACATTCTACCACAGTTGCACGACCCTATGATGGCCCTAAAATGTTAAAAATGTTGCCCCAGTACACAAACTAATAGAAAACAAGGAGACCCCACGGGACTTCAGAGGAACTTGCGCTGTCCTCACTGCTATGCCAGCGCCATTCCTGTATCTTCATTAACGTCCAGTTTCAAGACTAGTCGTGATGACATCGACACAATTAAGGAACACAAGTGTCCATCAATAAACAACTTTTCTTAAAGTTCGCTGTATTATTAACAAAATGTAATGTCAATAAGGCAACAAAAAAAGGCTAATACCCTAAATTTCCTGGTAAAAAAAATAGCAGCATTGCCGCAAGATGGCACTGCTGTCTGTTTGTATACATTTTATCAGAAGGAGCCTGGCTCAGGAATACAATGTCACCCTGGGCTGAAAATATCACATCCCCAC
The DNA here is from genome assembly GCA_036250615.1 of Ptychadena robeensis. Taxonomy (NCBI): domain Eukaryota; kingdom Metazoa; phylum Chordata; class Amphibia; order Anura; family Ptychadenidae; genus Ptychadena; species Ptychadena robeensis. Next base: position 203,620,871 of record CM070032.1, read on the forward strand.
CAATCAAAGAACTGACGGACTGAGACTGCAGACTCGCTGATACACAATTTGTGTCTACAATGGGATTATTGGCCAACAATGGGGCAAGTCAGCACTTCGCTCTCCCTACCAACTACTCGTGCCAACAGAAAGGGCTCTGGGTGCCCTCTTGGGCACACATGCCATAGTTTTGCCATCATGGATATATGCTCACGGAGAGGGAAAGGGATCTACAAACACAAACTTGAGTTTTCAGTAAAATCTAGAGGCTCATTGTATGGACAATTTGCAAGCTTTTCTTGATTTTTCCTAGTTGCATATAGGAGCTGCATGTTGATATTCAGCTTACCTTGTGAAATAAAGGTAAGCTGAACATGCTGGCATGATAGATAACATATATAACTGGCAGTGTTCCCAATGCCCATGGTAATTGGATAGATACACACACCTATGAACCACTAAGCCAACTTGGATGCCACAACCTTAGCTTTTAAGTGAACACTGATTCTGAAGTTTTTGATAACTTGTGGACATGACAACTGGTAAATTATTAGGGTTGTATTTAGGGTTTAGTGGGTAAGTGTAAATGAAACCAGTTTTACATCAGTATGATATACTTCCAATTGATTTTCAGATGGAACACACATTTAAAGTACCGTAATCAAAAGCCTGTTGACATGTCCTTACTAGTAACGATGGGGGGGGGGGGGGGGGGG
>CM070032.1:203632954-203647488 GCA_036250615.1 Ptychadena robeensis
TGGGGTGGTTTCCCCCCCCCTGTCTATCCGGTTTTCAGACCTTCAGACCTTTTCGTGTAATAATTAACACAGGCAATAATAAGTTAGGAGAAAAGTCCCATGCGGGAGGGATGTCACTTTAAATGACGGAATTAAGTACTACTAATCCATTAGACGACGGAAGCATTGAACTCCCAGTCACTTCTTACCTCGGCATCAAATAGCACTGTCAGCTGTTTCAGTGATTCTTACCTTGCAGTACTTAGTGAAAGTGGATTTTACTGGGTTCACAACCTTTGCAGGCTGCTTATAATTAGCTGGGAGCTGGATTAAATAGGAGGCTGGTATACAGCAGTGAAAGGACTGAAAGCATGCCAAACCAAAACTTAACTCAGGCAAACTGGAATTGTAATAACCTGACTTCAGTGAATCATTCCCATGGAGCAAGGTAGAGCAAGTCACGCTGATTGTTGTGGTGATGAGCTTATTAGTCAGTAAGATGTTTAGGCGAACCTCTGTGGAACATTCTTTTCTCTGCCTCCATGGACAAGATGTACGTTACTAATCTTATTTAAAATAAATATGTCACAAAATGGAAGTTATGAAAAAAAATAAGAAGAAAAATTATAAACCCACCCATAGATTCAGAAATATAGGCAACTCAACTGATTAAGCTAAGTTTACACTGCTTACAGCTCGGGAACTGACACTGCGCTCCTGCGGGAGAAACGACTCTCTGTGATCATTAGTGATAATCGCGAATATTCGGATTCCGAATATTAATCGAGAATATCAGCAATTCGGAAATTCGTGAAGATGCTTCTCTACTTCATTCTCTACTTCATTCTGTGATCTTAGCCAATACGAGCGCTGTGTGTATTGCACAAATCCGTTCACAATAAGCACACATATGCGCAATGTATGCCGGTAAACAATGTTGAAGCATGACAAGTATCCGCCATAGCCAATATCCGAGCACACATTTGCGAAATATTGTGAATTCCCGAATCACGCATATTCGTCAAATATATTCGATATATACCATTCAACCTCCAAAAGAAAAAAAAAAATCTGTTTAGGCCGATCTCACAGAAATCGATTTCTGCCCACAACATTGATCGAAAAGTGGTCGGATATGTCGGTAAATTGCAGTCAATTGTTTACATTGACATGTCATTCTTTGCTTTCTGGGCACCCTCTTGTGGCCAGAAAGTGGTAATAACGCTTTTTAAAAAAAACTTTTTTTTCATTGTATTTTAAATTAATTATTGTTATTATTATTATCATTTATTTATATAGTGCCAACATATAACGCAGCACTGTACAATACATTAGAGTGGAGATACAAACACACAATAACACACAGGTACAGGTATGACATAGGAGAAGTAGGGGACCCTGCCCAGACGGGCTTACAATCTGATAGACCTGTTTATGGTTTCCTTTAGGCTGGGTCCATACCTATCCATTATGTGTGCATTCACATTTTTTTTCATTACCCAATGGATTTTATATGCACATTTTGACATGTGTTAAAATATGTTGTCCGCATTGGGCACACTGTAGAAAAAATTTGATCTAAATAAAATGTTTTGAGGTGAGGTGGAGGTGGCATTGGCTAACCATACACGCATAGATTATTTTGCAAATTAAATTGATTGATTCATTTAAAGGAATCAATTCCTTAATAGGAATCAATTCCATTTGTACAATCAAACAAAATTTACCAACATGTCTGATCACTTTTCAATCGATTTTATGTTCCATTTCATTTTTTTATGTTTCATTTCAATCACTATTAGTCAATCTCACCATTCATCTAAATTGCAAAAAACAAACCAGGTATGGATACCTATTGAAATTTCATCTGAAAATTTTATCATTACAAGTTGTTGGACATGTATAGAAGTGTTGTGGGAACATAGCCTCAGGACTACTGAGCCGTTCCAATAAATGACAGAGACCATTTATTCTTTCGAAAAGTCTTGCGCTGCCCTTTAGAGAGGGAATTCGCATCCTTTTCTGCCCATGGACAGGCCAAATATTGTACACTTTTTATGCTGCTTATTAATGACCCTGGCCATTGATATACCCATGGAATTCTACACAAATCCACTTCAGAAGCTCATGCATTCATACAAAAAAACATTAGAGGTGCTTGCCTGATTTTTTTAAGATGTCACTCTACAAAACAGACGTATAGTCTTCAAAAATGTAACTCAGCCATTCAGTTTCACATAACATTTTTCATACATGTAGAGGAGTACGACTTTAAGAAAAATATTTCAGGTACTATTCTGGGTTTTTTCTTGAGGCATAAGTGCACTTTAAAATAAACAAACAACCTATGGATTATGGGTAAAGATAAACAGCAAAATTGATTAGAAGAGTTCTATTTTAAATTCCTTGGTACTGTACAGACTCTTATCTTTGCATCTCCAGGGTAATAACGTGGCTATGAAAACGTCAATACCTTTTGCTATAAGAAGGATGCTGCTGATTTATTTATTGTGGATTCCTCTTGGGTACCATGTAGACCACCTAGCTCAATCCCTGATGGAACATATGTATAGACTGGCAAGGTGACGCTTTGTGGATGTCTTGTTATTTCAGCTGCCTTAATGGGTTTGCTGTGCAACAGTAGGCTATTGGGAAAAACCAAGTGAAAAATAATGCTACATAGAATATGCTATTTACTTGTATGTTCTCAGAATTCACACGCACAAATCCCTCTGGGGGCATGAAAAGGGAATCAACAGCTCACTTAGCCTGCAGTCATCCATGTCCCCTGGATGTTTGATAATAATATTACTTAGTCATGAGTTTTCCGAGTGAGCACAATAATTGCAAAACACATCTTCACATGTTGATGCAATATACCCTTCAACTGATAACCTCTGTAAAGGTATTTCTGCTCAGATGTTTTATTTAGAAAGACAGAGATGTATTTATGATAATTCAATACTGCAAATGTGTCTAACAGATGAGCTAAAGCAATTGTTGGTTTGTATCAGAGACTACTTTAATGACATAAATAATGAAAGCTTTTGATCTTATTTTATACATTTATTTGATATTTAAAAATATTTCATGTTTCTGCTAAAACTGGCCATTAGAACATTTTCCATCATGCCCAGTTAATTGGGCAACCAAAAAGATAATATAAATGCAGGGCACCTTGGGCTTGCCCCTGAGGACACACAGCCCTCCTATTTTTTGTCACCACTCTCTACTGATTTCCTCTGGATAAAATCTAGAATCTAAGGAGCAAGATGAAGCTGGGTATAACATGACTGACCTGATGATATATAGAAAAGATATGCATGGAAGCAAAGTGCATAAGGTGTAGGATTAGCTGGGAATCAGGCTAAAAGTCCACTACTCGGGCGAGCAACACTGCCCTTTCCAAGCGATGGGCTATGATGTGCCTGCACACACAGATGCGTCATGGTCTGCATGTGCCCCACTGACATGGAATGTGTCCATTGAAAATCAATGAGTGCATCCCTGTGATGTGTACTATGTTTTTGGGTGTGTATTGGCCACATTATTCCCATTGGTATTAAATGGGTGCATAAGCATGATTACGCTCCCTAAACCAGGCTCACAACTGGAGCCACTAGCTTAAATACAGCACACACTTTTCAATCTCTCTTTACAATTTCCTTTAGATCTACCAACAACTATCTAGTACATTGAATAATTGGATACAGATTGATTGGATAGTTTAAAATAGTCCTCGTATCACCTAATTTTGATAAAACTAAAAGTGTACATTCTAACATGGCGTGATGATGTCATCATGCCTGCCCGCTAGTACCGAGAATCATCCGGCACCCTTTGTGTGCCGCCCATTACTTCGGCTGGGGGCAGCCATCCCCAGCCGAACTAAGGAATCGGTTTAAAATTAACCATCCTGTCGCATCAATGTGCGATCTGACATGACGGCAGATTTTAGCCCAATCCTGCTAGTTGCTGCACCCGATTCCTGCACCACCTGATCCCTAAGAGATGCGGGAGCGCGCACGGCATCGGATCGGCGGTCGGGTCGTGCAGGAATCGGAACGTCTATGCCCAGCTTAAGGCTTTAAGCACTTCCAGGGGCTCTGCATTCCAAAAGATGAACTGCAACGTGCCACCGGGTCATTGCAGGGTCACACCCAATCGACAGTCATTGGGGAACTGTCAAAGATGTGACAAAGATGTGACTATCACAGTTTTTGCTCCCGAAAAAATAAAACTTTGGAGACTAAACCTTATTGTCACTTCTGTGAAATAAACTTGAGAAAGGATTGAAGTAAAAGGTGTTAGCATAGGGCAGATACCAAGACAAAGGTAACATAAAATGTAAGAAGGTGAGTCATTCATATCATGTTCCTCCCACACAAACCTTGACCCAAAGTGTATTCATGGAGACGTTTCTTGAGTATGGACTCAATGCATAAAAGTTCTTAAAACAAGCTCTACACAAGCTGCTTCTACAAATTCTCTCTGTGCTCTGTATTTTCTCTGATATTCTGTTTTTACATCTATGGCATTTGATCATTAAATAATTTATTATCTTAAAAAAAGTTTTCTTGTCACCTCCAAAGCTCAAAAGAGCATCAGAAATGTACCTTTGATTGCTTCACTTCAGGATCCTCTGATGTGTGTAGGACAAATTTTCCCTTCTAATCTTTAAGAAGCAAAAGTCTGTATTTGTACAAAAATTTGGTGTACTGTAGTTGTAATTACTCAGAATTTGGCTGCAATTAAAGCACAACGAAGACATCACATTACTTAATTTGCAGCACATTTTACTAAATACATGTTTAGTCATAGAGCACAAACTGGATCCATCTGCCATTGGGAGAGTTGTCCCATAAACCCCATAGAGATAGTTAAGATATTTCAACTAGTTTTTGTATCTTAATTCTCGTATCTCCACCAAAATTGTTGGAGATTAGTGTTGAGCGGCATATGGTATATTCGAATTTGCGTAATTTCGCGAATACACAAAGGAACATTCAATATTTGTAAAATTACTGTATTCTATAGCCTTCCATTCGCAATTATTTGCAAAGATTTGCAATGAAGCTTTACAGCTTCTCTTCTTCATTCTGTGATCTTATCCAGTACGAGCACTGTGCGTATTGCGCATATCCATTCGTAATTCAAATATGCGCGTTGTATGCCAGTAAACAATGTTGAAGCATAATATTACGAATATCCACCATTGCGAATATCATAGTGCACATTCGCAAAATATTGCGCATTCTTGTGGAATATATTCGAATTTCGAATATTCTCGCTCAAAACTATTGGAGATGTAGAAAACTTTTACATAAATAGTACTACATAAAAGTATAGCTCTTCTACAGTTTTTGCATAAAATAACCTCTGTTGCAGTACCATAAAATCAAAATTTTTCTTTCTAAAGCAATTTAGAAACTACAAACTTATTACATGATATTCGGTTTGTAGTTCTGTACTGCTGTAGTGCCCCTTTTCACCCACACATCCCAGCATCACGAATGAGAGCTGGGGGTGTGAGGACCTAGGATGCCTATACTACAATACAGTCGATTGACAAGAGTAACCACCACCTCCTCTGCATCATCACTGATATCAGGAAAGTAGATCCAATAGGAAGATCCAAGCACGCCGATTCTGCAGAATGGGCATGACGGAAGCAATTGACCAATTTCAGTCATTTAAATCTATCCCAACCTAGAAGTTAAGTCAAAATTTCAACTCAACTAATTTTTACTTTACTTTGAACTCAATTTATGAAAAAACCACATGTGCTGGAGCAATACTATCTTTTTGTAATGTTCCCATAACCCTTCTCAATATCTCCAGCCATGATGATATTCCAATGTTCTGAGGCTTTGTAATTCATCTCATAGTGATGAGCAGCATAGGCAATATTTGCAAAATATCGCACATTTTTTGAACAATATACACAATACATTAGAAAATTTTAGAATTCTTGGTCTCCAGTCATATCTTGAATATTTGCCATTACAAATATAAGGTACTATTTTGAAAATATTCGCAATAAAAATTTGTGATTAGGATATTTGTGATCAACACTATTCACAAATAGGGATGGCTGCAGTGCTTGCACCAGACAGTCTGCAGCGAACACTGCATGTTAAATTTTCTTCTCGTCAGTGAACAGTACGGGTGTTTGACCCTCCCCTTGAAGAAGTGTGCCTATTCTTCTGCTGGATGGGTCTGGCATGCAGGGATCTAAAAAAGATCAGTCCGGCAGAAGATCCCTGTGCGGCTCCCCACTATCTGTGCATTATCCCGTGAGTGAGTTCACGTCCCCTGATACTGGAATTGACGCCACTTACGAAATTCAAAACGTGGAACTGTGAGTTAAAAATACCAGAAGTAATGTCGCGGATGTCACTTCCACTGTTGTTAGTGAATTTGAGACTGGAACAGGTATGGTCAAGATCATTTTGCTACAAACAGCCTGCCTTTACACGAAAGGATGCAGCTGATATTCGGCCATCACTATTCACAAAGAAAGCTGGTTGAGATTTCAGGACAACCATCTGTACCCCAAACCCCTAAAGATAGTTAAAGCAAGTATGCTTGGGGAATGTAAGCCCGATACACCAGCGTCCTCTTCTCCTCCTGTGTCATAACCTGTACCTGTGTTTTCTTGTGTTTACTCAACTCTAATTTATTGTACAGCACTGTGTAATATGATGGCGCTATATAAATAAATGATAATAATAATAATACATATCCATTTATTGGACTATTACCATGTTCCTTTCCATGATGGGAAAACCACAGTACCTTTCATATCTTTGTGCATCTAAATAACCATCACAGCACATTCCAATCTGCAGATGCAGCTCGAGAGAAGTTTTCAAGTTAAATACAATAAAATGAAAGAGAAATAAAGAAAACAACAGCACAGACTATGCCACATTCACTAGACAGGCAGAACTGTAAAAGTCTTTGTACCACCAACATTTCCAGTCTCTCTTCATTGCATCTGTGTGTGTGGCAGTCCAGAAATAGTTACTTAAGAAATACATTTCTCCATCTCTAGTTATAATTATGTGCAAGGAAATTATGCCTACCTTCTAATCAATGTAAAATGTTTGACCAGATTTATCTGCAATAATTTTCTATTTCTGTTTAATGCCTTTCAAGCTTACTCGGAATAAGCACACAAATTATGCAGTAAATGCTGTCTTGTTAAAGTTTTGTACAAAGGAACATTTTAAAGCACTACATTATGCATGCAGCAAAATATTGCTGGATGGAAAATCAGCTACATAAACACTACTTGGCTCATTATAGCATTAGGCTTTGCACGCTCAAAGTAAAATCTGATGCATTTAACTGTCTCATTCTTAATCACCCCATGAAACTGATTGAAGACAACAAAGCTAATAACACTAACTGTGAACAGAAACTTTGTTTAATTACTCCAAGTTTAATTAGTAGGTATTAAAATAACGGGATGGAGTCAGCCATTGTGTTCATTTACATGGCTTAGGTTTTAAAAATGGAAAAAAATATCCTAATAATTCAGCTTATAGAAGTATGCGGTCCTGTTTGGCTAAACTGTATGCATTATTGAAAGGATCATTCATTTTGGTTAGTCTGTGGTCTACAGATGCATTAGTGGAGATTCTTGTCAGTTCTATTGATATCCCGGTGTTTTTATGGAACAACAATATATTTTAGTAAATATATATTTTATTAATTGGAACGGATTGTATAAAACCAAGATTATGTGCGACGGAAATAGCATAAGGTCAGCACATTCGGAATATAAGGGAACTCACAAAATAAATGCATCTGAAATGTATTGGAATAAAATTTACACAAAATACATTTTTGATGGAGAACTAAACGTATTAGTGGCATATAAATGACACAAATTTTGTAAGGGATGGTACATTTCCAACATGAGCATTAAATTGAAGAGATTTGTGGGTGTAGCGTATGACAGAGAAATGCCTTTAAAATGGATATGCAGTGGACTCTTGAAATACAACTTGATTTTTGACCAACTTAAGATAAAGCCAACATTTTACAACATTCTGCCAACCAAAGTCTTGACTTGCAACCAGAATTGTGGCCAAAGCAGGTTTTCTCTTTGTAAACAAAAACCTAGGATATCAGTGTAGCATTTCTAAGCTGCACTTCAAGCCCAGATACATATCTGTGAGGACTTATTTTCAAAGAGTGCATTAAAGTGGCACCAAAATAGCTAAAAAAGACAAAAGAAAGGGAAGTAAATAAAGCAATCACAATTGAAAAAAAGAAGCAAATTCTGAAGAAATATGTAAAGTTTATGTGACCGATCTCACAAATAAGTACAGCATGTCATATTGGACCATATTGGACCAATCTACACAAGGCTACAGACTCTTCCAAAGAAAGAAAGGACACCAGAGAACCTATGGAAGGGGACTCTCGTTCCCAACAATAACCACCTTCTATTTCATCCTCTCTTCCTGAAAGCCAAACATGTCATTTTGAATGTTGATGACAAATTTTTTGTTTTTGGTAATCTAGGCGCATTTTAACTTTTTTTGGTGAAAACACCAAGAAAATTATTGGTGTTTTTGTTCAATTAAATGTATTATACTACTTTTTTATTATGAAAAGGTTAGGTAATGGGTCATTTTAGATGTTTAGAACCCATGATGGTTCCTTAAGCCAGCCTTAGACGCTTCAAGCTACTCGTGGCAATGGATCGGGCAAAATTCGGCTGCGGATTGAAGCGGCCTAGCTGCAGAGAAGAAATTAAGTTTATAAGTCAATGGTCCACTCACAGAGCTATCATATACATAAAAGGTCAGGACTAGCAGCAAGTGGTGAGCAGCTTAGGTATTATCTTAATCAGAGTTTTTTTTTTCTAAACTCCCATAAGCATGGGCTATGAAGAATTTTTAAACCTGTTTACTTCTATAACTAGAAATACTTCAACAAATTAGGCCTATTAGTGTTAGTCATACTTGTTTTCCAAATCATTATAATATGGTTTTGTTTGAAAACTGTCAAGAAAATTGATCATGTTGATTGCTGTTTGATAAACAAAAAAAAATAAAGATACAATTTGCTAAAAAGACTCTGATTGTATAAATTATGTCTTGTTTTTCTTAATAATCCAAAATGCATGCAGTCTATCACAGTTTACATTTCACATTTGTTATTTTCCATCTCTTAGTAAAGCTGTCTATGCTTTATTCCTAGTATAGTATGATGAACAATTATAGATACTCTACACCTAGAGAGAACTTTTCAGCAATTGGCATTTGTAATAACCTGAAACTCTACTCCTGAAATATTGAGCAGTGCAGTCTTCTCTCTCTGGGATTATGTGTCAAATGTTCATTTCCTTTCTTAGCAAAAGTGTCCCGTCACAGTTGGGCTGACAGTTTGTCTGATCTCCTGCATCAGCTTTAAAACTGTGAAATAGAAACGTGATGTCAGAATTAATAAAAATGAAAGTCTTTGTTAACTGACTGATTTAGACTGCTTCAGCAGCCAAGAGTGAGGATCTGTCCTTAAGGCTTGGATAAGTTATAGGAGAAGACAACCTCTTTGGTGGCCTTCAACCCTACACTACATGAATGAATGCAACATATTAAATGTCAAAAAGTCTATCCCCACAAGACATTTCACAAACTCCATGGTGGGTTCTAGCAAAGTACACTAAAGGACATATTCAAATATTTCATCTGTTTTGATGTTTGATGTAATGTCTTAGTTTTATCAACAATGGTTTACTGCCTATCAATCTTCTCAGAGTTTTTCATTTTGCTGTGTTCTTCTCACTCCCACTTCTTGTCAAATTACCATAGGTGATCTGTAAACACATCAAGTCCCTCTGTGTATAGGATTAAAAGGTTGCTGAAATCTCTCTAATCTGACTTAAATAGCCACTTAGGCACAGCACGGAAAAGTAGTGAATGCAGAGCACTTTGTACAGAAAATTTATAGAACCTAAGCAGGTAAGTCATTTTGAATTATATATATAGATAAGTTCTAAGGAAGCTTAACAGTTTCAAAGTTGAGTCATACAAAAATAATTGGCATTATTAAAAGATGGTAGCCTCACATCAGCCATGAAGCACTTTGTTGTTGGTTTTATTGTTATCTTGTTGATTTTCTTAATCATTACTTCTTTGGTGGCTTATTCAACGGCCACTAGCTTCTAGAGGGTCTACAATTTGCTTTTAGGTCTTACTGAGGTGTCATAGGTTCCTGTAAGCTGATGAAGCATTTCTTTGCACTTGATAATTGTATTTGTGTGTGTATAAGAACAAATAATTGTTTGTGTATAAGAACAAATAAAAATTATATTTAAATAAGTTGTTAGCTAATGCATTCGGAGTGCTACAAAATCTTCAAGATGTGAAAGATATGTACATAGATTATTGTTTTAAACAATGGTAACTCTGTGGATATAGGGCAAAAGAGCTCCAATCTAAAGGTAGGAATACACGGGTCGATTTTTTCCCAGATTTCTGCACAGCCGAGCGCTGTGCACGTTCACGACACTGAGCTGTGCAGGAATCTTGGAAAAAATCTACCCGTGCATGCCGTTTTTTGAGCAAGTAGATCCAATAGATCTTGCTCGGCTGAACAGGTTACCAACATATTGGTAAACCTTGTTCGATATCCTATACTTTGAATAGGGGACCGTGGTTCCCCATTCAAAGTATAGGACGGGCTGACAGCTGGCTCCCAATATCGGGAAAGCCAGGCAGTAGCACGATGATGTCATCAAGCTACTGCCGAGATCTCTCTATCAGCACAAATTTTGAGCAGTGTATTCCAGCCTTAAGTGTTCTTTATTGTTCAAAAGCTGCTATCCTATACAAATGCAGGCATTGCCTAGACCTGATTTAATTCTAAATACCAGAAAATGGTAAAATCCTTTGAGATAAGAACTAACAGATTTCCAAAAAGACTCAATAATAAAAAAGATGCATGTTTGCATCCCAATAGTTGGGAGAATAGTGAGAGAGCAAAATAACAGATCAATAACAGAAACGCAAATGGCCTGTAAAATACAGTCATGTAGAAACAACTTTACGAACCACTCTGAACAAACAAATTATACAGTGTCAGCATTACCTGATTATTATACTGATGCCATCTTAAACTGTGTGGATTTAAGACCAGTAGATAGCATGGTATAAAGAACATTATATTTGAAAAAAGAAAAAAAGAAATCCATCTTGATCAATGCCTTCTTTCCTCAAATACAGTTGGATTATGTACAAAGAAAGAAATACAGAGATGTACTTAATCCACGATGTTTGTAATCCAAGGGGTACCTAGTAATCCACTGTTAAAGTGTTGTAGTACATCCATAATTGTATATGCATATACTGTAAAAGTCATTAAGTCTGCATGATGATATAACTATTTCCTCTCGGAATTCCCATAATCCATAATAGTAATGCTACAAGACACACAGCTAAATATATTCAAGAGAAGTCCCATGAACACCAAGATTAAGTCAAAAGCCTGATTTATACCAAGTTCTCCCTTCAAAGGAAAAGAGGCTCGTATTCTTTAAATCAAGGGAAAAGTCAATTACATATAGTTTAGAATTTGTATGATGCTGCTTGCAAGCAGACATGATCTTATTTCAATAATAATTTATATTCTATTGGTCTTTTCATTCTGGTCTCTGAGGGCATGGTCAATTTTTGTCCCATTATAGTTTCTTGGCAATATAATTATATTTCAGGCCTACTTCTTTTCTCCCACCTTTATGTTCATTGATAGAGATGGTCGAATGTTTTTTCAAAGATTCGACCATTTCAATGATTTTGAGTTAATTGCAAAGCCTCTGAACAAGGTATCATCATCAAACTTTCTGGAAATGTACAGAAGGGTTGGGGGTATAATAAAAAAAAGGTTTTGCTCTAGCACATGATTTTTTTGCACAAATTAAGTTCAAAGTCAAGTAAAAATTTCAAAAATCGGAATTTCGACTTTAATTTTGAGCTTAATGTATGCAAAAACTACATGTGCTAGAGCAAACCTTTTTTTTTTCAAATGTTCCCCCCAACCCTTCTCTACATCTCCAGCAATTATGCAGACAAAGGAAGCTGGGTGGGCATGTGACCGCATTAGAAGACATACCAAAAGTATACATGTTAATTTAAACGTAGAAGAACCATGGATCCCTTCATCCAGTAGCTTATTTAAAGGAATATGAACACATATACATTATTAAGGGAAAGCATATACATTATTAAGGGAAAGCATCGAAAATAGCATTGAAAATATGGGAAATGTACATGTTACATGTTTTTAATAAGGTTCTCTACAGTGCCCCTTTGTTTTTAAACAAAGTTATTTCATGTGGAAGTCTCCAAATTGGAACACTAGCTGTTGCTTTTTTAAAGAAAAGTGATGGGATTTGTAAATATGAAAATTACAGTGAAAAGAAAGGTCCCTATCCTTGTGTAATTGAGTCATGTTACGGCATGTCAATACAGAGGGCAATAACACACGGCTCCTGGTGTAAACAAGCTGTTAGGCACATATAGTAAGAATAAAAACATAAATTATAAATGAAGAAAGAGCACCATACAATCCCTTTGGAAGAGTTATAAGCATGACAAAAAATTTGTGGTGATCGTAAATCTCAATGCTAGGTAAACTTTTTATTAACCCTTGCAATGATCCTCCACTCCAAGGTCGATTGCTCTTTTAAGTCTAGGAGTGACAGAAATACAGTTATACTCACCCGACCCTGGACTTTCTCAGCGCCTACTCTGCTCCTAAACTGGTTGTCAGCTTCCAGCTCAGGAAGCCTCTTTTGGCTCTCCAAATGCTGATTATAGGCCAATGAAGCCAAACACCTTTCTATATTTAATTTTATGGGATGTGGCAATAAGCTGCCGGCATCTGTGTCTGACCCTAAGACTAAAGGCTGAGATACACTGCTCGATTTTTGAGCCGACAGAGAGAGCTCGGCACTAGCATGATGACATCATCACGCTATTGCCCGGCTTCCCCGATATCGGGAGCCAGCTGTCAGCCAGTGTATACTTTGAATAAGGAAGCGCGGTTCCCTATTCACAGTATAGGATATCGAACAAGGTTTACCAACAACATCAATAGATCTCACTCGAAAGATTTCTGCACAGCGTACACGGCGCTGGGCTGTGCAAAAATCAGGAAAAAATCAACTCGTGTATTCCTACCTTTAGAGATAGTTCCTGTAAAAATTAATGCCTGCTGGGAAAATATTCACTTGCCCACCAAGACAGGACGTAATAAGATATCTCTCCAATGGAAACATATGCAAAACAAATTCTGTGCTGTAGTGGTCAAATATATGTAGGTGGTCAGAAGGTGGCTGTTGATCACACCCAACTGCCCATATCTAAAAATAACCAGTCTGGCACTTTGCTGTGGTTCACAGTCAGTGCAGCAGAGTGAACTTAGCCTTAGATTAAACTTCAGGACTTAGCATTCGCTTTGCATTCTTAATTTAGCTGTGTGAAAAAAAACAATGTAAATTAGGAAGTCACTGATTTCCTAAAGGTAGTTCTAACCCGGCTTAAGCAACATGTGGCAGGACTTGGTAGCCCTTTGTTCACGGCTCGGCTTTGTGTTTCTTCCTGAGAGTGACATTTTCACTTGACAATATGTCAGTATGTTAATTAATGCAGCATTTTGAAACCACAGAGACAAAGTAAGAAGATTAATGCTTTGCATATTTCCTGATGCTACCAGTCAGTGTTCGGATGTGTATACGCTGGCTTCGGCTCTGAACTATTCAGGGACATACTTATTTCCCCCACTAAACCTATAGTTTGGGAGAACAGTAATAAGTCCTCAGGAAAAGCAAATGATATGTGTGTCGGATTTCTGCGGTGCATTATTTACAAATCTCTTATTTGGCGCTGTTGGTTAAGAGCAAGGTTATATGAAAGTAGATTTTCCCTATAATATAAAACACAGCATCCGAGCAATATATTCATTTGCAAAAACACTGTGTTCCGCTTGATTAGAATTCAGCTTTACAATGTGGAAAAAGGTTCAATAACATGTTGTTTTCACATTTTACTATTGAAATACTTAAGCGTGGGGCCTTTGATGATTGTCACAGACAAAACGTGTGACCTTAGCAGTAAATGAGTCACTTTGCAAGAGAATAATTAAGTTTTATTTTCTCTGCATTGTCTGGGTTGTAGAGAGAAACAATTCACCACTCAAGTACCATAAATGTTTTTTTAAGGTGCAGTCTACAGTTAATTTTATTGCATAAAGAATTCAAAATTTATTTAGTAAAGATCCACCCACAGACCAGAGCGTGAAGGTGGACCTAAGGCTGAGGTAATCAACTCTCTTTGCATAATTTTCCTAGAATTAAGGATGGATGGATGGATGGATTTGAGGACCTACTGAAAGTGTTAAAAAATTATGCTGAAATTATTGAAATGTGACATACTCTATGAAATATTGGATTTTCTCCGCTGTAACATGATTTATTAATAGTGATGTCGCGAACCCAAATTTTCGGGTTCGCGAACGGCGAACACGAACTTCCGTAA
>CM070032.1:203651690-203665226 GCA_036250615.1 Ptychadena robeensis
TTCGGCTGGATTTTAGATTTTGGCCCCTTCTCTGATTGAGTTCGACACCCCTGGTCTAGAGCAACAAGCTGTACACATAGCACTTGGAGGATTCCTTACACTTGGTTCCCAGTTGCATAGTTTAGCCCTCCTACTGTTCTTGTGTTAACTATCATAGAAGTTTTAAAGTAAACACAGTTGTTGGAGACCTTCTGAGGGTGGTCAGGAAAATCATCTTGCACTGTCTGAGGGCTGCCAAGTGATTGAAAAGGTCTATAGTTTAGAGTTTTTTTAATAAGGCGCACAGCAGGTTTATTATGCATACTTATCATTTATAGGACACACATGTTTTTGTTGGCTTCTATGTTAAAAGACTCAGGAGTATTAATATCTATTCTGTAATATTTCTGGTTTGTGTAAATAGGGGCCAAGGCATACATTAATATTACCAAGTGTTTAAATAATGCTGACATATTGCATAATAATATTTACTTATAATTTATAGCCATGTCAGTAAATGACCCTTCGGGGTACCCACAATCTAATACCCCTATAATAGTCATTGTCTAATTTCACTAACGTAGTTTAGGCAAATTAGCGAGAAAACCACCAGCAGGATTTTGGGAGGAAGTTCATGCATACACAAATATGCAAACTCCTTTCAGGAAGGGATGAGCAGCATAGGCAATATTTATTTGCAAAATATAAAAATTTTGCCTAATCGGCAATAAATTTTTTAATTCAAGCTCTCAGATCATTAATAACCTCAAAGTGTGTGCATATTGCGAACACAATTCACAGTAGTTCCAGGTACTTGAATGTTCGCGATTTTGAAGATATTGAATTATATCAGAGATTGTCGTGAATTCTCAAAGTGCCGATATTCACAATAAATATTCACAATTAGAATATTCGTGATTGACACTACTTTCAGGTAGTCTGCACAATCCTGGATAAAATTCACACCTGGGACCTAAGTTCTAAAAAAAGAGTGCAAGCCACATGTCTTAAGGCCCCCATACACCTTACAACCTTTCCATACAATTTCTGTACAATCAAATTTTGTTCTACCAAATCCCTGTAATATGAGGAGCTTTCTAATCCTTCCAATCACTATGTATTCTATCAGGGAGGCCATTATACTACACAGTTGTTAGTAGATCTAAAGGAGATTGTTTGGATTGATCTTAAGGTGTATGGGGGGCTTTAGAGAGTACTAGAGTTAGAAGAAACCTCTCCATACACGGAGGTGATGCATTTGCATGAGAAGTCCTGCCATGCTGAACTGAGATAAACAGGATTATATCATATTATGTTGGCCAAAAGTCATTATCATGGAGAAAGGGCAGTGGAGGGCTATGTGTCAATTCTTGTTAAATAGAACTGTCAATAGGTTATACATCCCATACAGAAAACTGTTCATGATTTTACCCTGTAACATCCTATGCACTTCAACTATTCGATCCAGTGTAACAAAAAAAAAATATCCGTTGCTCAGTGATAAGCTGGCGGGATTCACTTACACCGACGAGCAGGGAGCAAAAACAGTCTGTCATATTTTATTCCATTGCAATGAGAAATCATTGAGTTCAAGACGTATACATTGCAAGCACGTACCCAAAGCTGTTTACGAATGGCAATATTTGCATTTTAATGTGTTGCAATAAATTTTTCTTGCATAAATCTGAATGTCATCTCATAACCCATTTTGACATAGTGCAAGCAAACAGACTGAAAGCAAAACAGCCTATCCTATCTGTCCGCTGATTGCAGGAGGTAATGAGTTAATCTTCTACAGAGAGAAGAAATTCAGGTGAATAAGCTGTGTAATTCATATGGATGTGTCTCAATGTAAGGTAAATATTATGCATGCTAATACTAAAAGATGGAACCATCTACGGAAGTGCTTTTCGCTCAGTGTTCTAGCGCTCTATAAATCCGCCTTCCCTTCTGCAACAATTTCATTTTTACTATGAAGCTAACTGATGCATCATAACTGTTTGTGAGTGCCGGATTTTCATTACACATATTTGCTGTTGCACAGGCTAATCCAGCCTACTTTAACTTACTGTAGCATGAAAAAAATACCTGACATTCTTTTATTATCTCCCCGCCTGGGCAATACGTCAATCTCACAGCTGCCCCGCCACGCAAAAAAATATTTTGTCTGCAAATATTATAATAGATGAAATAAACCAATTAAGCAAAACAGCTTATTGTTTCAGTTTGCATAAAACAAGGGGGCAAATATTTAAGTCAATTACAATTATGTAACCAGGATGGCTTCCAAAATATGCTCACTATGGTAAATTCCAGTGGAAAAAAAAAATCCATCACGGGTCCTGATTAAAACCTAGCCAAGCAAAACACAGCAGATTACCTAGATTCCAATTAAATGTGACAAATGAATACTTGACAGGTTTCAATTCCAATTCTACACCTGTCAGAATGATCCATTAATATTGTAGAAGAAATTACCAGAATTCAAATCCAATGCAATGCAATTGGTATTATAAAGCTAGATTTATGGTTTCAAAGCTGTAATCAGAGACTTGTCTCAATTGAACTGCAAAAGTTGTTTCATTCCACTCAAGGAGCAAATGTTAAATAAGTAGTTTTCACAAACAGACAGCTGTACAAGGAATGGGAAGCGTCTTGGTATGAAATTAGATGTGTGGGGTTTTTCTTTGAACGTTCTGAGCTCGGAAGTAAATAGAAAATTTCGGGAGATGATAAAATGATATGCATTAAAGCTAAGCTGTAGACACACCTAAAACATGCAATTGAAGAAGATTCCTAACCATTAATGCAAAATGACAGTGTTTTTTTTTAAAGAGGGTCTAGTCTAAAAAAATTAGATTTATATACTCACATACTTTGACGTATCACTTGGCCGAGTTACAAAAGTTATATCAGTATGCATTCATGACAAGGCCCCTTTATGTTTGAAAGGTGCTATCTTGTGTTTGGCCACCACCAACTGACCTTCTTCTCTGCCCCCAGTCCTGTGATTGGTAACTGATGATGTCATAGATGTGAAAATTGTGCAAAGAAAAGCACTAGCAGTCTCTGTGGCACTGCCTATTCATTATTATAATATAATATACCGTATATACTCAAGTATAAGCTGACCCGAGAATAAGCAGAGGTACCTAATTTTATCTACAAAAACTGGGAAAACTTATTGGCTCGAGTATAAGCCGACAGTGGGAAATGCAAAGTCAGATAGTGGAGTTTTCTAAATGAGAAAAATATAGAGAAAGCACCATTGCCCCTAGGAATTAATCAAACAGGGTGAACATTTAAGGGTGAACCGCAAGGGTGAAGCTGCCCTTTCTCTGCAATCCTCTCTGCTAAATTCTCCTCAAATCACTCTGCAAAACTCTTTGAAATTTTCTCTGCAGAACTCTTTGCAATGTTCTCTGCAGAACTCTTTGCAATGTTCTCTGCAATACTCTTTGAAATGTTCTCTGCAAATTTCTTCCGGGGACAAACCTGATGTTTTAGGCAGAGAAAGGGGTCACGACAAGCGGATACAATCCGTGCCGATGTCACCACCATGGGCGGATGAAAATTGTCGGATGGTCCCCAGAAAAAAGTATGTATGGAAGCCCCCAGGGGGGTCGCGGGACCCCCATACCCAGGAAACCCTCACTGTGTCTGGGTAAGGCAGCTGGGAAGGTCCCCTGAAAATTCTGTGAAAATCTGTGTGAGTGTGAGTCCAACCATCTTAGTGCCACAACCTCAATAAATTAAAGAGAACACAGGATTATTATTATTATTATTATTTGAATTGAATTTGAACCAGTAACCGGTAATTCAGCTTAGGTGAGTGAACAGTAGGCTGACTGAAGTATAAGCCAAGTGGAGCATTTTCTGCCCCGTTTTTTTGGGCTGAAAAACTCGGCTTATACATGAGTATATATGGTAATGATAATAATGCATTTCCCTGTAAGAGACATGGGCCCATTGGTCTACTTTTAGCAGAGTTTAAGCATGTGCTAAAATATAGTATGCTATTGGAAGGAAAAAGAAAAAGAAAAGGCAGACGACCTTATTACTTTGCTTCACCCTTTACAGTATCACCCTGGGTTGTCATAGACAACAGCTAGTTGCCAGTTGTTGCATAAATTAAGTTCAATTTTGACTTGACTTTGAACTTAATTTGTGCAAAAACTGTTTGTGTTAGAGCCATACTTTTTTGTAGTATACCCCCAACCCTTCTCTACATCTCCAGCAAGTTTCATGATGATACCATGTTCAGGGGCTTTGCAATTAACTCGAAATCGCTGAAATGGTTGAATTACTGAAAATAAATTCGACCATCTCTAGACAACACTTGCTCAACACAGTGCATTTAAAAATGTTGCCCATCGGACTTGAATATAAGAGCAAAAGCTGTTTTTTATATCATACTTTTAAAATCTGTTAATTTTAGCTTTGTTATTTTGGTTTGAGTTTACCTATGTTAAATGTAATGGAATTATTGTGGAGTTGTAAATCGGTTTACCCTCTTACTGGATCTTAACCTGTTGGTGTATGGAATGCAAATGTATAATAAGCCACCATTATTTCTATTATTCTGAAGATGATGTTAGCCATTGGGCACAATGGTAGGCGATGCACAATTTGACCAATACTCTTTAAGTATGGGAACTTGTATATATCTTTCTTTTGCACACAGGCAAATAATATTAAATGGGTGGTGTCAATATAGATTGGTCATCTCTACTAGAATAATATGGAAGGAGATAGGATTCTTTTAAAAGATTGCCTTTGGGTTAAAAAGTTAGGAGGCAGGCCCATTCACAAGTGCCTCCCCTCATCTTTTAAAACTTGAACGTTTCACTGGTTTCAATTTCACAACTAAAGGTGGGCATACCAGGACAAAGAGCTAAGAACCTAGGTTCGAATTGTTGAGACCTCTCCCCAGGTTTAGTCAGTAAACAATCCGTGCCACACCCTATAAGTTTTTAGAAATTGGAAAAATGGACAGGTGGGCATACCAGGGTCGATTTTTTTACTGATTTGAACACAATCGATCGCCATTCGTTGTGATCCTCTGTTCTTGGATCAGTTGCGGTCACCTTTTCTTAAAGCAGTATCAGTTGATCCTGCTCAAAGAAAGTTAGATCAAACAGGGAACCAATGTGTTGTTAAACCCTGCCCGATTTCCATTACTTTAGATGGGGCAGTTCCCATCCAAAGTATCGAATGGGATTGATTGCACAGAAGTGCTGAGCATCGATTCTCTGTTCAATCGAGGAAGCTCGAGAGCAGCATGTGATGTCATCACACTGACCTCGAGGGTCAATTGAACGGATATCAACCCATGTATGCCCTTTAGATTTGGAAATACAAGAAAGGAGAAGTGGTCAAGACAACAAAGTAATATGGACTAGGGGTCAAATTGTGCATTGCCTACCCTTGTGCCCAATTACTTATATTCTGAGTTCAGAATGTTTTAGCATGTTTTATACCCACACACAGATTTTTAAATGTTACTATGACCATATTGTATGCAAGAGTTGATAATGTCGCAACAGATCTGAGCATCATTGGTGATAATTAAATTGTGTAACTTTTAACAAATAAGTAATTAGCAAAGCAAAGTTGTAAAAAACAGCATCCTTGGATGCAAAGATCTTTTAGCAACCATGATCATGTCTGTCACCTAAACATAAAATCATTGATGGTGTTGAGGAATGTGAAAAACTGGAGAAGCAGACAATTTTAAAGCATACTTTGAATCAGGTGCAGCAAGGGATGTATCTTCAGCCAAGTGAGCCTACATGGTAGCCACTACAGTCAGATACAGGTACATATAAGAGCTCACATTTGTGCCCTTAACATGGCAATACAATATTGGAATTCTCTGTCTGTTTGCTCTGTTGGACATTTTAAAACTCACAACTAGCAGATCTAAAGCTTTAGCAAAACCAAAGTAGAACAGAAGGATGTTTATATGCATGGACCAGCCACATTGCAAAGCCATTATTTACCTCTCTGAGAACATTCATCAAGCTGCTGCTACAGTTCCTGCATAGTTTTCTGTGCAAGCTTGTGATGAACATTTTTCCTTTGCAATCTAAAATATTTGACACAAACTAATAAAATACTGAGGAACCTTATGCAAACAAAATAGACGCTTACATTGGTCTCCTTATGCTATAAATCTTTTTTATAAGTTTCCAAAAATTTGTTTTTTCAATTCCAAATATGTATTTAAACTTCTGTCTCTTGCCCAACTATATGGGTCTTTCTAACTTGTTGGCCCTGTGTCACCAATAGAAAAAAGGAAGGTCCTTACTTAAAATTTTTTAGAAAAAATGGAAGACTGTATTTAAAACATATCAGATGGAGATTAACTAATCTGTTGGAGATATTTTCTTCCTTGGGAAAATCAAACAGATAAACTGGATGCATAATCTTGTGTGATTTTTCTTTGAAAATACTAGTGTGAATTAATTGCAAAGCCCTGAGCATGGTATCATCACTAGTGATGGTCGAACTTCGGCCAGGTCCGTCCGCAAACAGGTGGTCCAACGTCCGCCTGTTCGCAGGAAGATTCCAATTCCCCGCCTGTTTGTGGGGAATTTGAATAAAAAACCAGAAGTGACGTCACTTCCGGTACCTGGAACACACAGTTCCCTGTTTCGATTTCTGGACATGATGTCACTGACATCACTTCCAGTTTAAGCCGCTTTGCTTTCACTAGAGATTGTGTTCTCTATCCGATCTCTGGTGAAAGAATTCTTCCACGAATGGTAACCTTCTTCCAGCCGGTGAACAGGACGGGTCAAACACATGTTATGTTCGCCGGCGAACTGTTCGGCCATCACTAATCATCACCAAACCTACTGGAAAAGTAGAGAAAAGTTGAGGGTGTACTACAAAATAGAAAGTATTGCACAAATAGGTTTTGCATTAATGAAATTAAAAATCAACTTGAAATTTTGACTTTTAATTTAATTTTTGCTAGAGCAATACCGTTCTTTTTCAAATGCTTCCACAACCCTTTACTACAGCTCTAGCAATTTTAGTGAGGATATTAAGTTCGGGGGCTTTGCAATCCACTCCAAAAATTCAGCTATTTGATAAAATTCAACCATCTCTAAAAATATCTACATTCATCAGAAGGAAAATTCCCCCAAATCTAGTCTATCATTTTTGGTCAACCTAAATCAATCAGAAGCACATTCCTTGACCTTTGGTAGCATGTGTTCTTCATTTGGGTAAGGCCTTTCATTTTTGCTGACTTCATCACTCATTTGATTGAGATTTTCTTCTTGACACCTATATCTATTTGAGCCATTGCCAAACAGTGTATCTGAGTGTTAAAACTAGGGTTTCAGTGCTACCCTGTTGAGAATAATGATCATATTTTAATAGAACAACTCACCAGGCACACAAGATAGTATCCTCATAAAGAGCGGAACGTAGAATGTAAAACCTACTCCTGGGTGATATCAGCTGACATGCCTTCATTTTTGGATGCTTTGGGGATGCCCATTCTAAATCTCTGGCACCAAGTACTGATGGAATTGGCATTGGAAATAACCTTGCTAGTGTACACACAATGACTACTTTAACACAAGAAATGATGGGGCTGGTATTTGTGTTGGCAAGAACTTGGCAAGTGTGTGCAGAAGTCTTACTTTGAACCCGTGGGGATGGTATTTGGATTGGGCAGTAAAAAAAACCAGTATGAAGACATGTTACACTTTCTATTCCCATCCTAAATAGAACTAGTGCAAATATTTTGAACCTAAACTCCAAGCTAAATCCATAGGAGATAAGTACATTGTCAGAGAAGCATTAATGAGTTTATACGAGGAAGCAATGGGGATAAAATTTGATCATTCTTCTTTAATTAAGAATTGACAGTCCCTAATGAGATCATATTAAATCATATTAGTTTAACTTCAGTAAGTTAATCCTTTCCATTACAATTTCGAGATTCTTCGGCATCAAATTTCACTGCCACCGAAAAAGAGGAAAAAAATTTCCATGATGTTTTTCTCTGTCTGTTATGACACGTGTCGAATAATCAATATAGTGCCCAAGATAACAGAACATCTCTGCTATTTTAGACACTATGGTTGGCGATGAATACATTATACTGTTCATGAAAAATGCATGGAAAGGAGTGATTTTTTAATATCTTATTAAGTGTGACCTGAACGGGAAATTGAACTCCAACTCTCCATACGTCATTATCTACGGCACTTCAATGTGTTTTTCTCCTGCCATTAAATATATTATAACTTGGTGAGATTGCAGCATTTTCTATGCATTATCGGGGCTGTGACTCCTGAACCCACAATGGAATCGGTCCCTGTGACAGTGCGTTGGATGTCACTACAGTTCACCTCTAGTAAACTACAGTCATTAGTATATTCACTGTAACGTATCTTTCTACATCCGTCACTTGCTGGAGTATTAAATACCACAATGAAAAAAACACTTAGCTTTACAGGCTGGCATGTCAAACGTGGAAAAAAAGTGTAAAAGGCTATTGGCAGAATAAAAAAAATGTATATTCTTGGAATTACTAAATAGGATTGCACTTTAAATGTGGCCTGTCATGCCTGTGGTAGCATTATGTCATGGCTCATTACTCTTGGACCTGATCATAAATTTCACCCTATAGCCTTTCATTGCCAAAGCTGTTTAAAACTTGGTTGATTTCCAGGTATGCATTACAGTAGTGTGGCTTGATGGGTTTTAATTAAACCGAACACCGCAGTGAAGTTTCCAGAGTGCTGAATAATTTTACATACTTTTCCAATAAAGCATAGAAGAATAAAATCACAAAGATGCGGATAATAGTTGAGTCAGGCTCATTTAATATGCTACAAGTAAGATAAAACTTGGCACGCTCTTATTATTAACGTAAATCAAATCATTGTATAATAAATGACAGCATTGACTTTATTTACTCTCAGCTTGCAGGAAACAATGATTTTTAGACAAATATAGTGTTTTTTTTTCTTACTGACAAGATTTAAAGTGTTTGCCAATACAAAATGATTGGGCTACCATGATGTTGATACAGGACTATACTAATGCAAAAATGTGAATGGCCCTTAAGCCCCCCATACATGTCTAGATTTTCTGTTCAATCAACTTAAAAAGATACATTTTTTGTGGTCAGGGAAATTGGTGATTGATTATTTGTTTGCCAACTGTAGTAACAGATATTTGATCAACTTTTTTGGGATCAACTGAAAGTGTAATGCATTTTAATACAACCAATTAAAATTTACCAGCACGTCCAATCCTTTTTCAATCAATTTTAAAAATTAAACAATTTTAATTGTTTTAGATTGATCTAACCATGTAGGCTGCCAATCAATCAACCCCAAAAATGTATTGAATTAAGTTGATTGGATGAAAAATCTAGACGTGTATGGGGGCCTTTACCTTTGTCAGTGGTATGTGGAGCCCCATTTCTGAGTCAGACCTATAGATCTGCAATCAGCAAGGATCCTGCTCTCTGCTGATTGGAGAATTCTGTTTTTTTACACAACAAGGAATGTATTTGACCACTGCTTACGTAAAGAGAGCAAAGGTCCCATTCTACTACTGCTGGCAGGGATCAGGCCTTTGTACTCATAAAATATATTTTTCACACATGTAATATATTTAGCTTGTTTTAAACAAAATGTTAATTTGGGCTTTTAACGTGCAAGGAATGATTTTAGGCATATTTTATATATATTGTGAACTAGAGAATGGATTCATTAATAAATAATTTAATATTTTGCTGCTCTCATTTCATTCTCTTATTCTTCTCTTTATCCATTAAATAAGAAGCTCAAAGAACAGATAAGCGCTCTATGGAAATATAGATGAAAACTGGTTTTCATGCCCCAACAATAGAGATGGTCAATGATATGCAGAAATGATCAGCATGTAAATGCATGCAAATTGTAAGCAGACTGAAAATTAGCTAATCAAATGCAGCAGTGGTTGTACTTGATTGGCTCTATTCCAGTCTTCATACATTCACATGACAACAAGTACATTTCTGCTTATCTTTGATCATCTCTTTGTGGTTATTACTTTTTAGTTGTGATTTACCAAATGGTGATACTACTACTCAATCCTTTATAACCTCCATCTTGCTAACATATATTAGGCCTCAGTACATAAAGGCCCCCATACACGCTGCAGTTTTGCGGCCAAGCGACCGGTGTGCACGTTTGCGACGATTGATCAGCTGCAAAATCGGGTGCCCACATGGAGCGACCAATATATGTGGGAAAAATCTCGATCGGCCAGGGACATGACCGGCGCCCCATCTAAAAAGTAAGTACACAAGTGGTGCCTGCCGATCCTCTGAGCATCCAGCTACAGCATGATGACGTCATCATGCTGCAGTTGGTCCCTCAAGAATCAAGAAAGAAACGCAGCGTGTATGGGGGGGGGGGGTGAGGTTCTTCTTTGGCTCTCTTTATCAAGTCTGCCTTCTGCTCCTTGCCGTATAAGAAATGAAGTAATAGCTTCTAGTTCAGGTGGACAAATGTTTGCAGTGGTTTAGGGGTAGGTGTCTTCCTGCTTTAATCCTGACTAGACCCAACTGCAAGTGCTTACACTTAATAAATGAAAACATATTAAGGGGCTTGGTATGAAAGCTTGGTTTTGGGTAACTTTTGCAGTCAAGGGTAGTTTGTGTAGAGTCATGTGCTGGGCTATAGATCTAACAGGACAAAATGGTTCCTTTGTAGTATCTCCATTTCATATTTGCTTTCAAGAAAAGGGGAAAAAGATAATGGGACAAAATTCAACAACCCATATCCATAAGAGCCAATCACAGAAAAGTGAAATTTGTTGCTATGGTAAACTGAAATTTCAAACATCACCGTAGCCATTTGCCCCACTTTACCGAGCAAACCCAAGAGACAATGTGGGCTGTCTGAGTGAATGTGCTTTAACAAAGGGTTCTTTTATTGTCCACGGCAAACAAACAGATTGTGCCTTTCATGTTCCTAACGCAATATGTTCTTCCTTCAAATGCTTTGATTCTGAGGTCTCCTATCATGCTGCAGACAGTCACTCCGACAGGAGCCAGAAAGGTCTGAAAAATGACCAGCTGATCACAAATTCACATTGCAAACATACAAGCGTGAAGGAACAATTGAATAAACAATGCAGCTGGAATGATTCCACTACTTCCCTCATGATATTACATTTCCCAGGAAGATGTATATGTGTTTTAACTGACTTCATTCACATCAATGTGTTACTGCTACTATCATGGAAAATACATACTACTCTATGCTGTCATTTTATCCTTTCAACATTTTACTGGCAAATTTAGATCTAGAAGGTAGGTGGATGGAACAATGAGGTGATCAGTTTTTCAATGCACATAAAAACAGTATACTGAAATCTTATTGGTTTCCAATACTTTACAATCATTGCCAATTGATATCTCTACTTCATGAATGTGTCCCTGTAAGGGTATCCCAGTTACAAAATATTGTACATTGTATTGTATCAATCAATCCTGCTTGAAGACAGGGTCATCGGATGCAAAGCATTGGCTGAGCTGAATGATGCAGCAGTGCTGCACCTCCAGCTCCTTCGATATCAGACCCAACGTGATGTAGTCATCATGCTAAGCCCGAAGGCTTGTCCATCTCAAGGGCATCGACCCGTGTATGGCAGCCTTTACTCTTGTCCTGTCCATGTGATAGAGAAATAAGGGGAAACCTCTCCAGTAGGGACACATGTAGCATAAACAACAGATTACAACAGATGGTCAAATTTGGACTAGCTGACTTTGTGAAACCCCTGAAGCCCCTGAAAATGGTATAATCACCAAAACTGCTGGAGATGTAGAGATTTGAATTTGCAATATTTTGTGAATAATTCTACTAATATTCGATTCGATATATTCAATAATAAATTAAAATATTCGTGCTATGACCATGTATTGCAAAATAATATTCTCGTTGAAAAATCACATCCTATGTTTATTTTCGCAATGCGCATATGATTTTCACAATACATGGCCATACTGTGAATATTTGAAATTGTGAATATCCGCCGACATATTTGAGATATTTGCGAGTTTACGAATTGCTGATATTCACAAAAAATATTTGACATTCGAGTATTTCAGCTCAACACTATTGCTCTAGCATATGTAATTTGTGCATAAATTCAAGTTCATTTTTTTCCTGAATAGAGTACTAAAATGTTTTGTAATATGACTGCAATAGACGTCGCTCAAGTGGACATTCCTGTTGTATTATTGCATTGCTATAGAGCGCATGTTCTCTTCGTACTTTTCTCTCTTTTTCTGTAAAAATATCTTCTCAATAAAAAGTTATTGTTTTAAAAATGTGTAATGTTGCCTTATCTCTACATCTCCAGCTGTTTTGTGGATGATAAAATAATTGTAAACTCATCAATTTAGCAGTTTCCCAAGAAAAGTGAATGTTGGAAATTATCAATCTTCAGGATCAATCCTTAAGTATGTGTTGTGGTGACACAAAAATTACATAAGTGCACAGGGGCATACTTGTCATGCATTCATTTATTCTGAATAGCACCCCAACACATCTTGTCTAGTCAAGCAAGTTAAGAGCAATGCACCATTGAATATGTCCTAACGTGACCACGCATATGTGTGAATAAGCTCATAGAACACATTCAAGTTATGCCTCTGGGGATTACTCTGGAAGCCATATACGTTACGAGTTATAATTAGGACACTCCCCAATAATTGAAGATCACACTTATATGCCCCATCTAACCTTTCATGCTCTCCTGCTTTTCTATGTGACATGATATTATCAGCATGCTGCATTTTCCATGAGGATCTCTTGAATGTCTCGGCAGGACCCCATGTCTGCGCAATGTCCTTTCCATCTTTATCTGTCAAGCACCTTTTCTCTCCAGCTTCAAGGCTGTTCTCATGACTCGCCAATGTAACACAGCATTGCAGTCAGTTCAAAGCACTCATTTACCATGACAACCTTCAACTACATCTGTAAGTTCTCCCTCGCTATAAGCCACTTAAAAACTCTTCATTGTTGGGCTTCTGTCTTTTAATCCTGACTTCCAACTACAGTATGATGTTCTTATTACTCTCTTTGTAAGGAAATATCTTCTTGACAATATTAGTTTCTGAGGGGCCATATATCTCATGGCAAGGACAAAAAAATATATGCAATTCCTACAAACACCTAATAAAACATGATCACAAAGAATATTGACTAGTATTATGAAATGTCCATATCCATACATTTATTTATGCAGTATGAGCTCCCTTTCATTTACAAGGCTGATAAACAAGCTCTCAATAAAAGTGGCATTTTAATACAGGAAGCCAGAAAAGATGGATTGGTGTATGAAAACCAACCGGATTACAGCAACACCACAAGAGGTGTAAGCCATGTAAATTACAATACAAATCATATACATCTCAGACAAGCCAAGTATGCAGGCAACTTACCGTATTTCCCCAAAAATAAGACAGTGCCCTATACAGGGAGTGCAGAATTATTAGGCAAATGAGTATTTTGACCACATCATCCTCTT
>CM070032.1:203665326-203700752 GCA_036250615.1 Ptychadena robeensis
TTTTTGGAATGTACCCCCAACCCTTCTCTACATGGTGATGATACCATGTTTAGGGGCTTTGCAATTAAGTCGAAACCGTCGAAATGGTATCTCTACAAGACACACAAGCTGAAACGTCAAGACTGGGCCAAGAAATATCTCAAGACTGATTTTTCTAAGGTTTTATGGACTGATGAAGTGAGAGTGAGTCTTGATGGGCCAGATGGATGGGCACGTGGCTGGATTGCTAAAGGGCAGAGAGCTCCAGTCCGATTCAGACGCCAGCAAGGTGGAGGTGGAGTACTGGTTTGGGCTGGTATCATCAAAGATGGACAATGCTCCATCACACGCGTCCAAGTACTCCACAGCGTGGCTGGCAAGAAAGGGTATAAAAGAAGAAAAACTAATGACATGGCCTCCTTGTTCACCTGATCTGAACCCCATTGAGAACCTGTGGTCCATCATCAAATGTGTGATTTACAAGGAGGGAAAGCAGTATACTCTCTGAACGGTGAAAGGTGGCTATATTGGTCACTGATTTGTTTTTGTTTTGTTTTTGAATGTCAGAAATGTATATTTGTGAATGTTGAGATGTTATATTGGTTTCACTGGTAAAAATAAATAATTGAAATGGGTATAAATTTGTTTTTTGTTAAGTTGCCTAATAATTATGCACAGTAATAGTCACCTGCACACACAGATATCCCCCTAGAATAGCTAAAACTAAAAAAAAAAACAACTTCCAAAAATATTCAGCTTTGATATTAATGAGTTTGTTGGGTTCATTGAGAACATGGTTGTTGTTCAATAATAAAATTATTCCTCAAAAATACCACTTGCCTAATAATTCTGCACTCCCTGTATACATTTTTGCTCCCAAAGATGCCCTTAGTCTTATTTATGGGGTCTCAGGGCGGGGGATCACTTAAATTGATACAGGGGGATCGATCAGAGGAAGGAATCAAAATGGCACAGGAGACTCAGAGATGGGGATTACCATTTTAGTAACCCCTTCTGATCCTCCTGTGTCATTTTGATTGCCCCCTTTGATCCCCCTGTCAAGATTTACAGTACAGTACCTTCGGGGGTGCCTTATTTTCGGGGAAACAAGGTATTAATAAAACATTCAAAGGCAGGTAAAATGTAATATACAGGCAGACTTAAGTTAAAAAATCAACAAGCTATTGCAGTAAAATATACAAGTCAATAATGTACTGAGCTGAGCGAATCTTCCTCCTAAACAACTCGAAAGCACGTGGGATAGAGAAATTTTGAATCCTGTGTTTGTAGTACGTCACCCACCCAGTTGCTTGTATGAAGACATTTAAAAGAACTTTAACCTCAAATGAATATTAATCTATCTATTGCACAACTTAGTTATAGGTGCACTTATTCTTTGGTTTTAGTACCCCCAGAATGCCCTGCAAATACCTATTAGTTTTACTAGTGGATTTTAATGCAACATTGGCTGTAGAGATGGTCAAAAACTTTTGACTAGTTTATTTAGGAGATAATTACAAAGCCCCTGATTATAGTCACTATGATTTCTTGAGATGTAGAGAAGAGCCATGAGAACAAACATTACAAAAAAGAAACTATTGCTGAAGAAATTAAGTTCAAAGTCAAGTTGAAATTATGACTTGACTTATAAAATAAATTTATGCATTATTGTAATGTTCCCACAACCCTTTTTTTACTAGTCTTGATAGTTAATATTCAAATTGTGAATTTTAATTGCGAATATCATCACTTTAAGAATTTGCAAAGATTTTGAATATGGTGCTATATCTTTGTAAGATTTTTTACATCAGTACACAGAACTACAGTGCATTGCATTTCTAACATGCACATGTACAAGGGTAAATTTATGCAAGGAAAGCAATAAATTATTAGTTTTAATAGTGTTAATTGTGGAAATATGCAAATATCGTATGCACTTTTTATTTGTCCAATGAAGGTAATAATGACTGAAGATCACAAATTCTTGAATTTATGTCACCATCATTAGGGGCTTTGCAATTAATTAATCAAAGACATCCAGTCAAACAAAATTGACCATCTCTAAAAGTGTTAAATGATGGCAACAGTTATGCACTGCTCCTAAACTCAAAGCAGAGTTGCCACTCTCACTGACAAAAGTACATTCTGGGAGTGTGAGTTCCATCATAATTGGATGTTGTACTTGTTTAGACTGTCCTAGAGGAGCCTTTTATTGTACTGATTACAAAGTGATCACCTTGGATCAAAAATGTTGCTTAAACATATGTGATTATAAAAATTGCACTGGACAAGCAACTGTGTGTACTGAGGACATAATAGATACTCTAAATTGATACTGGTAATAACAACTATCATGAGTACTCATTTGCCTTCTCTTCATAATTCTATTGCTGTAAGATTCTGCTTCTAAGATTTTGTATCTCCCCCTATAACACTTTATAATACTGGTGTTGATCTGTAAACTAAATATGGAGGTCCCCTTTGGAAGCAATAGGTTTGCTGATTGACCCCAGTCTTACTGGTTTATGTCTAGGCCATACATAGATTGGTAATGCAAGCAAAGGGAAACATTGGGCTATCGCTTGCAATGATCAATCGTGTTTATGTTGATGGTAATAATAACCTATATTGTTCATATATATAGTGAATGTTATTTAGTAATCATTTGTTTCAACTGTTTGCCTAAAATATATGTGTATGTGTTTGCCCCTACCATTTTCCATATGCTCTGCCTCACCAACACTGCCATCCGGCGTAGTTCGTTCATAGTTGTCTTCTGGAAGAGGTAGGGCACCCAGTCGTGGTCCAGATGAACTTTTACTGCTCGGCGTCTCCGATTCTTCCAGCCCGCTGTCATAACAACTCTGCAATGACCCCTGGTGAGGGTCCTGAGGTTGACTCACAACTGAAAACGTCACTCTACGAAATGGCTGTAAGAAAAAAGATTCTGAATGTCACTGGCATGTTTGACAACTGCGTAGAATCGAGAAAAACTACTTTACACGGTAATGCTTTGCATCAAAATAAACCCACAAACTTACTGTTGAAAGAGAAGTGATTGCTATTTGGCTTGCTTTTTACAAATGAACATAATAGCAGCAGATGCTTTTCTATAACAAACAGCATATATGAATGTTTTTGTCAAGTGAAGGGTTTAAGCAAGTTTAATGATACGTTTATACAAAAAAACTGTAGGAATATTCTCTGCTTGCAATCTGATGGGCAATAATATATAGTCACAGTCATTTGGCTTATGGAATTTGTGAAACTAATGATCCAAGAAGTAGTATCCAACACAGACCTGTAGAACTTACATTTCATATCCACACAGGTTTTTGGCCGTTCTTCTTTGTCACTAATTTGAGAACCCTAATTGAGTAAGTCAAAGCCTTGCCTCTAATATGTTCCAATGAGTTTTGTAAACTCAAATTCTGTTTTATCCTTTTTATCCTTTGTTAAATATCAGAGCTGCTGATCTGCTGCAAAGTCTTTTATTGGGTATGGAGTGTATTTCCTAAAAACTTGTCTGCACGGTGTACGTTGCCATGGTGGCTTGTAGTCTCCATTGAGAAATGATGTGACAAAAACACATGAAAGACAGATTTCTAAATTGTGAATAAAATTTTATTACTGGGTGAAGATCTGGCTTAGGACCTGTCCCCACTTGGTCGATGTGTCACGATTCCTATTGCATGGCACCTGCAGGCAGGCAGGCAGGCTACAAAAGTAAAATATTTTAGATGCCCATTTTCCCCTTTGCTGTCTCCCAGTTAAAAGCAACCGTGATGCTCACAAAACAAAATGCACGTTGGGTGAAGTCTGCCCAACCTACTACCTTCTCACACTCTATTTATTCCAATTGTGAGTAAAATACAATGTAATTGAACACTATACAATCCATATTCATTCATCCATCCAATCCATATGAAGATGAGTAATTTGTGTAAGACAGGTCTGTACCCTTGATGCAGTGGTTTCCAAACTGGGGAGTGCACATGTATTCCAGGGCCTCTGCATGATTGATATGCAAACCAAACACAGTTGTATCTCAGATAAAGTTTAAGGGCCATTTTACAATGTTGCAACGCAAATGCAGCTAGTATAAAATGGCCCTCCATCTGAACCTGTGTAGTTTGAATTGGGGGCAATAATTTTCCTTCCTAAGGACAACAACTCTGAACTAGCGATTCAAGGAACCCTAGGATTCTTCCACAGATTGCTAAAGTTCCTTGAGTTGTAGCTAAATGACTTCTCCCCTTGGTATTAGTAATATGCAATACAATAGTATACAAAAATATCTCTACATTGGAAATGCTGATTCAGATTTGTAAAGCCTTATGAAATACAATATTATATGTATAGACATATGAATATTTGCTTACTTGTACATAAGTTATAGAAATAGCTATTGTACTTTAGAGCAAGAATACATTTAGTAAATTATACATTTGAAACCTTAAATAAAAGCAGCAAATGGCAAAAAGGAGATTGTTTATATTGTAGAGATATGTTAAATATTGCATGCAGAAAAAGGCTTGCCACTTTGGCCTTTATAGACATATTGGAAATATGAAAAATAAATGGAAAATAAATTATGAACTGTGATTTGTGACAATGGAATTCTCTAGTTATAAAAACAACATACATAAAGCTTTTCAAGGTTTTTACAATGGAAATCTAGGTAAGGTTTACCCTTCAATAAAGTTCTGGATTCCACTCCAATACAAATTCAATTTGATAATTGAAAGCCTTAAAATGGATATAAGGGGAGGGCCTAACTGCTCAGAAGTATTTTTTTCATCTAGCATTAATAGGTATTGTACTTGCAGGGTCTTTAAAAGGCTAAACCATGGGGAATGTTCTATTATCAGGAGGGTGGCTTGAATTTTGTTTTATCGAAGTGCACAGTTTGTGTTTGCTGTATTAGGCCATCCAAATTTCTTCACCCAACAATCTAGTATTCTGGGAACACCTTTTGCCCTTATGGTTGTGAATCATATGGATATTCTTTAACATCGCCAGTATGTACTCTAGTAGTAATGATCGCGAATATTCAGATTCCGAATATTAATCGCGAATATCGTCAATTCGGACGGTCAATTCGGACGGTCAATTCGGACGGTGAATATATTGCCGAATATTCGCAATTCCGGATATTCGGTATTTTTTATCCATTACACTTCCCTCTCAATGTAAGTGGACGAATGGGAAGGCTGCAACAAGAGCTTAGCAACACCATCAACAGTTTTTTAAATGAAAAGTGGGGAGATGCGAATATTGCAAAAATCGTCACTTTTAAAATTTGCATAAAAATTCGCGCCATGTTAAACATATATTGCGCGCGCGAAATTCGCAATAAAACTGCCGATATTCGCAATAACAAACAAACCCGAATATTGCCGAATGCGAATATTTCCCGAATGTTTTCCATAAAATTCGCGGCATGCCGCGAATACGAATGTTGCCTATGCTGCTCATCACTATACTCTAGTGATGAGCAGCATAGGCATTATTTGTATTGACAAAATATCACACGTTTTCACCTAATATTCTCAATAAATTTGAGGTCTCCAGTGATTATTAGCCTCATTGTGCAAATAGGCACTTTTACGTGTGTATATTGTGAACTCAATGGTAGTTCCGGATACTTATGTAACAAATCTTGACTATTTGCTATTGCGAAGCTATAGCACTATATTGGAGATCCTACCAAATTCTCAAAGTGCCGATATTTGCAATAGAAAATTGCAATTAGAATATTTGTGATCTACACAAATGTACTCTTGCCACAATTTATTATAGATTGAAATGGCAGTGATTAACTTTCTAAAAGCCTCTGCCAAATCCCAACCTGTTTGGGGGTCGTATTTGACTGATGATACACAAAGCAAAGAGAAGGAGTAAGGCAAAATATGAACCGTCTTTTCAATATGTTGAGCAACAAGTGATTACAAGAAAATAAAATTGAAGGCACGGGGAGTTGTGCAAAACCTTGCAATCTTAACCATACAATTTCTGTATCAACTTTTTTCTACCAAAACCATGTAATATGAGGACCTTTCTAAACCTTCCAATCAATATGTTTTCTATAAGAGAGGACCCAGGAAATTGTATGGAATGATCTTACGGTGTATGTGGGGCTTTAGAAAACCATTATTAATGATACAGAAATGAGAGAAAAAGACTTAACACACATTTAGAGGAAAATTAAGTGGTCTTTACCACAACAATGATGCTTGCCTTATACCTTGTTTCCATGAAAATTATAAAAAAAGCCCTAGCATAAATGTTTAGGACTTTTGAGGATGCTCCAACTATAGGCCCTTCTCTAAAAATGTGAGCTAGTTCTAGGCAGCTATCCATATAAAAAAGTAAATTTACAATAGGGTGTAGCAGGACAGACAGACCATTTGCCAAGGGCAGCAGACACTCCAAAATTACACTAAAAAGACCCCACAAGGCTCAAAACAAGGTGGACTGCCAATGGACCCAACAGCAATTGAAGGTTTGGAGAGTTATGATGACATTCCAGAATGGATGATATGAGTAGATCTGAATACATTTTTTTTATAGTAGTAGATTCTTGTTCATGAAACAATAAGACATACCCCTGAAGATAAGCCCCAACACATTTATTGGAGCAAATATGTATTTACGACCCTTATTTTCTATGAAACAGAGTAGCGAAGCACTGCTGCTGGGAAATATTTAAGTATTGTATGTTTTTATTAGACCTTTGGGCGAATATTATAGCAAAATAAATCACTAGTGTGTAATATGTATTTGAAAACCCTGGTTTAATGTATATTTATAGCTGCATTGTTGTCTACTGATGCCTTATTGTGGATTTTATTCTAGAACTTAGTTTGTTGATTTAAATCTCTAAAAGTCCAGTGATAGTCAACCAAGTGTCCAGCTGCCATAGAACTAAAAGCGTCATCCAGCCTTATCATCACCCCATCACGTTGTCCTACCTTACACATTCTTTGATTGGCAGCTCATGTTGAGACTTGCAATTTCTCAGCGGCCGGTTGCCTATCACCGTGATGGTCCCTAGAGCTATTGTATACGAAGTACAATCATAAAATAGGACAGCAAGCAAGTCAAAATGTGGAAGTCACATCAAAAAGTACTGTCTGTTAAAGGTTATAATAATAACTCACTGAGAATATACTTTAAGCCTCCTTCAAAAGGATCCTGTTTCTAGATCTCTCTTTTCCAGGTGACAATGGGACTTATTTATCAAAGTACTGTATGCGCTAGAGGTGAAGAAACTAAAACTGTCTGATCTGAGACTTCATCCTAATCTTTATTTTCCAGGACTGTACTGGGAGATTAAAAGGAACAACTTGATTTGCAGTCCTGTGAAACAAGAACTATTCGTACTGTACACTTTGCTGGGTTCACAGCCATCATTATATAACTAGCTGTTGAAATGAAATGTGAATATAGAAATAAAGACACAATTTTTCAGTTATGTCACACTGAATTTATCAGACCCATGATGACAAAAAATATTTCATCTTTTGCCATTCCTGCTGGCCGTAGCACAGAGTCTCTGACAGCTTCCCTGCCTCCAGCCCCGACCCGCAGGGCTTCTGTCTGTGAGCTGGGCAGCTTGAGTCCAGGTCACATACAGTGCAGATGAAAGAGCCGCCCATGGGCTGCTATACCTTCTGCCTCAATGTATGTAAGTGGGGCTCAAGCTCACAGTCAGAAGCTCTGATGAAAGATATATATTGTAATTCTGCAGTGCTGCCTATTGGCTCTCTGCATCGGTTCTCTTCTCCCTCTGCCAAATACACACAGTTCCCCCAACCTCTCCTACCACTCCCAGTACCACTGCCAGTCAATCAGAAGCTTGTGTGTGGAGAAAAAGCTTCAGAAAGTAAGTAATATATATATGTAATGTATCTCTGTATCTTTCTATGCATGTCTGTGTACTTCTGTGTATTCGTCTGTGTGAATGGTGCATCTCTCTTCACAGCTCTAGACCAAGCTACCTTGTGCCACCCCACCAACAACTGCTTTGGACATTTGTCCCCCACACCCCAAACCAGAAAAACACATCTACCTTTAATTAAAAAAAATGCAGTTATACCACAACCATATCTGCAGTCACACAAATGGTATAATATTGAGTTTATAAGTAACAGTGCAAGCATAAATTTAGAGGCTGAAATTATCATGAAATTATCGCACTATTAAGTAGGTAACATAAAAAGAGTTAACAATTCTGAACATATATATGCTGCTTTTGGGCAGGAGGGGTCGATAAAATAAAAAATAGTTTGAAGAATGTACAAATCAGTCTGGCATTACTGAAATAATGATACAGTCTTAGTTGCAAGAGAATGGCTGACTTTATTTAAGGGAACAAGAGGGTGTCAGGGTTCAAAGCGAGAAAACTATAAGAAAATCAAATTTTCTCTCTTTCTCTACCCATCATTATTTTATTTGTCTCTCTTACTCATATCTTTGATATTCACAGATATGGTAGGCAAAATTGAAAAAAAAATTGCATAGGCAGCCAATGTGTTTTGAAGTAGTTTTAAATCTTTCAGCACATACAACTGCCACAGGGCACTACGAAGTTAAAGAACCTAGTGTAAATCTCTGTAACAAGCAAAGGTTTAAACAAAGATGTCGACACATTCAATACAGTAGAAAGCAAGATGATTGAACAGATGTTCTCATAAAGTCTAACCTCTGATTTTAAGTACAGCAGCGGTGACAAGTGGTACATGAGCGATTTGGGAGT
This sequence comes from Ptychadena robeensis, assembly GCA_036250615.1. NCBI lineage: Eukaryota > Metazoa > Chordata > Amphibia > Anura > Ptychadenidae > Ptychadena > Ptychadena robeensis. The sequence goes on from CM070032.1 coordinate 203,674,067, forward strand.
ACTGATGGGAGATATGTAAGGGAGGCATTTTGTGTTAAGATATGTGTACTTACACAAATTTTATACTGTGGTACCAAATGTATAAGCCATAATCTTTTTTTTTACGTGTTACTGGCAGATTTGGTTTATTATAAAGAACACAATATTAACAGCATTGCACAAAAATCCAATGTCCATGTAAAGATTCCTCTTTCTTATTGACTGGTAACAGACTGATGTTGAGTTGTTCAACTAGCAGCAGATATTTATATCTAATAGTAAGTACTCTGTAATATTGCATAGGATTCACCACCAATTCAAGTAGACTATGTCATTGAACCAGGAGAATTTAATTTATACCTCCCAATGTTTTTGGACAATAGCATGTCCTAATACCATGCCCATGACCTCTTGGTGATTGAATTAGGTAACTACATTTCCAGAGATGGTCAAATTTTTATTTTTGAAAATTCCACAAGTTAAACTTTGTGAGTTAGGCAAGGGTTCCACTATGATCTGGCATCTGCTGATGGCAGTGCGCGCCTCCGTTGCTTTTCTATGGAAACAGATGGGCTGTGTCACCATTAGTGATAGGCAATATTATTCACCTTGCAATTACCTTCAAAATGAATGGTCACATGTGCTATTTATTTTTGCATTGCAAATATATATTCGCAATCCATGGCTATAAGCATCACAATGCAGAATATCGTGAATATTCAAAAAAATTTAAATATCCACCGCCATATCAGCGAAATTTGTGAATTCTCAAATATACGATATTCGTTGGATATATTCGCAATTCGAATATTCTAGCTCAACACTGGTCACCATCACTATGACGAAGGCTCTGACCGATGGATCGTGACCTCTGATGGGCTGTGGAGACAGCCCTGTCTAAGCTCCATTGTGGCCTGTGCACTTAGGGTGGATAGTGGAGCCCTAGGCTTAATTGCAAAGTCCCTTAACATGCTGGATATGTAGAGAAGTGGTGAGAGTATACTACATAAAAGAAACTTTGGCTCTAGCATATAAAGCTTTTGCAAAAATTAAGTGCAAATCAAGTCCATACACATTTCTTAATGACAGACATAGACCATAACATTGGTTGGAAGAGCTGAAAAGAGCAATTAATACATCATGTTACTGTTAATAAGAAGTTCCCCCGTATAATACATGATTACAGAGCCTTTGATTGTACCTGGGTGAGAATGCTGTTGTTGAAATTGTTGTGTTCCTGTTGGTGGGCAAGCCATGGACATTTCTATTAAATACAAAATAGAAACTTATAATGTCGTGAAAGCTTTCACTTAAGCTGGCCATACACTCTGAGATTAAAATTACAATCCATTAAAACAGACCAATGTATCCCGACGGCGGTATCGGTTTGGATCGTAATATTCGGCATTAGAGGGACTAGGTCACATTGATATATCTCCTTATCTTAATCCAATTCACTTGAATTTTCTATACTTTTACACCACTGTGGTAGGGAAACCATCAAGTAGAGGGGTTCCAGTCATCTGATACTCCCAGAAGGGGAAAGAATTATTCCCTATATTAGTACAGAAAAGCATTCTTAACAGCCATTATTACTTTTTTGCAATAATCAGTACACGTCAACTACTAGTGGCAGAATGAGATATAGCAGCTGCAGTGTAATCACTACATGAGACAACACTCAATGAAGTAATTAATTGCGTAAATCGGCACTTGAATATGTGAATATTGCAAAGGCAATGCATGATACTTTCACCAGAATCTCAAATATTCAAGATTACGAAGATATAGCAGTGTATTAGAGATCCTGGATCTTAAAGTGCCGATATTTACAATAAAAATTTTGAATAATTGTGATAAATACAAGTACAGAACTATTTATCACAAATTGCATACAGCTGTTTCAGGTTTGTTGGCCATCATCATTGCAGTGCATGGAAACCATGGCTCTATGGAATATCTTGGTTAGTTAAAAAAAAAACTGTGGGTAGAAACATGTAATCCTCCTTTAAATCCTATTACAATAATAATGAATTGTGTGTCACTTGCAACAGCCACTAGATACATTGATATTTGACTTAATAAGCCTTGTATTTGCTCCACTAAAGACACATCTGACATATTGTTTTTCCCCCATTGACGGTTGATGTATAGACACACTTTGATGAGTTTTGAATTGTTTTTATTTCAAACGGCGGATATGGAAGAATATAAAGCGAGTTGTTGCCATTGAACTCCTCATACAGATACATACAAAAAGATCTGTGTTTCTGGGTGATTGCAGAACTGGAATACTTTTAGCAGATGTTTATACAATATAAGTAATGATGAAAAGAAAAAAAAAACACTTATGCGTTGGCTGTTCAATGATCAGAATGTCTCTATTTCCTTTTTTAATAAAGATTTCCCGGATTCAAACAACCCTTTTCATTTTAAGAATAGAGAAGATCCAATTTATATCCATTTTTCTTGCTTGCAGTCAAGTTTTGCCATCAACAGGCTCATAAATAAGTGATCTATTCTGAGAAATGACTGATTCAACAGAAATTCTATCAGGGCAGACAATTATCTATAAACTATGTGGGCTTCTGCAGCACAGCTGACAGGCTGAGCACATTCATATATATGCATAATGTGCATGAGGGGAGCTGTTTGGAAGAGCTAAATCACACATTATTTCAGGGAAATTTACATCCAGATATCTTTCCAGTGTAACCATTACATAACTAAACAACTCACAATTATCATTTGTAGGTGTGCCGAGTAAAGGGGAAGTTGGAAACTAGACCCCTCAATATTTAGAATGAAGGACCACATTAGTTGAAAAAAAGGGAGAAGAAATTAACGGTGCTGCCAACATCAAGTCATATGGCTGAAATATTGTATGCTATGTTGAATGATATATGATATATATGATATATGATATATGAAAAGATATAATAATCAAAACTAACGCAGCTTCCACATTGAATTGCTTCTATAACATTCATAAAAATAACTAGCTGAACCCACAAATTTGATTTCCTTTTGCACCAGGTTTAGGAAAAAATGGTCAAGTGAAAGCCTAAAGGTCCCCATACATGGCTAAATTTTGTGCTAGATTCCCAAACGATTGATTGCCGTGTGCCTTCGCGGCGATCGATCAGGAATCGACCGTTACCCACCTTGAGCGCTTGATTCCGCACAAGTGAAATTTAACTTAATTTACGCAAAACCTCTTGTGCTAGAGCAATAAATTTTTTGTATTGTTTCCACATCTTTACAGTTCCAGTGTTGGAAAATTATCCCATTTTCAGGAGTAGTGATGGGCAAACATCGGCCGCATCCATTTGCAAACAGATCAGTAAAAGTCCGAGGTCCAAATGTTCGCGGCGAAATGCTCTTGACCATACCTATTTCAGTCTCTAATACTGTAAAATATTTGGAACACACAGTTCCTCATTCCAAACACCTGCCTGTGATGTCACTTTTGGTATTGGGGACGTGCACTCCGTCCGTGGTGATGCGCAGATAATGGAGAGCCGCGCATGGGTCTTGGACTGATCTTTTTTAGATCCCTGTGCGCCTGATCTGGCTGTCGGAATACTACTCGCACTTCTTTTCACTGGCGAAGGGGGTGGGTCGAACACCAGTGCTGTTTGCCAGCGAGAAGAAAAACGAACATGCAGTGTTTGCTGCAGACTGTCTGGAGCTTTGCAATTAACTCACAGTCAGAAGGTATAAAAAAAATTTAACATTTTTTTTACCATGTCTACAACTGATGTAGGAATAAGGACGCAGGAGTATGGTTCCTCAAGAATGGCGATTTAAAATGTGGGACAGTTGTGACTCTTCTGGTGTAAAAAACAAAGCTTATATTTGATGTCTTTTTGTGGTTGTTTTGGTCTTTAGGCTAAAACTGTTCAAAAACTTTAAAAAAGAAAAAAAACAACAAACGCTTGTCTATTTAACCACCCTGGCGATAATCCTAAGTGTGGCTCTTCCTGAATCCACATGCAGACTGTCCACGCTATTTTTTCTGCATTGCCCCATAGTATATGTCCCTAACCCTCACACCATCAGCGTCATTAATGTACAGTGGGGGCATGAGTAGGTAAATTTTTTAACATATTGCATAAGAGAGTTTGGAGTTCATGTGATACCGTTTATTGGCTAACTGGAGTCATTAGAGAAGCAAACTTTCGGGATGTCTCAGATCCCTTCTTCAGACGTAATACAATTGAAGCTAGAAAAAATTACTTCAGTTAGCCAATAAACTGTATCACTTGAACTCCAAACTCTTTATATTTATCCATGGCTAACACGGTACAAGACTCTACTATTGCCAACATATTACATAAAATTTTTCGGTACTACTTTATGCAAATAACAATTTTGTAAAGTAATGATCCATATTATACATGCACATGTATATGCTTTAAACCAGATCCCAACTTATCGTACCGAGGTGATGAGTTCACTAAAGATGGGTTTTTTGTTCGTTCATCCCGATATCGAATGAAAATACATTCATAATGTCTTCAACCGATTAAAATTTACCAACATGTTCGATGACCTTTTGAAAGATTTTTTGTTCGAGATCGAACAAGATGTATCCATCGAACAAATTGGCCATTCTAGATTTTTGTTCAATCAACCAAAAAATCTTTCGTTCTTCATTGATTGGACTAAAAAATCTACAGGTGTAAACCCACCTTTACTTGTGAGAAGACCAAAGGTGATAAAGTAAGCTGCACTACTAAACTTTAAATTTGATCAGAAAATCCTTTTCATGACAAAAAGGAACAGCTATGTATTTCAACCACATTGTGTGCCTGGAGTTTCAATTATAATAGGCCTTACACGGAAGGTGTTATTAGTTTGTACAATCCCATTAATTTCACTAGAAATATAAAGAGAGTGCCAGGCTCCAGCATGGAAGATGATGGATTTATACATTGCACACTCCTTGGCACGCATACAGAAAAAACGACACAAAGGTCAGAACATACCCTTGGTTTGATCTGAGGCAGATTGCTGGGTGACCTCCTCTTCTGTTACCTAACAAATATTTGTGGTGGAGCACAGAAAGCGTTAAACCACAATACAGCTTTGAGTAATTATTCGCTGAATGTTAATGAGATACACACCTGAAATATAGATACAGAAGAAGGTGTTTCATTTACCCTGAATTTAAATGTATATGATAAAGATTTCCTGAAATAGTTTTTGTATTTGTGTGTTGTGAACTACGGGGAGGCGGTTTTTATTTCTGCGCTATGGTCCTTGAGACCACTCATAGAATGTGATATTGAAAATGTCTATTGTGGTTCCTTGTTGTTTTTTTTTTTTACAACTTTTTATATTCATTGAGCACCACTGTCATTCTTTGAAAGGTGTGATGATTCCTTTGAATTACAATAGCTTGAGACAAGGGCATAACTATGAGCATTGCAAACCAAGCAAATGCTATGCCCAACAGCAAAGGGGGCCCCTGGAGGTCTGACTGTAAAATTATTTATCCGGGCGGAAAAGGCATTTGGCGTATAACATGACACTTCTATCAGAAAGCATTTAATACATCGCTATGTTAGATATTTCAGAAATGTGATTTCATTTAAGACAGAACATGGAAAGTAAAACAGAATGATAGTGTTGTAGGCAAAGTTGTCGAGAAACTTTGTACCTTTTTGAATGTGGCAAAATTTGAATTTGCTCGCCAGGGAGTTACAAACGTTTTATTTTTTTAATAGTTACTTTAAACCTGTGTGCCCAGCTCCTTCGATTGCAGGTCTCTAAATGGGTTTCTATGGTTCCATTTGCTGGCACTGAAGGACAAAGTGATAATATATAGCAGTGGTGGCCAACTAAGTTTATATGGAAAGCAACAAGTGTGGCTCTCAGCACCACTAAAGGGTGATTTTAACCTATACTGCTTATAAAGGGTATATGCCCCTATTCTCAGGTTATGTGCCGCAATATATATTATACAATCACCCCCTGTTCATTTGTGAAATAGAGGGAGCATAGGCACTTACCAGTCTGCTGATGCCCCACCAACACTAGAGGAGAAGAGGAGAGGCGAGGGATTGCTCAGGCACAATCTGGGTTGCTGATTGGCTTTTATATATGCCTATCATGTATGTTTATCACCTTTTCTCCTCTTCCCACTCTAAGAGGTTCCCAGACGAGGACCTGTCAGTGAGAGATCAGTGGACAGATGAGTTCCTATGGCCATTGCAATTGGGGAGGACCAAGGGGGCCACCAAAGAACACTCAAAGCTCCGCATGCGGCCCCCGGGAACCAGGTTGGGCACCTGGGATATATAGGTTCAAGAGGAAGAGTGGCCAACTCTCTTCTATACAACCAAAGGTGTAGGCAATGCTTTTCCTGGAAGACTTTTTAGAGTCTTTAAAGCTATCAAAAATTTTATTTGAAATTACATTACCGTATTTAAGATCCTATGAGATTTGAAAGAATGGCTCTACTCATAATATTTGCTGACAGCGCATGTTTTCTAAGCTTATCTCTGGAACTCGCAGGTTAAATAATTACTCTGATTCTCTTACATTAGTTAGCTGGAACATCAAATAGCAATTAAGTATAAGTAATTAATATTTTGCTCTACCGACTGTATTAAGTTCCTTTCACCGTCAGTTTGACCAAATATGACTTTACAGTTTAGCTGACGCAATCATTTTCTAAGGTTTAATGTGCACGTATAATGACATACAATTATCATGTTTGACATTACCGTGATGTGGGATGCGACATGAAAAATGTCAGTCACTAGTGAAAATGCTGTATTAATACAGCCCTTCATGCAAATGCTATATTGAAAAAATCAAATTTTCCAGAAAATCCCTTATGTTGTAGTTTATGGAGTAACTGGAGCATAACAAGGTCAGTGGCTGATAATCTATTTTATCCTCATTGGTAACCGGTATATCCATAATACATACTTAATGGAAGTAATCTTTTTGATTAATTGATGCATGCCCTCTTAAGCAAGGATAAATGTATTATCTGAAACTCTATCATGACCTTCAATGAAAATGCATTTTAGAGCAAACATGATTTGTAAACTGACATACGGTGTATTTAGGTGCACATACAGTATAATGTATCGTTGAATTTTATTCACTTTTATGGTGTTTTAAGCTGTATAAAAAAATCATCCCATACATTCCATTGTCATTAAATAAAAGACGATCATGTGAGTCTAGAAGTCAGGAAGGCAAACAAAAGTGTATATGCCACCATAAAGGGTTGAGTTAGGGCTTAAGTGATAACCTTTAGGGTAGTGATGGCCGAACCTCGGCCATGTCCGTCCGCGAATGGGCGGAGCGGACTCTTAAAAAAGTAGAGACACTTTCCCTTTCATTTTAATGATTAAAAATTGCGTCTTATAGTCCAAAAAAATATGGTAATTGACTTCTCCCAAAAATATGTTAGTTACACATGAATTGCATTGTGACAACTGTGTTAGTTGCATACACACAACTATGCTAGGGACATTAGAATGTGAGCTCCCCTGAGAGACAGTTATTGATAACTAATAGGAAACATAATAAGAAAAACATAATAGGAAATGTTTGCAGTAAACTAAGGTTTTTGTGAAAATTTATTGTCAATGGTAATGATCATGAATGGCAAAAGAAAAAAAAAATAGAAAAAAGTGCTGTACAAACTTCTCCCATATGAAACAATGGGTGTTGGACAGGTTGGACAACCAATAACTAAAGCTATACAGACTGTAGATATTCACCGATCATGATAGATGGTTTTGAGCAACGATCATATAGCATCTTTAAATATAACTGGTAGTTTAAGCTGTCTGTACATTACCCATTAGATTTAATTGTCTCTTTGGAAACCTAGGGTGATCACATACCTACATAACCTATAAAATTGTACTGCAATGCATGACTAGTAGTATGGTATGGTAGTATGACAACCTACGCGTGCAGAGTGTAATGACTATTTGTCCGCATCCCCCTTCTGCATTGCCTTGAAGGACCCCTGTTTTGAAGCACAAATTAAGTAAGGAGTAAGTATGACAACTAAACTAATAAAATATACCTCTAGTGCTGGTGGAACTGTGAACTCAATATAAAGGTGCAATGCATTGTCAAGGCAACCCCCTACTATGTAAAGATGTGATTTGTCTCCTAGGGGGTTCCTGTGAACAAGAATTCTCTACATCTTAACAATGCTGCATTACAAACACTATCCACCATCCCTTGGGGACTACGTTTTTCTTAAGAAGAAATATAATTGTTCACATCTTTACAATTCAAACAAGGGCTCAAGCTGATAAAAGAATTGTTATTATTGTGCATTTAAATGTCGAGGCTAAGACGAAGAATGTTAAAACTATAAATTGGTTGCTTGATCTTTCCTATAAACCTTCATATTCAATAGCTTGCAAATCATCAGCATTCACAGTTCCTTAGGTTCCTCTATGACATTGTTATGCATGCAAATCCAGCTCTTAAATATCATTTTTTTCTGAATTTTTTTTACAATTTGCTATAATGTATTGTTTGATCAGCAAATGTTGCCTTTAGTAAAATTACAGTTTTACTTTAATACTAACTACTACCATAAAAAAAACATTTGATACTACTTTTTGAGTAGTATGCAGAAGGTAAGGCTCTGTGAGGCCTTTATTGTAATGTGTATTCTCTTTAAGAAGATACTATCTCTTTGTCTCATGATGTATCAGAGGGATGTCAAGAAAATCAGCTCCTATTTTTTTTTACTTTAAGGCTATGGTTCCACAGTGTCCGAGAGTCTGCAGAGGTCCCTGTTAAGGCGTGAGTTGCAGATGGAGGGACCTTTCTTGCCTCTACTTCTTCTCCTTCGCAGTCCTGGAAGTGATGATGGTAAAAGACCAGAAGTGATGTTGTGTAATGGAATGGAATGCATCAACATCCCTCCGTTTGATGTACGTCAAAAAAGGGGGGTACTTAACAATATAAACTAAAAAACTGTTTTTGATGCAATAATTACCATCAAATTGTCGCTTTCTTTCTGTGGTATCTGCTTTTTATTTTCTCCCATAAGATGACCATGATCATCGAATGTGAAGGTGAAAGGCTGAACCCTCTCCTATCAAATTCTTCTCATTAGGTTTTCATTTCCATGTTCAGCTTCTCACTATGCATGTTACTATGCAGGTCAGTCAGCACAGTTTCACCTTAATCAGTTGATTAACTGGTACTGCTTTGATTGGCTGATCCTCTTTTAGCCTACAAAGGGATCAACAATTAGATGTGACCACATGATCATGGCCAATGCATTGGTGAAGATCAACCTGATCAGCTGATTCTGTGGTACTCCATAAGTTCACTTGAACTTTTTCCTGCAGAACGTTATCCCTGGCTGCCATCCATTTTTACACATGGTTGGCTTATAGGTGGTGGGATGAGATATATCAAAGATATGAGATGCACAGTAACTCCCTGTAAGGCTATGCTACGTTTATGGATGCACCGATACCCTCTGGGTTAATCGCATGCGGTGAGAGGGATGTCGATGCATCCCATATTTATGCATGACTTCCCACCCCACGGATTTTAGTGGGTGCGAGCGGACACTCGAAGTTGATATACTGCCCTGCGTTATCCCCTTGGCGAGTGGATCAGCTGAAAACTTTGTGAACAGGTGGGGTGGGAAGTCATGCATATGTACGGGATGCCCATCAACGCATGCAATTAACACAGGGGGTATCGGTGCATTCCTAAACGTCGTCTGAACATAGCCATAGACCTATAAATGCTGTTTATCTGGTCTCATGACCTATGCAGGTGACATGTGAAAGGAATAAATGAAACTGGTCCAAGCTTTGTCTTAGTCAAGAATCACAGGAACAACAGGTAAGCATTTTATTGTTTCTGCGCCACACAAAGTAATTTCTTGGCTAGAAGGATTTGTTTTATCCTGTGTTTTTCAGCTCTGACAAACAGCTGTGTACACAATGATGTTATCATCTCCAAGAAAAAAAGATCATATCTCACTCAGGAAAGCAAGTTGAGCAATAGAATATTTATTTTGTGTATTGAATGTATAATCTTGCAAATGTATAATTTATATGGAACCTATGACGGGAGAGAGTCCGATCTTCATTTTCCATTAAGCTCTGAAAACAGTTAAACTGTTTATGTGGTTAGTTTACGAAAGAGGCATTTTTTTTTGTGGGAAATGTTTGGACAGGTTAAATGGAGGTCAACAGAATACTTCTGGCAGATGGAGCCTCTTGGATGTGTTTTCCGAAACCGCAGAGACAACAAAACCATATTGCTTAGGTATTTACCGTGCGGGCTTGGAGTTTTTCAATTTACATTTGGTTTCACTCAGCCCTGCCATACTTGCAAACAGTGTTTGGAGATGTTTCCACTTATTACTCATTTCACAGCAGATAACGGATTCTTGCAGGGGATGTTTGTGTGCTATTAGCTGTCCTTGCTATAGCTGAGAACGGCAGTGATGAATCTTTTATGGCATCTGAAAAGCTAACCTCAATAGGGATGGCGAATTTACAATATGCATAGAGGAGATTTTTTTATTTTTTTCCTGTGAAGATTTTAGAAAGCAGATGCTCACACCTATTGTCACCATATGCTATGCTAACTGAAGTGAACTAATGGGCAAGAAAAAAATAACCTACACTGTCATTTCCTATTGATGTTGTTTTATAAGTACACCAAGTGAGGAATACAGAAATTCGTGTGTTGGCCAGGTAATTCAACTCAATGCACAATGCATAAGCTAATGGAGCAGTTATCTAGAACTGGAAGATGGTAGTGATCATGGAAGAATACATGGGGACAAAATTAAGTATCTTAAAGGAATATCAAAAGCCCCATTTCTATAATTTTTTTCAGCATAAATGTCTACACACCTTTTCCATACACATTAACTATTGCTAGCATAAAGCCCCCCATACACCTTCAGATTCCTCCATACAATTTTCATCAGATCTACCAACAACTATGTAGTATAGTGACCTCCCTGATAGAATACATAGTGATTGGAAGGTGTAGAAAGGTCCTCATATTACATGGTTTTGGTAGAAGAAAAGTTGATTGTACAGAAATTGCATGGTAATTGTATGTGGTGTATGGGGGGCTTAAGATATAATCCTGAATAATGCTGCTTTATGTTAAGCTGGCCATACACCTTTAGATCTCTCAGTTAGATCTCTCTGTCAGATATCCTTTAGATCTACCAACAACTATGTGGTATAGGGTCCTCTGTGATTGAACAAATGTAGACTCGATTGTTGAGCGTCCCTCGTATTACATGGCTTTGGTAAAACAAAAGGAGATCTAAAAGAAATGTGACAGAGAAATCTAAAGGTGTATGGGGACCCTTAGGTTATTCTGTCCAACTATACGGCTGGTCTAATCTGTCTAAACCAGTTTGCTTTGGGAACACACTAAAAGTAATGCATTTAATTAGAAGTTAAATTTACATTTCCGGTAAGAAACATGGAGCTTCCTTCCATTGTGTACCTCCTTTTAAAAAATGCTAGTTGCCTGAGTGAGCCAACAGTGTCTGATTGCATGTTTCTCTGGATTATTATGGCAAGTTTTCTTTCAATAGGGTATTAGATTAGTAGAACATCAAAGGCTGCTACAAGCACATCATTCCTGAATCCATAGCTCCATGAAGGTTTAACTTTGATATAGATTCAAGAAAATTTGTTTTTTCTATCAATCATGAGATAAAACATTTTCTGAATAAATAAAATGGGGTTTATACTGATAGAAGCTCCCCATGCTTGACCCCATGCTTGCAATGATGAAATAGAATGATAATGATCAATGATTCATCATTAATTAAGGGGAAAGATGGGGGACCCAATCCGGCAGCTAATTCACCACATCCAAATCATGTAAATAGTCAATAGGTTGGGGGAACTAAACCCAAGGGGGAGTGGCCAACTCTTGTGGACTTAAAAGGTAAAAGAATGTAGAAGTGGCAGAGCGTTGTACATGAATACATGTACGAATACAGTGAGCTTGGAGGTAAAGTGATACAGTTTATTGGCCAACTTCAGTTATACAATTAACTGTATCACTTGAACTCCAACTCTAAGCCACTGGACTTGCTAAAGTTTTCTTCAAGAATTTCTAGCCATCCATCTGACTTTCTCATTTCAAAATCGCTATCAGAAAGCCAGTTGATTGACTAGCAAAAGGTAAAATTTTTTGTTCAGTTTCTTTGACTTGCTTCTGCAGATATACTATAACCTAGATAAATGAAGAGACTATTGACCCTGGCTCTACTGGTCCTAGTGCCCTCTGTCTTGTTAAATTATATGCTAACCACTTGAGTTTCAGCATTGCTACACCCCCTTAGAGGCTAGAAATTTTACATTTTAGGTATATACCCAATGAATTGAAAATTACAACAAAAAAAGCAGACAGATTTTGTTAAATATGCCATCAGAATCTGCATGGCAAACAAGATGACCAAACCCAACAAGGTATGACCTAAATTTACATTGTGTTGCAGGATGATATATGACTAAGGTTTTCATTGGTCGTTTGAGTCAACTTTGATACTATCTGCAGCGTATAAAGTTATAGCTACATAGTTAATACAATAGGACTTTGTGCCACCTTACTGTGCCAAATTCTTCAGCCATATATGGGTTACCAAAGCTTGCTGTCTACTTCCATTCCAAGCACATTCTGAAAACTCTCACCTTTAATAAAATTAAACAGGGATCTATTTAAAGAACAGCATGTGACTCCGCTGGCTGACATGACAGATGTATCATACACAATCTTTTTCAAGATATAAAAAAGGAAATAAGACTTCCAGCTCTCTAGGGACAGGACCTATTTATGCAGCATTTCTACACAGGCCACCCTCGTTCCAGGAGTCTAGTACATTATTTTATCCATGATCCTACTTTTCCTTCGTCCCAATGCACTGAATACAGTGCTCAGAGAAGGCTAAATTAAAGAAGATGGATTTGCCTATAAACATACAAATAACTTAATAGCATAGATGTCTTAAGCCTGTAGCAGAATAGCTTTAAGGCTATGAATTGAGTATGAATTGGGCATGAGGGATTCTAAAATTAAGAGCAATCACATTTGTTACTGGCTTGAGTGCATAACATATTAAATGCCACTAAATATACAGTTTATTTTCTTGTTTCATTTATAGTGAAAAGCTGATTAGCGCTAAAGTGTCCATTAGGAGCATCATCAACTAGCTCTTGTTTTTCAGGTTGCACATGTAAATGAGATAAAAAGTTGCAGTTACATTAAGGTATTTATTTTATGAAGCCATAAACACTTATTAATGGTAAAGAAGATATTGATGAGTATGAACGATTTGCCATTCATTGTTATTCACGTGTCATAGGGCAGGTGCCGGGGTTTATGGCTTTTCTCACCTCTTAACGACTGCTAATTTTCCACTGTTTTGCTCCTGTGTAAACTTTATTACAAAGTTCCAATCTGCACCTTTTCTGCCTCCTCATTAGAATTTCCCGCACCATTATTCCATCCTATCTGCGCCACACACATTGTAAGGTCTATTTCAAATTACGTTTTCCATCCAGAAACTCTTCTGCGACTCATTTGGCTGTGACCATCAAACATTCTTAATGGCTTTATTTAAATATAAATTTAGAGACGTAAAGTGACTTAATTCGGTGAGGAAATCACATGGACTTATCGGCAGACATGATCCGTTCCTTTTTTCTTTTTTTTTGCTAATTTAAAGGAAACCATGCATTTTTTTCCTCCAGTGTGTATCAGCGCGGCTTTTAATTAAACCATTATAACGTGAAGATCTAAATGCAAATTTTTGAATTAGTAACAATGCCACTGCCGGTCTTGAAGCAGAGAAAGTTGGATATTTCTAAAAGTAGAATAGAAAAACATCAATGTCGGAAGATGCTATCTTGCCACAGAAAAAAAAAGAGTGCTGAAACCTAAGGGCTTAATTAATTTTTATAAAAGAATCAAGTGTTGTTGGCCCATTCTTTTACTGCTATGCTGTTCTTTATTCAAGCCACAAAATGGCTTTGAAATCTCAGTCGCAGACGATGGTAGTACAGTTGTATCTAATGCCTGAAGACATTCATTGTTCATTTTCCGGTTTCCCAAGCACAGGTCTGTAACTTGTACAAGATAATGAATATAATTTAAATTATGGTTTGTGCAGCATATTACTGCCATGTTCTATTTTAAAAATTATTTAATAAAAGAATATGAGTTATCTTGCCTGATGTGAATATTAAAGACAACATTTATTTAATTTGGCGTTTTCTTCCATTGTTATTTTTATTTTGTTTGTTATTATAGTTAATATGGGGTGTGGGGGGTGGGGTTAAAGAAAAAGTGCTTGTATTACTCGCAACATATATTTAATTTGGTGTTGTCTTCCATTGTTGTTTTATTTTGTTTGTTATGGTTAACATAGGGTGGGGGGCAAAGAAAAAGTGCTTGCATTATTTAATAGCCATTTTGTGTGGTTCTCAACCTTTTTAGATCAGCGACCCCCAGAAGTGACATCTTCCTGTATTTGGAACACAGATGTGCAGGTGCAGAGTGTAACTTCCGTGCTTTGAATACAGGGAGTGACACTCCACCACATCACTTCCAGCATGATCAGGTAAGTGTTATGTCCCTACCTTATATGTTCCCACCCTGCTGATGTGCAAGGTGAAAAGTTAGGAGGGAAAGCAACACCCCATCCCTCCTAAGTTAGTTTCTCTTTCTCCTAACTTCCCACCCCACTTGTGAGCGTCAGTATGCTGCTTGTTAGCAGCAGCTCTTATGTTTTCAGTGAACTCGGCGACCCCTGTCAAATGATCATTCGACCCCCAAGGGGGTCCCAAGAACCACTGATTTAGACTCTATAGCACGCTAAGACCAAAACACTGAATACACTGTACAACCAACAACTGTCAAGCCTCTTGGTGGTACTGGCCCCGCCCTACACTCTAACTAATAGTAAGGTGAGAACAGGAAGGCCAGTACACATGACTAGGAAGATTGTCCAGTGATTTGCAAACAAGGTCATCGAACATGTTGGTAAATTTTTATCTGTTGTTGTAATTCTGAATGTATTTTCATTCGATATCAGGATGAACGAACAAAAAAATCTAATGTTACATTCGATAAATGGACGAACAATGTTCGATAACGACATCAAACAAAAAATCTAATTGGCAGTTGATTGAAGAAAAAATCTACAGGTGTAAACTCACCTTAAGGCTTCATTTACACTGTTGTTCCCCGGGCTTCTTTGGACTGAAAAAGATGCAAGCCCCTGCAAAATGTGAAGGCGCTTAGGGGTTTTTAGCTAGTGACTCTGTGACAGGTATATTGGGCGAAAGGCCAAAAACCGTCTGGAGGACAACTCATGACGCGTTTGCCGGTCGCTTGCGCTAATTGGTAGTTTACAGGGCTGTTGACAACTGCCCAGGTAAATGTGCCCTTACAAAGCTATCTGAAGACCTGTCTCTTCCAACACAAGAACTACAGACTTAAGAGACAGCAGATAAAAGATTAATAAACATATCATGACAAACATTTTGAGGCGCCACTGATAGACACACCTGCACACAGATGCATGTTGTCTATCTGTCATTTTTATTAAGTGTTAAAAATAATAAGTGTTCCTTATAACAGGTAAACTTTTTCTTAACCCTGTTTCAGCCTCATTTAAAATTATTTTAGATCATAAACTCATGTAAACTTGTTTTTTTCTTACAGTGACTTTCACAGTGAAATAACAGTAATCATGGAAAGGCATCCTTTCCTGGAAGTAAGAGAAGCACTGGTGCATTTATCTCATGAAATAAAATTATGGTACCCCCGTCTTTACACAATGTAGCTGTTCAAGTTTGCAATCACAAAATAAAGAGGATGATTTGGAGTATTCCATTAATCAATGCCATAAAATAGGTGCAGTTACTCTCGTGGCCTACTTTTTAAACCATAATTATACTATTTTTACATCCTTTGAGAAATGCAAATCTATGTTTCCAAATCCCGGAGCTTGCAGCAAGCACAACTTCAAGTTCTTCAAGACAACGTCTTAAAATAGTGCCGGAATCCGAATATCTTGACAAGGAAGTCCCTGAAGTTGTTAGCTTAAGGGACAGAAAGGAAAGCAGAGGTAAATCACATCTCACTCCTAGCTGCTAATATTTCTCAAGAGAGTTAACCCCTATTGGTCTTTATCAGCCGCGTAATCTACAGTACTAAATAGGATAGTATGTAGGCCACCACCACACTACAGGGCAGGTGTTTTTTTTTTCCAAGAAAAGGGACACATACTATATTTAAAAAATGCTGATACAGTAAATACTAATGGGCCATATACGTTAACAAAATGGAGCAAAGATAATGTCGATATTAACCACGTCAATGCCTGCTCTTTTTTTGGAAAGAAGATTTGAAAGGCAGAAAAGGATTTTGAAAATGTTTCTACTGGAATGGTTTTTAAATGTCTGTTAAAGTTGTATTCAATTTTTTTTATGAAGGTGACTTTGAAACTTAAAGCTCACATTTAATGGGTTAGGTTAGCCAATAGATCCTTACAATGCTTAAACACTCCAGTAATAAGATTGCCCTGATTTCATTTCTTATTTCACTCCTGTCCAGTGTACATCTGGGAGTTTTAGTTTCCTCCCCAGCAACTTGCCAGTATAGAGATTGGGATCCCCTTACAATAACAACTGAAGCAATGAGTATCTAGGAACTCATACACTGTCATTAAGATATTGAGATGCAATTAACAGGTTTCCTTGGGCGCGTAGGAAACCATCACATGATGTTATCCATCTAAAATGTCCATGTCCTAGGCAATCCTAGTACTACACGATTGGATAAGAAGGAGCTGGCATACAAATGGTTAGTAATTCAGTAATTAGTTAACATACTTAGTTATGGTATTATGTACCTGATTGGTAGGAAGGGTTGTCCTGCAGCTTAGCATGGGAGGAGAATTCACCACACCTTAGTCAGAGGAAAGTTTAGTAGGCTAGTTTGTAGTAATTTTGACCAGCTGATTTTGTGAATTATAAATTGTAAATTACTTATTGTAGATCCTGACAATGGTATCATCACTAAACTTTCTGGAGATGTAGACAAGGGCTGTGGGAAGTTGAAATTTGTATGCAGCTACATATGCTAGAGTAATAATTTCTTTGTAATGTCCCCACAACCCTTCTCTACATCTGCAGCAATTTCAGTGATGATATCATCATCAGGGTATCATAAACTTATAAATAAGCTAGTTAAAATTTCACAACCATATGTACTATATAGCAACTCATGCAGCCAATAAAAGATTTGGAGAATTGATGCAGCCTAAATACTATACTTGAAAATATACAAGTAGTCCATGAATATTACTTTAGGCCTAATAATAATAGGCCTTTAACCTAGGAATGTTAAATTGTTCTACTTTAATATGGTTTGTTCTTGTACCCATTGGTAATGGTGTATAATGAGTATCCAATGTATCATTATTCTTCTCTTTCTCTATGCTTCCAAGCTTCAAATAGAAAATAATAATAATAAAATGGTCTTAAACTTTGTAATAACATATGCCTCTGACTATGGCAGTGGCATTAATCTGTGAGTTTCTCTGAAGAACAGTTAGTGATGTGACTATATATATTCTATAAAGTGCTGCATAAAATGTCACCGCTATATAAAGACTTGATAATGATATGTATTATAATACTACCAAAGACACGACACAGCTTCTTATACTACATACTATGATTTCTTTTTCTACGTCTCTTCAGTTAATAGTACAATGCAGTCTGTACTCACTGGGGTCAAATGATGTCACATTAGTGCTTGTACGTACATCCCAAAATAACACAGCCCTTCACAACTGAATACATTGTGTAGGTTGCCGAATAAAATTGTTGCTGAATTTGAAGAGCTTTTTGCTAACAGTAGATGAAATCTCTGTACACAAGAGCGTCTCCTCAATAACATTACGGCCTTAGATTTAAGATAAATGCTTGTTTCTGATGGAAGCACAAAAATGATTTGATTTGGGGCAAGCAAGTATCTCCAAAGGACACTAGCTTATCCTCACATTAAAAATTAAAAGATCTTCTCGGTACTCTAGAAATATGATAAATGGAGAGCAGCATAATCTAATATACCTCAACAGGATGTAATGTATCATTGCCCAGAAAATGTTGATTAAAGGATGGCCTCAGAATAAACTTAGCAATATTTTCATTCAGTTGAAAGCTTTTCTTTTATAAAAGCAAAAAATAAAAAATACACTGAATTATCAATTGATTAACTCTTTTAAATTGTGGCAAAAAATAAAATTTCAACTGTGTACAAATTTCTGTAATAACCCTATAAGCGGTATACGCAAGTGTTCTCGGGGTAGATTTTCATTACTAAAACTGGTAACCTGAGCCCAGGGCCATCGTCAGGTGGGAAAAGGCGGCACTCCTGTCCTGGGCCTGAGCAGCTGGGGGGGGCCCAGTTATCACCTGTAGGGTCCCTTCTTAGCAGAGCCTCATGCTGTACGTGAAGCTAGTTGCAATGCTGACCGGGCGAAAATGGTGACAGGCATGGCACCCGGTTTTCCATACAGTGTGAGGCTCTGCTCTGCTACTCCAACCCATCTCCACCCCCGCTCAACAACTTGATTTTTTTGACAGCATTGTCTGGGGGCCCACGGTATGGGGGGCCCAAGTTTTCTGATGATGGTCCTGCCTGAGCCACACTCTGGGTTATCTACCTGCAGGGCTCTTTTCAGTGGATTCACCTCCTGATGTCAGTGATTAAGCCGAAGAGGTGGGGGGTGCCCTTACCATTCACTTGTATTCAAATACAAGCATAGCCAAGCACTCACATCCTGGGTGTCATTAATGACACTAGAAATAAGATGAGGATCAGAACTAATATAGTGACTAAATGGTACCACCAGGAATGTTAAAATGAAAAACATATACCCATAATTGATCCTGTATTTAAAATGAATCTGAATGTCCAGCTTCTTTAACTAGTAATGGGAAAGAAGACTGAACTGATCTGCTGAGAGAACAACCTGAATGACTTCAGTGCTTTTATAAACTTTGAGGGTATATTGCTTCACACTGCCTGCAGCTTAATAGGCTTTGTTTAAAAGTTATTTATTGTTATACACCATTATTCACCATTAAATATTATCTTTAAAGGCAATCAGTGTACTGGCAAAGGCCAGAGAGAATATAGCTTATATTATGCTGGTCTCAAACTGAGGACATCTAATGGCAGAAAAAGTACTGCAGGTCAGACAATTGACAGATTAACAGAGCTTATTATTTTTGCATATTAAAATTTATTAAATTATAATAAATCTTTTTTTTATTTGGTTTGTTTAAATCACCTGTCAGTTTCAGCTTTTTGAGTTTTTTTCCACAAGTTTCTGAAGAGATTGCTGTTACTAAAGCTTGTGTCTCTAGTTCACAAGGCTGTCATACTACTGAAGCTAACTTTACCTTCTATTCTCTACCTAAAGCCCGATCCTGATACCCGATTTTCACCTAAAATGTTATGGTCGGTCGCTGGCACGAAAAATCGGAATTCGAATTATCACCAATCCATCAGCCCGACCCTATTTATTAACAGCAGATCGATCAAAAATTTACGGACACATAGATTCCGAATCCGATTAATCTCCCGATCGATTTATCTCCCGACCCGATCGGTCGGTCGGGCAAAATTCGTACGAAAAATCGGAACGTGTATGGGGGGCTTAAGTGGCATTTGAATAAAACTGGGGCTCCCTCAGAGATAAGTCACCAAGGGATTCAGTCAGCTAGCTGAACCAAAAATAATATGCTGATTCGTTTTGGGTGGAGTTCTTCTTTATGTCCATAATAACCGCATGCTGCCTTCTAAGCATTGCTCTAGTTTTTTAATGCTGTCCAAGTTTCTCCCCGCTGCCATCCATAATGACTGCGGTGCACAAACACAAATGTATCTGCGGCAGCAGTTTTGTGGCAGAGATAGATACATTTCTGAACAGAATATATTATTCAGCCCAGTGATTTTACCAAGAAGCCGTCTTCTAGGATCTCTGATTTAGAGCCCCCTAAAATATACGTATATTTCATTTCTGTGAAAGCTGCATTATTGTATTACTGTTTAAGGAAGAGAGCAATGTTAGCTATCAGAATGATGTATGGCCAATTAAAATGGTAGTGTTGGATCATGGCGATGTGATCACTTTACTGATTACTGCGTGACCCTGGAGCTGATTATGTTTAGCACCCTGATTAACAATTAATTGGGCTGATATAGTGCTGGCTTACAGGTATTGAGTTGCAGCGTAAAGCCGCTGTGGTCGTGCAAGTGATTTTAGGCAGTGAATATAAGGGCACGAAGAAGGGTTGAATAAATTCCCTACAACAAGTAGTTTATGTGGGTTCATTATTAGAAAGGCTTGACAGTCTGCACGGAGGTGTCATCACTGGTATTCACATGTTAATAGCAGCTACTTTGAATATATATTCTATTTATAATAGTGCCAGCTGTTACTCGGTTCAGGAGTCAATGCTTGGACTATGGGTGGTTTAATGTCTTGTATAAATGAAGCTCCCTCACTGACATATGATTCAAGCCCAATTAATCACCGTTTATGGTTTTTAAATATCAAGTACATTTTACATATCATGTCATATAAAGAAGAAAGAAATGAAAGCTGATCTAAACCCTGAGATTTCCTATGTGTCATTTCTAGTTGCTATTGGTAAGGCTGCACATTTGCTACTTGAACTGATGAGAGAGCATAGTTTAATGTTGAATACTGTTACCTATTTTTTAATCATTTCACGAAAGGCATAAAAAATGTATCCAGAAAAATTAGTCGGCCCTGTTAACCATTTTGCCTAGCACTTTGCACTTTCCTACAACACCTTTTCAGCCATTTCTTGTCTACATGCATTCCAGTAATGGCTACCTGGCATTTCTCAAAGTAGCTTTAACAATGGTGACAACACAAGACCATGCCTTTGAAATATATGTTGAGTCGCCCACTTATTGTCTCTATCAGAAACCCGTGTGACAAGATGACAATGCTGGAGCTCATTAGCGAAACAAGGATAGAGCGTTGTCAACCGATATTGCGCATACCTATGCATGCTGATATATAACAAATTCAACTTAAATGGAAATTGTTGTCAGAGAAACATGGAAGATTCCAGTACCAACTTAACTGTATGCTTCAACGTTGCCTAAATCTGATCATAGCTTCATTAGATAGAGAGTAATTAATTTGTAGCTAATTTATTAAAATCCTTCACAATACACTGGTGATAAGAACTATCTTTATGTTGTGGTGTCCTCTGTTTAAACACAATGCAGATGTCCATGTGGTAGAATATATAGACAGCAGATTTAATGTCAATGCGTTTCTTTAAAAGGTTATTAAACTCTAAAAAAAATTATATGTAGCATATATAAAAATCCCTTATACATGCATCTTCTTCCCCCTGTGGTTTCCCCAATATAGACTTTTAAATTTGGTGCTGGGTCCTTTTCCGGTTTTGGGGTGGCAGCATTTATGGAGCTCCCTAGGTTGCCCACATAGGAATATGACTCCGTGAATAATGACTATTTTAGATTGTTATTTTGGTGAATATGTCTGAGGGATTCTCTTTGAAGGACCATGGAAGCTGCAGGGGCCACCTAGGGAGCTTCATAGACCCTGCACCAGACAGCAACCCCAGGACCAGAAGAGGACTCTGCACTGAATTACCTTCATTGTGAAAATTGACACTTGTACGTGAGCATCTTTCCCCAGTATCTAAAATATTTGTGATTATGAAGATATAGCACTATTCAAGATTTTTGCTATTAAAAGTGCTGATCTTCATAATATTCAAGATCAACACTATATAACACATTTTTAGGTAGAAATTTATAATTAGACGAAGTTTGGGGTAGATTTTGAATTTTTTTTGTCAAAAGGTCGAAATGGCCCCCAGTCGGCTGTAAGCAGGTAGCAATGTAAATACCCAAAGAAGGACTCTGTTTTACAATATAGTTTAGAGTGTCAGACAACCAATGCTTTAGATAAGTGATTTTAGATTTATTTTTAGTTAAAAGCTAATTAGGGTGGGAGGGTAGTTTGGAAAAAAGGTTATTTTTATCCCTGAGATAAGCTTCAACACACGCTTATGCGTCATGTTAACACATGTGCTTTAGTTAAATGTGTAGTGTGAATTTACAAGCTGCGATACAAAACCAATCCCTGACCAAAGAAGAACAATGGCAAGTAACATAGGAAAAAAGTCAACAATATTTGACCATATCATCCAGTATTGCCATTCATACATTAATTGTGTTTTTTTTTTCCTCTGCAAGTTCCTGACTGTAATCATGAAATGAGATTTAGGCTAAATTGCCTACTATTTATCATGCTTATATCTAGGCCATGGCCATGTATGACGCCAGTGTACGGCACCTCTGCTGTCCAATGTACCACCTGCTGGTGGCGCTGTGCTAGGGCTTCCCATGCCTATTTTCCCTAGTCACCAGCAGGTGGCTCCCTGCAAGTGTGAGCTGGGTTAAGGACACCTGTCTCGTTAGCCTGGGGGCTATTCAGATGTTCTCCACACTCTAAAACTTGCTGAGCATTCAACCCGAATCTGTATCCCAGCCTGCAATCTGATTGTGATCTGTACATGGCCTCTGCTTCCCTGAACCTGAACTTGAACCTTCCATGTTTCCTGTTGTCCAGTTAGTTCAATAAACCACATTCACCTTATCCTGGTCTGGTGTCAGTGCAATGCAAAAAATATCCCCATAGAGGAAAGATTTGGGCAGAAGACCAGTCCAATTTTCCCCGAACCACTAAACGGGGATTTATCAAGCAACACTATATCACTGATTGGAATCATAAAAAATGATTTATTCAATTCATTGTCTATAGAAACATCAGTTGTGAAAGAACTCCTGTTGTGGAGGATATCACATTGATATCTGAAACATATTGGATTACATTCAGATCTTGACCTCTGTACGCAGCAGTGTATTATTGGCAATTTGACCTTATTACAGCAAGTTCAACTTCTTGCAAACACCTTTCTCAGAATATATAGTGGGTAGAGATAGTCAATTTTTTCGACTTGCTGGCTTTGTGAGCTAATTGCTTAGCCCCTTGACATAGTATCATAACCATAAGAAAAAAAAAACGTTTTGCTCTAGCATATGTAGTTTTTGCATAAATTAAAAGTTAAAAGTCGAAATTTAGACTTTTGCTATTTTTACTTGACTTTGAATGTAATTTATGCAAATTACTATACCCAGAGCCCTCCATCTACATCTCCAGAAAGTTTGATGATGATACCATGCTCAGGGGTCTTAAAAATATCCGACCATATGTAATAGTGGGTTGCTCCGATGCATTTTACCTTCAATAAGGCTTCCTCAGTGAGACAAGAAACCAACTATACGCTGTCCAAGTTTCACTTGCTGCACGTACGCTAAATGTCCAGTGGGATCATGTCTGAAATCCATGTGACATTGTCCAGACAGAACCCAACCAAGGAAACCAAGATTGCCCACTACCTAGCCCTTAGGTACATAGGAATTCTTTCCCATATACTTCTGGATAGAATAAGAGAAGGGCTAGTTGGTCCAGATGCCATATTGCAATATTTTGTACCAGAAACCGAATGTCCCTCCCCTGTCCACATGAGGCAGAAGGGATTCAAGCTGTGGACGAACATACACTCCCGCTCTGCCTGCCTGATCACAGCCTGCCGAGTCACTACCTGGACTATCATATTTTACTGGTTTACTTTTGACTAAACAAGGTCAAGTCTGGGGTAACAGCTAAAGAGAACCTCCCACAGCTTTCCTACCATCAAGGCTTCAACAAAGTTAGCAGTAGATACACACTGCTGAAGCTTTCTTTAAAGCAGTTTCAAACTGTGTAGGGATTACCAGGCCTATTTTCTAACAGCAAAAAAAAGTTCAAACGACCCAAAATTAAATATCATGAGTATGTATTTTCAGAAAGACAGACCTAATTCAGTTGTAAGAAATGAAAGAAAGTACAAGACTGATTAAAAAAGCATAATTTATTTATATAGGTCTAAATCCTATATTCACTGGAACACAAATTTATGTAATGATTAATTTCTTAAAGCATATGCCTCCAGTGAGACACGCTATGAAAGTTTAAATAGAAAACAAAAAGCTTTGTCAGATGTAATAGCAAGGGATTTGAGATAGTGAACCAAGACGTTTGAGCTTTATATGAATGTTTTAACAAAATTACTTGTTTTTTTGTTTTTTTTGTTCCAAAGGCTGACAGCTGATCCTTATTTAATACACAGAATTAATAGCATAAACTTACAGGAGAAGGGTGTTCTGGCGGCAATTGTAACTTCAAAGGAATAAATGTCAGTCGCATCACTGGTAAATGGTGTCATTTACGGAAAAACAATATCGCGTTGTGTGCTGGGGGAGCCATGCTTGTCTGCAGAAAGCAGATGCATTGGATGCCATGATCATTAGATCACTCTTTCATAAAGTGCGCATTAGCTGGAAATGAGATTCAACAATGCATTGATATAGGCTTGCATTATTGACACCTGCTTACCAAAGGATTTCTCCTCGGAGATGTGAAATATTTGCATACACTGTTACAAATAAAATGGATTATTAATAGTATGACTGCAGTGATTTCATCATGTATAACTAGATAGGAGATATGCCACAAATCCAAATCGTGTTTTCACTATTTCATTAAAAAACAAATACACACGCACTTACACACCCTGTCTGTAAATAGTGTTGATCGCGAATATTCTCAATAATCACAATTTTTCATTGTTAATATCGTTAGTTTGAGAATTCGGAAATATAGTGCTATATCTAAGTTATCATGAATATTCAATATGCACATGTACAAGTGCGTATGTACTATCACTATCTGTAAATATGCACATATACAAGTGTGTATGTACTATCACTATCTGTAAATATGCACATGTACAAGTGCCGGTTTGCCCAATGAAGGTAATAATTACTAGAGATCACAAATTCTCAAATGTAAAATGTTTTTGCAAATATAGGGCAAAATAATCAAAATTTTTGTGAATGCGAATATTGTGGATGCTGCTCATCACTATCTGTAAATATGCATATATACAATTGCTGGTTTGCCCAATGAAGGTCATAATGACTGGAGATCATGAATTCTAAAATTTACGAATTTATTGTGAATATTAGGTGAAAAATGTGCAATATTTACGAACACGAATATTGCCTATGCCGCTCATCACTATGTGTAAATGAAAGTTTATTAAATGTGTGATATGGCAATGTATAGAAAGGTTGGGTGTGATATATAGGGAATTTAGATTTGTAACACATATATCCTGATATATGTTTTATGTTATGATTATATTGCATGAATAGCTTCTTTGTTTAAAAAGTTTTTTGTTAGATTAAATGAGATTAAGACAAAAAGGATATGTGGCTTGATTGGCATACTACAGGTAGGCACATGATATATATGTATACTTTGGGATCTACTCCTTACTCTATGACAAAGCCATGTGCAGGTGAAATGGGTCAGAGGGAGGAGCAGCAACAGGAGGGTTGTTTGCATGTACTTGAACTTTGCTTAATAAAGGGTATGGACTTTTACCACTAGAGTTCTGAAGTTCTTTTGAGATTTTTGTTTTGTTTTGAAGAGTGTGGTTGAAAGGGAGAATAAGTCAATGTTCCAACTTACTTCAGCTTATGTACTCTAAATAATAAGGTAAGAGCTTCCTGTTAACATCTGCAAATGAGCCACAGAAAAGTAGAAACTGGATGGAGATACTCAATTTCCTACTGCAGTATAGCTGTGTCTATGTGAAAAAGGAGCTCAGAAAATAGTTGTGATATTCACCATGAATGATTTTCCAGAAGTAACCAACATATTACATGACAAGCCTGAGGTTTTTGCATTGCCAGGTTGAGGTCCCTCACCCAGTTGTCACTTGGAGCACCAAACCAAGCTTTAATTGTAGGGACCTGGGGCTTGGCATGTTGAGTAGGAGCTGCTGGGATGGTACAAGTTAAGATAAATAAATGTTTTGAGCTCGAATATTGGAGTTGAGAATATATTTGACAAATATCGGCTATTCAAGAATTCGCAGATTTGGCAAATATGGTGGTATATATTCACAATCCCGAATATTCTAGATATTATGCACTGGGAAGCGTATGGCCATGCATTGTGAATATATAATTGCAATGCTAAAATAACCACATATGACAATTCATTTTGGCGATCATGATGCTAATATAATTAAAAGTATATTTCTGCAATACATGGCCATACATTTATATACATTTCGCAAATTTTAATATTATCTATGCTGCTTATCATTATTTTTTAACAACATAATTTATCTAGGATGTAAAAAAACTACTGTGGATGTCTAGAAAGGTGTTTAAGAAATGATTTTAGACAGGGAACCATTCTTTTCTGAACTTAGTAGCTTACAGCTCCAAAAAATGCCTGAAAATCGCTCTGCAAAGTGTTGGCAATTATAGGGCATTTAGGACAAGTCAGTAAGGGAGGTCAAGAACTCAAATAACCTTCAAAGGCATTCAACAAGCCACTAGAAACTGCACAGCTATAACCTCTTCCCTAGGTGGGTTTACACGTCAAGATTTTTTCGGCCGACAGATGGACGATGAACGATTTTTT
>CM070032.1:203702742-203720515 GCA_036250615.1 Ptychadena robeensis
CGATCGGATGGGTGATCGAGCGGCCATGGAATCCGACTGTGTATGGCTGGCTTTACTCTTTTCCTCTAATTAAAGCACACCTAGACCCATCAGATTAATGTTTGTCTTTCACTGGCCAACTCCTTATTATTGGGGCAATCTACATAAAAAAGATAAAAACCGCTGTGGAGATAACAGTGTGTCAGATGGGACATTCTTAAACTGCAGCTCTTCACATTTGTTAATCTTTATATTTACTTTTTGTTTTGTCCATTGAAAGACATTGAAATCTGGCAGCCCCTGGTGGCCGTTTCTGTTACTGCAGCCTTAACTCATGGAAGCTACACAGAAATCAACTGGCAACTTCTACAGATGACTGCATGGTTGGTAAGTATATTTTTTTAGGTTTTTTAGCGACTTTGAGCTAGTGGGACAGTTTGGTAGTGGGAGGTAAGACAAAATATAATTAAATTATACAAAAATTTAAGTTTAGGTGAGCTTAAATTGGAGCTTGTGCATTATCACATAACTCTCAGACATATCATTTTATCCTCTTTGGAAAACAGCCTCAACAATGGAAGTCACAAATTATGTTTTTGTGTTATGTTTTGATGCTGATTCTGGGACTGTTATCTCTCATGCATTGTATAGTAAATTATTGTCCTGAAACAAGCAACTATACTGTATATAACATCTCACTACACCTGAAATGCACATGCTTGTTCAAGGCCAAAAAATTATTACCATCTATGTAATTAGACAAGGATGAGGATGACATATTCCTTCCAAAACAAAATTGATATCTTTAATATTTCTGTAAACTCTGAGGCTAATCCATTGGTTTTACTACTATCTCTTTATATTAGCTTCTAGCAATTCTGCTTAAAGCACTGTAATCTAATCTGTCAACCTAACATGCTAACAAAAGGGAAATTAGTGTGATGACCTCATCCATTTGCTGCCCTGCCTTTACTGCCCAATCAGCAGACTGGGAGGGGAGTGGTGACCAAAGAAAACAGAACTTCGGGACCCATCTTCCTGTATAGTCATCCATCAGCGTGTCATCTTACCAGCTCTCCATTTAAAAACAGCATATGCTTTTGATAAGACTGATGTTGTGGAATTAAAAATTAATACCCTCCCCTTAATGCTTAGGTTGCTGGAAAAAGAAATAAAGAGAAAGCTTGTAGATAGATGCATGTAGATATAGTAACATTTTTATATAAAAGAAAATATACTAAATATAGGAAGGTCACGTGTATCTTTAAAAAAGAATGTAAAGAATGTAAAGCATTAAATATTGCATGTGCCATATGCCAATATGGTGTTAAATGCAGCCACATCAAATTTTCTCTTTAATAAACATTTATTTATGCCAGTAAAATTATCAGCATATTTTTCCTTTGACCTTGAAATGCATCCAAAAGAGCTGTAGCTCAGGAATTGATGGATGTGAATGAATACACATTAGAACTTACAAACCTGTTTAAAAAGTCTCTTCAGTCTACTCGGAAAGGAAGCCAATAATGCTGTTCATGGTTCATATGTCCATAAGCGCTTGATTGACAGTGAAGGTTGGTAAAAGCTACGCGACTACAAATTCCCAGCCAAAGTATGTCTTGGTATTTCTTCAAGACTCAGCGATTTATATGGTTTTTGTTTGCATCTGAAATCCTTATGAGCATAGTGAACTCTTATTGTAGTGGTAAAAGGTACACAAGGACATTCTACTTAACACTTCTGTCAGAATCTCGTATTTGTACAAAGTAGCATATTCCTCAAATGCAGAATGATAGAAGGCTATCTGTTCAACAAGCACTAAACATGTGTCAACCCCTACTGTAGGCCTATCACAAGGATCTCACTTTCATTAGTAGCTCTACTGACTTTATGACTCCTGAAAGGCATGAACAGAATGCTCCGGGTACCTGCAACTGCACTGGCCATTATTTTAAGCTTGGGTTCATAAAAATTTTTTTAATCATCAAGCACTTGGCATAGTGAGGCCATTGATCAAGGTTGTTGTTAAAAGCTACACAGGGCCAGCACTTTCTGGGTTTAGAACTAACCTGGAGCGGAGGGAGAAGGTATTGTAACCTGGCCCACTGATAGCTATCATTCTTTCTGTAGGACAAGTTAAAAAGACGCTATAATTAATATTAAAGCAGTACAGTTAATTTAAACAGATTCAACATTTTCTACCTGATCATGCTGATGCCACATGTCCTGTGCTTCTATGCCAGGGGGCAATTACTAGTGAGCACCCTAGGCAGCTGAACCTCCTCACCCTTATCACTGACGCTGGGGACATGCACCCAAGACACAGTAGGCGGATGGACATCACCGGATGACACAGGCAGCTCATCTGGATCAAGTAAACAATCCCAAATGTGTCTCTGGGTGATCATTATTGGTCATAAAAGTATACCCCAAGCCACATGTGATGTTCCTGTTGAGGAGGTTAATGATATGTGTTTGGCATTGTAAATCTGGCTGGACAATTCAGTTTCTCTAGAGGTTTTAGGTGTTTTAGAAAGTGACTTTAGAATTTGATTGATTTAGATTGATAAAATATATACACTATATGCTGTTAGAGTTATTGGTAGGAGTCAAGTTCAAGACCCCAAGAAGACATGAATTTAGGCCATTGAACCACCATGTAGCTCAGAAATTAAACTGAACCAGTTTACATCACAGTCTACAAATGTAGAGACTTTTTGCAGGAATGCTCAAATCTTTTCCTGGACTCAGCAAAATCATTAGTATGTCTATCACCACCTGTAATATCTCCCAGTCGACTGTGATCATTCCACTTGACCAGATGAAGCCAAGAATCTAGATTTCTTAGAGTTAGTCAAGCAGACATACACACATAAAGGCACACTTTATATACCAAAACCCATCTATCTTTTCTTTAGTTGTTGGCCCTATACACATTTGGCAAGCAAAAACACACTATATATACACCAAAAGTCATGATCCTATACATGTTTGCTAAGCAGGGCGTATGTACGATTTGCGATTCTGCCCAGCAATTTGCATTGAATAGTATAAAAATAAAACAACATCTGCTACATCTGTACCCTAATGCCTGTTTCCTCCAGTCTCTTGAAACTTTGGTACGGAATTCAATTATTTTCTCATCAAGTGGCTGGCTCTAAGCTGAATCTGCGAAAGTGACAATTATTCTATTTTCTCTGCCCTAATCAGAAGGATTCTGCGCTTTCTGAAAAACAGCCACACTGGAAAGTAGCTTAGAAGGTGTCACTCTCAAGGCTCATTACCCAGTACAAACAACACCGCAACCTCAAGTAGTCAACAGTAAAATATGTGACGCAAGTAAGATACCTAATATATCCAACATAGCGGCTTCAGCTAATCAGAAATAGTATACGTACACAGAACTCCTTATTATTGATAATAAGAATGTCCAGACAGCTAATTTCCAAAGTTGTTTGTCTGATCTTACAACCAACCAGATAATCAGAACACATCACTTAGGATTTGTGCGGATTAAAACAACGCTGACATATCTCCTTTCAATCATTCGCTGTTGAAAGTATTGAATGGAGTTCTACACGCCGTAATACCCTATTTGCTCGTTTTTGCTCCACAAGTCTTCTAATAATATCTCATTGTTGTTTTTCATAATCGTGTTGTTTTAGATGATCTAGCATTATTATGGACACAATTAGACCCCTGCTATCAATGTTTTCCCACCTTTTTCTAATGAGATTAAATGGGAAAATGTGTGATCCTTAGGTGAAAGCTGTGTGCCGCCTAAATGAAGACATTAATAAAGAAAAAACAAAACAAACCTATCCTAGGCCAACCCATCCACCTGGCTCTTGGTAAGTGTTGTTAGTATTTGTGTAATAATTTATTTACTATAAGAAGCCTTATAAGTATCCCTATAAGTATCCTTTGATGGATTACCACAGCTAAATTCTAAAAGTCAGTCTAGTACGGACTAGAGCCCAGGTACCCAACCTGCGGCCCGGGGGCCCTTTGGGATTTCTTTGCCAGCCCCCCTCATTCCTCCACTTGCGGCCCCAGAAACCTAAATGTTAATGCATATGACATAGGAAATCAATGTGTCCCATCAATATAATCAATGGATTTGATAAGATCTATGAGGCACATAACCTTTGATGATATATATAACACAAAATGTGCATTACCATACTACAGTGTTCATATGTTCAATATATCATTTTAAACAAATTTTGTTATTAAAAATGAAAAATAATGTCTTCTAGCTCTGCCTGTTGTAATTTTTTTTCATTAAAAATGTTTATACAAGTCAGTATAGATAGAAAATGTTATGTGCGGCCAAGGGCCGCACTTGTGGCCCTCCATATCCACTCAGTTGCCCACCACTAAACTAGAGTATCCTTCTCTTCTACAGAAGTCACTTTGCCAGGTGATCAAGTCTTTAAATATGTTTTGCGACTCAGGGAAAATTTGGGCATGGCCGTGAGAAGATTCAAGGGACATGATTACAAGTATTACTGTTGTTTAAAGTTTTTATACATTTTAAACAGTTGCACAGTATCAGTGTTAGTCATCCATTAAAATAGAAAGTTTTGAGTTTGAGTGATATCCTTTACATGCTTGCCTTTCCGGAATATTTGATAATTGAAGTCAGTTATATTCACCTCATATAGTAAGTGTAATGCGCCTGGGCACACAATCACTACAAACAGATATCTAGCTAACAGACTTTATTGGGTAATCCAGAAAACAAGCCAAGGGTCATACGCAAAGGTCAGTCCAATAAAGTATGGTTCAGATAGATAAGGCAGGAAGTGTGGTCAAGGACAATTCAAAGTCAGGGCAGGCAGAGTTCAAGTAATGTCAGAAATCAGGCCGGGTCACTGTTGGTAACAAAGACACATCCAGCACAGAAGCACACCCAGCACCCTGCTATATAGAGGCTGCAACTGGCAATAGTGAACATAACTGATTATCATTAAAAGGGCTGATTGCCCAATCATATGAAAATTTAACGTGTCCCACCATTTGGCAGGGTTGCAGAATCTCTTGACTGTACTGTGCTGAACACATCCATATTATCTGTGGGGATGCTTGTTCGAGGACAAAGTGGGATCACCGGTGGGGTTAGTACCTTAAACTTTGGCTACGTGAGCATTACACATGGTCAATGAGATGACAAAACTGATCCAATCAAGTACAACCGCTGCTGTTGAGTTTCAATCTGCATACAATTTGATGTTGCAATTTTGCCATGTCACCTACCATTTCAAATGAGCATACTATTTATTAACTAAGGCCCATTGGTAACTTGACGATGGCTTACTTAACAAATGGTATACGTTCAAGACCACTGGTGAAATATTTGCATGGGAAACCCAATCACAAGAAAGAAAATTATTAAATAAATAATGAAAGGCAAAAGATCTTCCCTTGTTCACTAAGTTCAATTAACAATTTCTCCGTTCTTTAGTAAATCAGGGTCATTATGCCCATATGAGCATTGGAAGCCTCTACTGCATCCACAGAGTAACATAAAATAACTCTGTGTTGCCATGGAGGTCTCTCCGCAGCTGTCTATATCTGTCTACACATGCCTACTGAAAGTTCAATTAGATAAACTGAATCACCCGTCATTAGCTCTGATAATTTCATCAGAAAATCACCTTCAGAGAACACTTTGTGCCTGCTATGTGTTTGCTCTGCATTCTTTGTTTTCTCAGCTCTCTCTACTTATTTCTATTGTCATGAATTTTCAGAGCTGAGCTCAAGAACCCAAAAATCATAACTCACTGCAGTACCTCCACTACCTCATGGTAAGAGTTAACCTTTTGTTTCGCCTAAAAAATAACTAATAAGGGGATATATTTACCTTCTACTAGATAGCTGACTCCTCTTTCTGTATTCAGTCCTCCGAAGCATCTTCTCTCCATGACATACCTAATCTACACTGCTTCCAGGTTCTTCACCCCCCCACCCCACCCCACCCATTCAATATTGGGTGTAGATCATCTGACCAGCTTATATCTCCAGCAAATAAAAATCATGTCCATTTGGGTATCGGTTACATGAACCTGCCTACTAATGCCATTTTTATCCTCCAACAGGAAGTCCCCCTACTTTAGGAAACCTAAATCACATGCATTGAAAACAAATGGCAGTCAATAGGTTAAAGTATTGTCCTACTGTAGGCACAAATCCACCAGCATGTGGTTATTGCCTCTTTTGCATTATAAATTCTCTCCATGACATCATCATAGGCACCTGACATCATCCAGTACAAAGCATGACCAACAGGAGACCGCCCTCTGGTGGAGTAACAAAGAACATATTAAGTAAGTAAGTAAGTAAGTAAGTAATATTAGTGTAACATGTGCATGTACAAGTAGCGATTTGAACAATGAGGGTAATAATGACTATTATCACAATAATGATCAAGTTTTCTGGAATTTCAATATTTTTGCGAACACTAATATTGCCTATACTGCTCATCACTAGTAAGTATACTAGATTGTACTTATCGAAAATACTATTATCCCCCTTCCTACTTTTTTTTGTGAACTGATCTCCTCTTTAAAATCCTGGGATTGCTTGTCCTACACTACTGATACAGTTTTTGAGGGTGTGCACTGTCATCCTAGGACAGGAACTATCTCCAGTTAGATGCAGTCACATCTAACGATGGGTAAGATGCAACATTCAATTTTTGTTCTTAGAGTTGAGCTAGGTGCATGCCAAGAAACCTTCAGAATTATTTTTCAAAAAAATTTATGTACATTCTTAAATCTGTCTTAATCTCACTCTTCGTTCTATCTTGCACACAAGAAACAAAGACTGGGAGAAGAGCCAATCAGGCACCGCTACAGAGCACATGTTCTGGCAGAATCCATGCTGACAGAAGGAGAGGACAGAATGAACAGAGATGACTCATCAGAGTGCTACTACTCCTACATTGTGCAGACCAGTGAAGGTGGATCTTTCGGCAAGCTGTGCCGATGAGGTTGAGACTCAGCCTATAAGCCTATACTGTCTGGAAGGATCATTTCAATTCACAGGACTGGCTGTATAAAATCTTGGCTGGTAAAACAGTCCCAGAATGTACATTCCAGATGTATTCCCAAACCCAAATGATAATTTAGTAAATCATATAAAAATTTAATGCACATTGCTTTACTTGCACAGGCCATTGTGGAGCAGTCTTCAATCTACTTCCAAAAAAACCCAACTAGTGGGGAGGAAACCTACCAAGCATTTTCTGCACCTACTCAAATGTTCTTCTGAAGATGAAAACTAATGGAGCCCCCACATCTAAGGACTAGTAATTTGAAATACATTACATTTTACTTTTTGAGGGTTTGAGAAGCATGTAAATAAGTGTATGTATGTAAGTGTGTGTAGATTTTAAATGTAAACCCAATTCAATTAGCTCTAGGCATATAGGAAAACCAAAAACACTAAACAATCATAAACCATAGAAATATAAAAAGCAGAAAGAAGTTTCATTCTTGTAAATCCATCATCTGTGACATTCTGGGACACAAGGAATTGGGACAACTATGCCAAGCAGCAAATATAGGCTCTTGTTACAGCCCTTCTGTCAAATTTCAAAATACCATGTGGCCCAAGAGAAAAAAAGGTTGCCCACCCCTGGGTTAGCCTGTAGAGTGTTGACACCACAAATAAGAAAGACAAAGCCACAGCAAGGATCATTGGGCATTTCCTCATAATAACATGGTTTTAGTTTAACCTACTGGGCGTTCTGCCTGAGTTATCTGGTGTTGAGTTAACATGGAGGGGGTCCCTTTTTCCCAGCTCGGGACCCCTTCCCCCCGGAAGAAAAATCACGGCGACATTTGACATGCCACGTTTAAAAAAAAAGGTGCCTCGTGTGCAGTGCTCACAATGTGAAAAGCAGTGCAGACACATGGAGTGTATTAACATCTTGAGTTGACTGCCACTTTAAGTCATTGAACAATGGTTGTGCATAGCCATGTTTATTGGAATCTGTAAATATAACTTTCATGACTCTTAAAGCTGGAATACATGGCTCGAAATTTGAGCCGATACAGAGATCTTGGCAGTAGCATGATGATGTCATCGCGCTACTGCCTGGCTTTCCCGATGTCAGAAGCCAGCTGTCAGCCCCTCCTATACTTTGAATGGAAAACCACGGGTCCCTATTCAAAGTTTAGGATATCGAACAAGGTTTACCAACATGTTAAACGGCATACACGGTTAGATTTTTTTCCCAGATTTCTGCACTGCTCAGTGCCGTGAACGCGCACGTCGCTCGGCTGTACAGAATTCTGGGGAAGAATTTACCTGTGTATTCCTACTTTTAGATGGGAAGTCTGATGTAGAATGATCTGGGTCCTGAAACTCTGATCTTTCATATAATCTAAACTAATATTCTGGTGCGCTTATCCTTTCACACAGCTAATAATAAACACACTTTATGTTCAATACACTTATGTGGGAGAAATATGTATAGAAAGCCTCTGTATTGAATGACTATATAACACCTTCTTTTAATTGGTAACAAAGCTTCTATACAGGAAGTTGGTGGAAACTGGATGAAAAGCACTCTCCCATGAAATAATGTACTATTCCGTGAAATAAAACACCTTCCCCTATTTATTACAACTAGCTGCACTGTCAGCTCTCACCATATTTCCGCTTTTCACAAAATCCTGCATTTGCTCTACAGACATTTTACACGTAGCGAGCCTTGCCAAGAAAACCTACTCAGTTACTCAGCTGTCGAGCTACATTTCTGATATACCAAGGCGTAGGGGCCTCAGAATGTTTCATTTCATGGTCATATTTAAGAAGTAAATGGGAAGCAAATCAAATTATTCACTGGAAAGCTGTCCTAAATGGGGGACTATGGAGCTCTGCCAGAGAAAGTGCAAGCTCATCTGTAAAAAATAACAAGAATTGTTTTCCCCACATAATAAGCACCCTCGTGACTTAAATTAGACCAAACCCATCATCATTATCCTTGTCAATGTTGTTGGGTTGTCCATGTTTTCTGCAATTGTGTCTAGTTTGTATGTCTGTCTTTCCAAATTTTTATGCTCTCGCTGCCAAACAACTTGCTATGGATAAAGACACAAGAATTATAAGAGGCGATCCTCCAAAATGCCACCAGAAACTTGATTTAGCTCAATTTTGCCAAACACAAACTGAGAGAAACATATAAATAAATAAAAACACATCTGAAGAGAACTGAAACGGTCTGGATAAAATCCGTATTGTGCTCACTCATAAATATAATGCTTTATCCACCCAGATTTCGGACCATTTAGTGTAACAGGCCTTACCATAGTATGAAGAATTATTATCGGTATTGGTAAAAAAAAAATTGCATTTCTAGTTAACCCAAGCTTTTTCATTGAAAGTTTGTTTCAGGTCTTCATAAATATCACAATAAAAGTAAGTCTAAACTTTAAATCACTGGTAAGAGTTATAAAGGCCTATATGTGTCTCCTAGCGCTCAGGCCATACAAAGTAGTCTGCTTGTTTTTCCCGCCCACCCTTCTCTCCTCTACACAATGTGGGCTGGGAAACCGACGCCCCTCCATTGGCATGGAGGCCTATGGCGCACATACCACCGATGATCTGTGGCTGGAAAGAGAATCGCTGCAGATTTCAGGAACACATGTTTTGATGATCGTGGTTCGGGCGGAGTCTGTTGCTGTTTTGCAAACAAACCCTGAACGAACTGGGTCAATGGATAGAACCTGAACTGGTCGACCTAAAGTGAAATGGAGCATAAGATGTAAAAATCCACTATAGGTCATGTTGGAAAATTTCAGTTGATACTGATATTGATTGGTACAAGTTTCTTAAGGTATTTTTTTGTGTTGTGATTGATTAATAGTCAGTCGAATATAATATCGATACAAAAACCTTCATGCTGATTTACAAAAACATATTGGTTGTTGATATTAGAGTGATTTGGGTGCAACTGAAGAAAATAGGAAATGTTTAAAAGATCTGTGAATGCTTACACATACAGAGATGAATGAGGACTTGTATTTAAGTGCATTTTAGTACTATTAAAAAATTTTCAAACTTGTGCAGAATCTTAGCCAGACATGAGCAAAATAAAGCCATATCCAGTCTCTTTCGTTTTTTAATCGGTCCCATTGTCAACTTGGACAATTGACACTCTGGTTCCCTTAGAGGCATATGTGGGCATGTTCATGAAATGACACTCTCGCCAAGGTCTCTGAATTAAACTGATTTAAGTTTGATTTTATATATATATATATATTTGTTATATTTGAAAAAAAGTTATTTAAAGTAATTGTTTTCCAATAATATATCCATATATATGTAAGCAAACATACAACATGTAATCAATTGATATGTCCCACGGGTCTAGCCCCTTTATTGATGCCAGGGATGCAAGGACTTGGGATAGCTATGCCAGGTGTTGGCCATTACAACCTCACGGCCCGTCCTTTTTTTTAAATTTTTAAACCCATTGTAGCTTACGAGTCAAAAAGTTTTCCTACCTCTGATCTAAGCACATGTTCACTTTAAATTCAGAGAGGGTGCAGCAGAAATATTGAGAGCTCTTGACTCAAATGTTTTCTATTGTAGCATGGAGAGAAAACAACACCTATTTTCTACTACTGATTGCTCAACAATAGCAGCCTGAAGGTTAGCGATGGATTAGCTTTAAGGTTTTTAGAGAGCTGCTTTATTTTCTCACGTTGGAGTAAAATGAACTGCAGCCTATCTACAGATCTAAAAGATCTTCCTATAACATCATGTTTTCTGCTTGGCAACACCGTAGATGAATAAAACCTGAAATGTGTAATTCAAACGTTTTTCTTCCAAATGGATGATAGATGCTTTCTATAACACTAAACATGAAATATAATTATATGGAAAAAGATAATTACTTGAGTAGCATTCAAGAATTCCTTGAGTGCTGTTTATAGTAAATACGGTATTATTTAGTATTGCTGAGGGTGATTGCTGCCTTCACAAGGCATTTCGGATCGGATGCAGCACCGGCTTCTGAGATTCTCATTTGCAATTTATCTTTTCGGAAATTGGACATGGCACAAATATAAACATTTGGCTGGTGAGTGGTGGCAGAAGCATAAATATGTAAACGTTATACTGTCCCTATCTCTCCAACACTGCCTCTCTCTGGAAAACCTAGCTTAAACTCTGAGCCATAAGCAGGCATTTTTTCAGTGCCCCCCGGGGATTATGTGTTGGGGGGAACCAATAAATGTTTTTCTGTTTTATATTTGCTTTCTTTTCATCTTACCCATGAAATTATACATGAGGCATGAATAAACGTTAGGTAACACATTCCAAATGATTCACACAAAAAAATGGCGCAAAGTTTTATCATTTGTTTTTCTTTTTTGAAATCTGTTATATGTTTATGCACAATCTGCCCTTGTCTATATGGAAAGAGGAAAACTTGGTTTCTTGGCAAAGGAGTTATCTGTTATCTGCAACGATTAGGGACACTTAAGCTGGCCATACACCTTTAGATCTTTCTGTCAGATATCCTTTAGATCTACCAACAACTATGTAGTATAGGGTCCTCTGCGATTGAACACAGGTAGAGTTGATTGTTTAGAAAGTCCCTCATATTACATGGTTTTTGTAAAACTAAAGGAGATCATAAGGTAATCTGACAGAGAAATCTAAAGGTGTATGGAGTCCTTTAGGGTTTGTTTACACGGGCAGCCACCCAGGGAATGCAGCATGAGGCACTCCCTGGCGGTTATTAGTCAGTTGCTCCATAGGGTTAACATGGGTGCCTGGTCATTTTCCAAGCTGTACTCTTAGAGTTTGAACTTTCAGGGTGGCATGGTATTTCAGTGGTCTGGCCAAGGGTTTCAGGCTAGTTAACACCGGCTATTGGTAACCACCTGTTAAACATGCAATTAAATCAGCCATTTGGGGAATGTGGCATGAGGCCTGGTTATAAGTCGGTTGTCCATAGGGTTAACATGGGTGTGGTAATGACTGCTATCCGAGCTTCTGAGTGCCCGAAAGTGTAAATGTACTCTTAAGCTAGCCATACACAGTCGGATTCCATGGCCGATCGATCACCTATGCGATCGATTCCTGCGATCTCAGCGGGAATCGGAGGTCCGATCGATCGGCCAATTAAGTGTGTCCGATCGCTACATCCCACCTTGTCCCATGGGTTCCTGGACAATTCCGTGTCCGGTCGCTTACTCCACAAATGGCAACTCCCCCTGATGTGTGCAGAATCGGATCAGAAAGACCAACATGTTGGTTCTCTGTCTGATCCGATTCTGGGCCCCCGAACGATCGGACGTGATCGGACGGACAAGGTGGGCTTCACGCGATTCCGGGACGTTCGTTTCACGTGCACGCGCCCGGAATCGATCGTCCCGGAATCCGATGGGAAACGGACCCGTGTATGGGGGACTATAGAGTTTAAACTTTCAGACTGGCATGGAATTGCAGTGGTTAGCCCTCAGTAGTTTCTGTCAGAGCAGCCTTAGATGTTCATAAAACATATGTCCCCAGAATAAAGTAGAAACAGGGGGATACATGCCCAGTAGCTTTCTCTCCAGCAATGGGAACAATGAATCCAACAGTAGTAACTAGAGATAGTCGAATTTTGGACTAGCTGACTTCGTCAGCTGATTGCAAAGCCTCTACAAATTATTTCAAAATTGCTGGAGATGTAGAAAAGGGTTGTGGGAACATTTGAAAAAAAAAAGTTTTGCTCTAGGTTTTGCATAAATTAAGTTCATAGTCAAAAGAAATTTTGACTTGATTTGAACCTAATTAATGCAAAAACTATTTGTGTTAGAGCAATACTTTTTTTTTCAACTTTCAAAATTTGTCGATCTCTAGTAGTAACATCAACCTAATTCAAGATTGTTTTAAACTAATCAATCTTAAGAAAACAACAATCAAGGTACAGGGGCCTAAGATCTACAATACAAAATATACAAATATGCTGTAAGTAACACATCATCTGCTCTGGGTTGGCTATGCTCACTCCTCAACTTTTTTCTATGGAGGAAGCTCAGACCGGACTACAAATATGTCTGCCTTTGTTCTCTTCATTACATGAGCAGAGCTTAGAAGAAACATAACATATACGGAACATTAAAGAAGAAAGATTGCATTCTTTTTACTTCCAGATCAGCTGTCAAGACGATACAAGGACATTGGATTGCTGGCAAGAACAACAAGGTATTCTGTGCACTTGCTGAAAATGTTCTTAGCCCAAAAACTGAAAACTGCGAGTATCTTGTTATTAAGTGTTAGGTACCATCGCCCAGAGGCATAACTTAAAGCTACTGAGTCCTGGCTACAGAACTGAACACAGGCATCACAGAAGCTCCTTCAAATCTCTTGCCAAAAACAATCTTGTTTTGACCTGGGGCTTAAAATTTTCGAATTAAGGTAACATTTCTCTGTAATAAGCCTACAGAAGGCTGAAACATCACTTGACAAAAAATGGCTGATAAGAGAAAATCTACTTTATTCCACATGAAATGCAATGTGTATTGTGTACAGCTTGTAAACAGGAGGGAATAGTAGCTTTGCATGGGTCCTCAGATCTCATGAATGTCCTCTGCATAGCCTGTAGACACCCCCTAGATAAGTCCGTACTTTTTCCTGTATTATGGTCGGCCTTGTGAATTCATTTGTGGCACGCTCAAAATATATTGTATACACATACATGATATTGTGGAGGCCTGAAAATGCTTGACTCTCCAAAGACGGTGGTAGAAAGAAAATAAAGGCACGGAGATAAGTATAAAATTAAAGTAAACATTATCATAATAAGTATACATAGCTAAAAGAACCAGAAGGTAAGAGAATAGAAGAATACCTACCTGTCAATCAGTGATGGGTGAAGTTCCTTATGATTAATTTCCCATGACAGGAAAATGTACAGTTAGCAAAAAGAGTGTTTGCTGTTAACTTAAATAAACTTTATGGGGGGGGGGGGGGGGTTACCATTTTTAAGCAGTTTTCTCATGGACTTCTTATCCAGCACAGCAGAGTGCTAATGATAGGCCATGGAGGATGGAGGTCCTACTTTATCTCTAAATAACAATTGTTAAGGCAGACCTACCAATATAAATTCATCATTACATTAATGCAATTTAATTTAAGGAGTAATTCAACAAGATCCCTCGCAGATAAAGCTCTAATCTTAGCTCTGCATTAAAACAAATGATACAAATTTTCCCATTGAAAACCATCATAAACGCCCCCCAGTGGCCACACACGATATGGCACCCTGTGTTAACTGCTGGAAGCCAGGAAAATAAAGATGGAATCTCTCATACAATTCCAGGGAACAGCAGGTAAGTATGTTTTTTTTAGGATTATGGAGTGCTAAGCCACCATCATACCAGCTCAGAGGTAAGTCAAACTTAAATTTTACATATATAGTTTTTTAGATTTTGAGTATACATCTGTATTAAATAAAAATTTTTGTTTATTTTCTAGTTCCCCTTATCTCCTCCCCCAAGAATCATCATAAAAGAACTATGACATGCAAGGAGAGTGGGGGCAAAACTATGGAAATTCCCTACTACTTCTAAAGTAGTTTATTGTTTAATCAAATCCCAAGTTATTAAATAAATTAATTATGGATAAGCCACCTCAGATAAGTACTTAATACTACATAGTACTACACTACTTCTAGTTGGTGTCTATATCAAAAAAGTTGATTTCATATATTTCTAAAGCCTTAGGATATTTACACCCAGGGCACTTGCCTGCTTCTTGGATGTTGTCATTTCACTGTACTCAGCAGTCCACAAGCAAGAACGGAGCACAATGCTTCATATGACAAGCGGCTCATGCACACATGGGAAGGATCTGATGGAAGATGAACTTGGCTCGTCCTATTTCCTTCTGTCAGCACCCTTCAAATCCTTAAATAGCATATTAGCCTTTAGATTATAAAAATTAATCAGGTAACAGAAAAGCGCTGTTTAAATTTGACTGTGTTCTTAATTCTATCATCAGTTCAAGTAGCAAATGTGCAGCTTTTGAATGCGAGATGGTTGCTGCATGTAATGAAGCTCAGGTATCATATCCATGGCTACATTAATTAAACTCATTACTATGCTGTACACTGCAGCAGATTTTCAAAGTACAATATGTGGCTGCGTCAGATGCCAGGAGCCGCTTGCTGCTGTGTCTTACATTTGACATAGATCATTAGCTGGGAAATTTAGGCCTTCTGAGATCTGTCTTAGGTTTTCAGGCTTTATGAGAGCACTGTGATTGACAGGAAAGCAAAACTGTATACATACAATTATAATGAATATTGCTGAATCCTTCCTTATGTGCTGACATAACAAAGGGAAAAGGAACATGTGAATAAAAAAACAAAACAAAAAAGTATCAGGTTTTGTTGATGCTTGTAGGAGATAATGACAAACCTTCAACAAGAAAGGGAAGTTAAAGCCAGTTAAGTGACATCTCCACCACAAATGGTTTGGTGTAGCAGACAGTGGTAAGTGAAGTCTGAAATTACATTTCCCTAAAGGTAAAATCTCAACCTAAACCATTTCAGGAGTGTTGGTCGGAGGGTTCTCTTCCTCATTCAAAATTGGATTTGATGAAAAGTTTAGACAGTTAGAGAAATGAAACAATCAAGAAGCTCAGTGTTGATTTGATAGTACAAAGTTAAGGATAATACATTATAAATGCACCTCCATCTTTGGTGGAGTAAAGGTGGGCATACGTGGTTAAATGTTTCTACTTGATCAGCTTATGAAAACAATAACACTACGTCAATTGATTCCTTTTTTGGATCAAAATTTAATTGGATTCAAAAACTGGAATGAAGTTGAACGTAAAATTAATCAAGCAGTGATTGGTCATGTTGGCAAATTTTTGTTGATCATTCATGTATCTGATGGGTTTTTCTAGGTATTTTGATTGATTTGTATTCTTCTGGGATGGGCTATGATACAACTCTATACAAGTATACAATATACCTTGTACAACTTCTAAATGCATTCCCATTAGTAACCAATGTACAGCTGGAATAAAATGCTGTAAGTTAAATCAGAGTAATGATGTCCAGTCTACATGCTCTTCATGAGTTGGCGTCTCAACTAATTATTTTCTAAAAGGAGAGGTCAGCAATACCATTCTACATTTTACAATCAGGATTGGTTCACTTTGGATTGTATTCACTATTGTAGCAGAAGAACAAATAATATTGTCTATGTCTTGTTGATGAACCTTAAAGGTTACAGAGCATGTGTTGGGACTACAGGACTTGAATAGACTAGCCAACAGTCCTGTCTTTGATATGTGATTCAACACAAGGTTCCTATTTAGTTTCCTGTAGGACAAGCTGGATTCCAGCATGAGCAATTAGATGACATTGTCCAATACAATGCGTCTTGACCAAAATGTCTTTGCACCACTTGTGTACCCTGAGGTAACGCTAGCTTGTTGTTTTGTGTTAAACCGGCCATAGGCACCATGGCTGGCTTGTAGCAGACTCCACACTGACGTCACCACACTGTGAGGAGTCAGCTACAGAACTGAAGGGAACCCTGTGTGTTCAACAAACACAGGCGATTCCCGCCAGATTGAAGCCAATCACCTTGGAGGGGGAGGAGACTGCCCCTCCAAGTTAACTGCCTACAACCGGATCGGCGACAAAAAGAACCAGCAGGACGGATGACCGACCTGCTGACTTTTTGGTCGAAACCTCAAGGTGGGCACCCCTGTAGTGGTGGGCGACAGACCATTATGCGTTTGGTAATCAGCACGTCTATAAAAAGAATACAAAAAACTAAGCAAGTATGAGCAAGTAAAGGCCCCCTATACCTTATAATCTGACCAACTTATCAACTTTTCTTATACCAAAACCATTTCTAAACCTTCCCATCATTAAGTATTCTATCAGGGAGGCCACTATACTACAAAATTGGTGGCAGATCTGAAGGAAATTGTATGGAGTGATCTAAAGGTATATGGTGGCTTTACACCAATGCAGAAACAAGAAGTATGCATTTTGCTTGTGTTCTATAT
This sequence comes from Ptychadena robeensis, assembly GCA_036250615.1. Classification (NCBI taxonomy): domain Eukaryota; kingdom Metazoa; phylum Chordata; class Amphibia; order Anura; family Ptychadenidae; genus Ptychadena; species Ptychadena robeensis. The sequence continues at coordinate 203,719,762 of CM070032.1, forward strand.
TATTTGAGCGTTTAATATACATATAGTTAATATTTGTTGTACGTACGTATGTTTATCTATTTCCATCATGGACAAAGAATAGAGCGGAGGTCTTACAAACGGAGGTCTTACAAAGGGTGTATATTCAATTCTAATTTGAAAGAAAAAAAAAATGACTCTAGTCTTGCTTTATAAATGATGAACCTTTTCTATTTAATTCCCCCCATGTTATTACCTGCACACATTAAAATATCCAACAAAAGATATATCTGTACCATTATATTTAATTAATTGGTGACATCTGACACTGTTCAAGTAAAGTTTCCACACTAATAAAGTAAGCCTTTCAAAACACAAATCACATTTTTAATTATTTGAAGAGAATTTTGCACTGTCAGTGAAAGAGAAGGGAGGATGAAAAATTAAATCTCTGCTAGATGTAACAGTAATTAATTACATTTTTGGAAGAAGGAATCTTTGAATAAGAATAACTTGTGCCAAACAATGAACTCATTTATTAGAAAGAAAGAAAAAGTTGTTTTTGTGCAATATTGGAAACGTTAATAATTAATGATGTACATAAACACAATTCTTTAGTTTGTATCGTTACATAGAGAACAGGCAGCAATGCTTATCATAGCAAGAAGTAGAGTATTCATGAGAAAAGAAGTTAGTCTATCAAATATCTCCTATAACCAGAGTTGTAATTTGGACAATTTTTTCGGACTATAAGACGCACCGGACCATAAGACGCACACAGTTTTTAGGGCAGGAA
>CM070032.1:203720615-203745508 GCA_036250615.1 Ptychadena robeensis
CAAGATGCGACCACCAGCGGCCGAGTGGCCCCGGGGATCGCACATTCGGACCATAAGACGTCTTATGGTCCGAAAAATACGGTAGATGTATTTTTGTGTTTATGGAATGCTACTGTGCAGATTTGACTATTGAATGCTGTCCTGAGAAGGGATGGTCAAGAATTTCGACTGGGCCATTTCGACGACCCCCAAAATCTGACTAAATCGAAATTTCAACCTAAAAATATGTTATATATAGTGCTGATCACAAATATCGGCACTTTTGGACTATAGTGTTATGTCTTCATAATCATAGTTCAAGATTCTGGGGGAAAGTACCATGCATTGGGTTTGCAAATGTATTACCTTTATTGCACAAATCGGCACTTGTACATGCACATATCGCGAACACAATGCATGGTACTTTGCCCAGAAGTTAAAATAGTCTTGATTACGAAGCTATAGTATTATGTTCAAGATTTTGGCGATATTCGCAATACTTTTGCGATCAGCAATATGACATGAAAACTCAAGGCTAATTGATAAGTGGACATTTCGAATTTTAAGCTGAAAATTTGCATGAAAAATCCAAATTTTGCTAATCGAATTTAAAATTTGATCTGGAATTTTGAATTTTAAGTCCAATTTAATTAACGTAAATTCGACCATCTTTAGCCCAGACTATTCGATAAGTATAAAAATAAAGATTTATATATGACATGAGTGTATGACATAGACATCCTCAGCCTATTTATTTTTAATGCCCACAGTCAAGATACCATACATTATTATAGGGAGTGGGTTAACCCCCCCCCCCCCCCCCCCCCCCAACTGAAGCAAGTCTGCATGCAAGCCCACGTGTCTGAGCATTTATTCTAAAAACAGATACAGATATGGATCTAATTATATGTATTTCCCATGAATACATTCTCATTGTACTCTTCCTACCCCACGCAAAGCACTCATTTAAATATGATGGGAAAGCAGTAACAAATATAATTTGCATACACAATTATGCCAGTGTACTGCCTTAGAAAATCATATTCATGAGTCAGGTTACACTGGTTTTAGCTAAGGGCAATGCCATATGGGTGTTACATTTTTAATTTAGACACACATGTCATATGTTATTCTTATCCATTGTTCAATCACACTTTCTGCCACTCCAATATATATGGTGTTTGGTACTCACCCCATATAAAGCGTGGTATTAATAACTACTGTCTACCTCACTGTCTCCCTCACTGTCCTTTCCATCAGCTTCCTGCATGCTAGATTCTGCTGCAGATGGACCTCCCTGTTTCTGATTGATCCTCCGATTAGCTGTCTCTATCTACAGGTCACCAGCTGGCTTTGGGTCAAATATAACTCTCACAGTACACCGTTTGAACCCCTAGATCTCATACCTCAGTAGTGCAACCCTGACATTTTCAGGGTTAGTAACTAACCCCTGAGACTTCCTGCAGTCAAAGTATCAACCTTTCATTGTCATATTTCAACTGTGAACAGTCCAACAGTGCTTTGCTCTTGTCATATTTTACCTTTTGGGCTTGTGTCCACTGCTTTTTCCCCCACGTTGGATGCTTATCCACAGCTGCAGAGAGGACACTTCCTATTCTAATGAATGGGACAGCGTCCACTCTGCATTATCTAAGCAGTGTGCCCATGGTTGGCACCGTGGCTGAAGATCAATGGATGTGCCCACAAGATGTGAAAAAGCAGTGCTTGATGCTGTTCAGGCGATGTTTTGTTGCCGGCAAGTCACAGGAATTCCTACTTCACATATTCCGGTTTGCATCTTTTTTCATCCAGCACATGGAAAAAGCAGTGGACACATGGCCTTACATATGTCTACTCTTACTTTCAAACCCCAGATCTACAACAAGTCAATCTTTTTTAGTAATTTACATTCCCAATTTGACACCCCTAACTGCAACCTTTCATAGTTAATCATGTTTCCCTGTAGTTATCCAAGTGACATAATTTGTATGCATTTAACAATAAAACCGAAATAAGTTTGGCAAATTAAATTTTTTATTGTTACAGCTGTGTATACATGATACAGTGGAGCTGTAATACCAATTTCAGCCACTTAGTGTCTCTAGTGAGCACTTGTCACTCGGCTTCTTCTCATACATAAGGGAGGTGAGGGAGGGGGAAGCTGACAATTTCTCCATGACTCCTTCGGTATATGTAAACGTGCTCAGTATCAACAATATAGGTCCACATAACTAGGTTTTGACCCTATTTGCGTACTGGCGGACCACTTAGGTGCACCACTGTATATATACATGCACACACAGTATCTCTCAAAAGTAAGTACACCCATCACATTATACTAAAAAGTATAAAATATTGTTTCATGGGACAACACTGATGTCATGGGACACAACTGATGTCAAATGGGACTTGCTGCCAAACTGGAGTATACAGGGAGTGCAACATTTATAGGCAACTGAGTACTTTTGACACACATACATCCTCTTATCTGATTCACTGTTGTCTACTCCAAGCTGTATAGGGCTCGAAAGCCTACTAGCACATTAAGCATCTTAGGGTGATGTGCATCTCTGTAATGAGAAGTGGTGTGGTCTAAGACATACACACCCTATATTAGGTGTGCCATACAATTACTTAGGCAACTTCCTTTCACTTTGGCCAAAATGGTTCAAAAGACAGGACTGGCCAGGCTTAAGAAAGTCAAAAAATAGGAGATATCTTGCAGAGGATGCAGCACTCTTAAAATTGCCAAGCTTATGAAGGGGATATACGAACAATCAAGAGTTTAATTCAAAAATAGTAAACAGGGTCGCAAGAGCGTGTGGAACACACAAACGCGCAACTAACGGCCCCATGAACTGAGAAAAGTCAGCGTGCTTGACAGCTGCCCAGATGCCAATTGCCACCAGTTTGGCCATTATTTCAGACGCTTGAACATCACTGGAGTTCAAAAAGCACAATGGTGTGCAATACTCAGAGGCCAGAAAGGCTGAGAAAGACGACCACCACCTGACAAGACACCACAAGCTGAAACGTCAAGAATGGGCCAAGAAATATCTCAAGATGATGTTTTCTAAGGTTTTATGGACTGATGAAATGAGCGTGAGAGTTCTCGATGGGCCAGCGGATGGGCACGTGGTCTGGATTTGCTAAAGGGCAGAGAGCTCCAGTCCGACGCAGTGGTACGGAAGAAGAGTCTGCTACTTCAAGAAAAAAACTGATTTCATGCAGGACACATTTCTGCTCCATCAACACGCGTTCAAGTACTCCACAGCGTGGCTGCAAGAAAAGGGGGGTTATAAAGAAGACAAACTAATGACATGGCCTCCTTGTCACCTCATCTGACACATGAGAACGTGGTCCATCATCAAAGTGTGATGACAAGGAGGGAAAAACAGGACACCTCTTGAAACAGGTCTGGAGGCTGTGGTTGCTGCTGCACGGGCAATGTGATGGTGAACGATCAAAAACAATGGACAGAATCCATGATGAACAGGCTTTGGTGTCCTTGCCAAGAAAGGTTGGCTATTAGTGATGAGCAGCATAGGCAATATGCGAATTTGTGTGATATTTCGCGAATAATTCTACTAATATCGATTCTATATTCGGAAATTTGAATATTCGCGGTAATACAATGGATTGCGAAAATTATAGTTCGCATCGCGCAAATATTGAAAAAAATGAATGGTCAACATGCTATGTTTATTTGCAATGCGAAAAATTTATTTCGCCAAACATGCCAATATTGCGATATTATTGAATGCGAATATTCCGCCGAGATATTTCGAGATAATTGGCGAATTACTCGAATTGCCGTATTCGCGGGAAAAATATTCGGCATTCGAATATTCGAGCTCAACACTAGTGGTATTCACTGATTTGTTTTGTTTTTGAATGTCAGAAATGTATATTTGTGAATGTTATGTGAATTTAATTATGCACAGTAATAGTCACCTGCACACACAGATATCCCCCTAAAATAGCTAAAACTAAAAACAAAACTAAAAACTACTTCCAAAAATATTCAGCTTTGACATTAATGAGTTTTTTGGGTTCATTGAGAACATGGTTGTTGTTCAATAATAAAATTATTCCTCAAAAATACCACTTGCCTAATAATTCTGCACTCCCTGTATATGTTAAATATATTCTTGGAGAAATGTCACAAGTAACTCCTGTAATCAAGGACTTGCTGACTCATAAGGCAGCTAATCATTCTTAAAGGTCCAGAAGAATTTGGCAATACTTTGAATTGTTTATTATCTGTCTAATTATTTTATTTGTATAAACAAAAAAATGATATCAGGCACATATTTGTAGAGCAAGAGTTACTATCTTATTTTTATCTTACTTTTTGTACACTAGACCTCGGAGCACTCATTAGCATGGCCTGCATGTATTATCCAGTATATTTAAGACATGCTCCAAATTGATCCAATACATTTTATTTGGGTGACAGTGTCATATTTTACTGATAGAGATGTAGCATGACTATCCATATATGTATTAAAGTGACTGCATCACGGGTGAATTGTGCATTATTTACTGCATGATGGCACCCTGCAGAATGAAGCTGAAATTCTTCTAGATTATAAAAAGAGATTTAACAACTTCAGGCTCCTCTGCCATGTATAATTGATAGAGGCTGTAAATGCTCTTGTCAGGCACCAGAGTTGAGGCATTTGCACAAAGTCTCATCTATTTGGCGTTCTTGTTAAAGCCGCAGATGAGGCCATTAGTTATCCACCCATTTGCCCTGAGCAGGTGTGACTTGTGACTCCTCAGATCTTTAGGAGGAGAGTCTCCGTACTTTGATGAATGCATGGTTTCATCTGTTATGCAGTAGGTAATGTTCTATGGATTGACATCAACTACTTAAATGGTTTTATTCTTGGTAAACACACTGAAATCAAATTATTCATCTGACTGATTACCGAGTGAGTGATGTCATTTATCAATTAACTGGGAGATAAACAAATGGAAAAGCTTTAAGTGTATCTACCACAAAACTGGATTGTTATGTCTAACATTTAAGGAAGACCAGGAGAGCAGGTACCCGCTTGCTTACACCTGTTCTTAAAGGCCATGAGTGACTTGAAATCCCAATACCCATATCTTAGAAGTCCCTAAGTCCCTGACCCTGAGTCCCTGACTTGTAACATTATTAATTTATTTTGGGGTCTCAATGACCAAAAGAGAGGGTGCAGCAGAGGCACACACATTAAGTGGAACTTGTGATTTATAATGGTTGTTAATACATATGTTTTTTACTGTGTAAAGTTTTAGATTTTTTATGTTTACCATATATACTTGAGAATAAGCCCATCCAAATGTAAGCTGAGGAACCTAATTTAAAAATAAAAAACCTAGAAAAATGTAATGACTTGAGGATCATGCTAGGGTGTGAAATATAGCAGCTAAGGCCCATAAACACAAAGTAAATGTGCTTCTGTTTTGGGATGTCATTATATTAACTAACTGAGTTAAGTTTGAGTTAGTGCAGTGGTTCCCAACCTTTTTTGCTTATGTCCCCCCCCCCCTTGCCTGTGTTGAAAACAAGCCTCACCCCCAACACCCCCAACTCCTAACCGCATACACGAATTACCCTCCCTAGGGTAACATTCCCTCCCTTCTAACTTGTGTGCATTATACCATGTCAGTCAGAGACTTTGTAATTCAATCTTTAAGTGAAATAGTGAAATTTAAAAAAAATGTAATTCCACCATCTCTAGTAAATACTAGCAAAATGTCCACAAGATCGCGCTGCCACTACATTTCACCAGCCCAAGTCCAGTTCGGGATTGCTATTTCCACTTTTGGTTTACAGAGAGTGGAGGGGAGCACGGAGCTCAGCTCACAGTCTGTCTCCATCAGAAGCTGCAGGATGCTGAGGCTATGGGGCACCTCTGATGCTTTTGCTGGTTTGCTTCCCTTGCAATCTCTAGCACCCCCCAGGCGCGTGGACCCTAGGTTGGGACTCACTGTGCTTTTTTGTGCATTTTGGTGATGATATCATGTTCAGGGGTTTTAAATCAACTCACAGACTCTGCCTAACCTAAATATAAGCCAAATAAAACATTTGGGGGTACTAAAAATGTGGCTTATAGTCAAGTATATACAGTAAAAATTAGGAAAGGCACACTAGCCTTTAACTTTTTTTGCTGAAGTTTATATTTGCATATTACTGGAGGTCACACAGACATTGTAAAATAACTTGTTGGGTAGAGGAGGTGATATGCCCTAGCCTGGGGATTTTTTTGATACTACAAGTGGATGGGCTTTGAACTGTTAAGTAACAAAACTGATGGTATCACTAACAGTACTGATTACAGACTCTTGGAAATGTTTTAAATTTATGAAGTATACCTCATCATCTTAAAAGCTTTTGATTCTACCTACCATAGTAGCAAAAACTATGCAACTTGGCCAACAAATAATATCTGCATTTTTCCTATTCATGGACATTTATGAAGGACAAAACTAATCCTTAATATGTATGATGCTTTAATTGATAAAAGTAGCTAATGTGCAATTAGTTTTTTTTTTCCACTGCAATCAGACAAACCAAGTTGTATCTCTGCGGGATCATCACAGAAGCATAAATTTGTGGCAACATGTTGGGTAAAGTCACAATCATTTTGCTTTTAATTATGTGTAGCGACGGCACTAAGAAAATGTCTTTTGTAATCTGCATGAATTTGCTCTCGCCTGATTCCATTATTAAACATTGTTCATTCACAGTTGTGCTGCATATGTATGGAAAAATACTTTGCAATAACTTGGACATGTTGAAGAAAATGTCTAGACATCGATTAGTTTGTCCTTGAAGCTTCATCTACAGTCTGTCTTTCTTCAGCTCTAACTGAGAAATAAATAGGCCATATGTTATTGAAGAGAAAATGACTTCGAATTCATAGAAATGTATAAAAGATGCCAAAAAGTAAAGGAATTGTGTATCGAGAAAAGGATGCTCATTTTATTCATTTTCTAGTTGCCATGCAACGTGGCCTTTTGGAGTCAAAATGGTGGATGAAGTGGTTAAGTTATAACAATAGAATTCTGGCTAAGGCATTGGAATTTTAAATGAATAATTTTAGACTGAAATAAAAAATGATGAGTTCACTGACTGTAAAGGTACTTGGAAGATCCAATGAGCTTTCAAGTGTCTCACAACTATTTTCAAACATTTCAAATATTTTTTTTAATTGCACCCAAAACTGTAACTTTCAGGTTTGAATATGAAAGCAGGGAACTTTGGCATCTACTGGGAATCGTGGCGGCAACCTACTGTATTGGGTTGTCTAGGCATGTACAAGCACTTTTAATAAGCTTTTGAACACAGTTATGGTGAAAGTATTCTAAGGACAACAGTGTTGATGGTTCTGGATGGAAGTTGTCAGTGGCTACCATTGGTATTCCTTAATATTTATGCTGTGAACATAGAGGTTGCAGCCACCATGGTTCTCATTCATAAAAATATTACTCCATGGATCTGGACTCCCCTAGCTGTCTATATAGCAGGTATTGAAACTGTAGTATGCTGTCAATGGTATAAGCATTCTTATTGAAATCTTTTTCTACTTCAAGTGTTTTGGCCATGGTGCGCTCTCCATCTCTGCCCTTTACATCCCTGAAATAATTGATGATACTGAGGATGTATTGAAAAAAGCACTCCCCCCTTCCTGTGTCCTCGATTATGCAGCAGGTTCCTTTAAACATAGAACTTTGCAGTAAAATTTTCGAACATTACTTTCTTTTTATTGGTCATTTCACCTTTTGGAGGACCTTTTGTGTGGCAATGATGACTGGCCCAACAGATAAAGTTAGTCACATGATCTTCCACACCAACAATTACTGGGCGTTTCCTTTGCCTTCTGAGTGGTGATATGGGAAAGAGAAAAAGGTATATGCAAGAAAGGGGAATTAGGACAATTATGCTGCCTTGGCCATTCTTAATTTTACGATCATAGACAAACTCAATGGGGCAATAACAATTTCTACAGAATATCCAAGATTATTTAATATTGTTTACACTCATTATAATACTCTTATACTGCACTCATTTTGTGTGAATATTTAGGATACTTACCTTTGTCTCTTTTTCTAGAAGCTGAAGCTAAATTACTTGTCAACAATTCAGGTACAGTAGTGATTACTTGTGTGGTGTCCCGAACATTAACCATACTGACAGATGAGACATTTAACTGATGACAATGGTTGTGCAGCAGATTGCCGGGCAACATAGGTTTAATCCCTTCAATGTCTCGAAAGTCTCTGGCTAAAGATTTCAGAGAATCAAAAGCCAGACCTGCTAAGAGCATATAGATGGATAATAAATTACATACTAAGCAGCCTTAACACGAATGCCACAGATGTCGGACTTTTCTGGTCACCTTTGAAAAGATGGTCGGGTAAAGGCTTAACAGACTTTTATATGCCAAAAGAAAGAAAGAATACATTAGTCTATGAATTATATCAAAGCCAGTGCTAAGGTTAACATACTTGTACATAAAAGTTTCCATATCTGAGAACTTGAGATACCTGAGTTTGCTATAATGAATTCTATGGAATAATAGTGGACCTAACCCAGCCTTGTTGAATACTATTGCAGTGCTATTTTTATCATTACAATTATTAATTTATACTCATAGTTTTATACTTATATTTTTTGTATTTAATTGCACCCAAATCAAAACTGTAACTTTCAGACCTGAACTTGAAAGAAGTAAACTTTGGCATCTACTGAGCATGGTGGTGGCGACCTACTGTATGGGCCAATATGGGTATGTTCAAGCACTTTCAACAAGCTTTTTAACAGATTTATGGTCAAAGCACCCTATGGATAACAGTTTTGATGGTTCTGATGTTGGTTCTGCTGTGGTAAAATTGTATGGAAGTTGTCAGTAATTACCATTAATTCCTAAATAATTATAATAAAATAATAATAATAATAATTATATGTTCCTTAATAATTATGCTGTGAACAAAGATAATGCCAGCTACCATGGTTCTAAGATGGTGAAAATATTCCTCCATGGATCTGGTCTTCCCTAGCTGTCTATATAGCTCCCCTTAACATCCCCCAAAGTACTGGACCTAAACCCAGCCTTGTGTTGACTATCACCCCAGAATACAGTGTTCTTAATTATACTTCCAATCATTAATTTATACTTATAATTTACAAGTGTAATATGAGCCATCTAAGCCTTCAACCAAATGCCAATAGATGCATATTTGATGGAATTTAACATAAAATCCTGTTGACTTGGCCGTGGGGCTTTCTTATATTACAACTGCCTGAGATTTTGAGAGAGTTTACTTGCTGGTTGGCTGTAGAGGTGGTCGATTTCGAGTTAATTGCAAAGCCCCTGAACATGGTATCATCACCAAACTTGCTGATGATGTAGAAAAGGGTTGGGAGTATACTCAAAAAAACACACAACACAAATAGCTATTGCTTAAATTAAGTTCAAAGTCAAGTCAAACAGTTGAAAGTAGAAATTTTGAGTTTGAACTTAATTTATGCAAAAACTACATGTGCTAGACCCATATTTTCTACATCATCATTTTGGTGATGATACCATGTTCAGGGGCTTTGCAATCAGCTCACAAACCAAAAAATTCGACCATCTCTAGTTGGCTGCTCAAATGTGAAAGTTCACTAAGGATATACTAAAACCATGAGTTATAATTAGGGGTGTAGAGCATGTACTCCTTGGAAATTTAATTATCTATAAGCATTGGAAAATACCAGCTTAGCTAAGTGGATATAGTGAGAGAATATATAGTATATGCAAGAAAAAGAAAAAAAAAACATCTTTGAGCTTTGGGACAACTCTCTAAGGGCCCCCATACACGTTTAGATTTGTCTGTCAGATTTCCTTTAGATCTCCTTTTGTTTTACCAAAACCATGTAATATGAGGGACTTTCTAAACCATAAAGTCTACTGTGTTCATTCGCAGGAGACCCTATACTACATAGTTGTTGGTAGATCTAAAGGATATCTGACAGAGAGATCTTAAGGTGTATGGCCAGCTTTACAAAGTATTCATTCTCTTTCTTGCTGTGTTTCTTTAGTTATTCAACCTCTCTATCAATAGTGTGTAACAAGAAACATCAAGGTATAAGGAGAGCCTTTATGATGGGCAAAATGGTTTCCCTGTCCATGTCATTCTCTGTAGCTTCACTAACACTTATTTTATATTAAGTGTTAATTATATTATATGGAACATACTACATTTGTACTTTTGGATAGATAATAGAACGAGTGGGTCCTATCAAAATTAGATGATAACTGCCTGTGCAGCCCTACTGTATGTTATAAAGATAAGAGATGGTCTGTAGTCCCAATATACTTCCTTGAATGCAGTCACCACATCTAAGAGTAGTACGTTTCAATCTATTATTGTTCTTGGGTTTAAATGCGCTATAGAAATGTATTCCTTGTTCTGCGATCCAAAAGGAGCCATGAACAGCCTAAACAGAGAAGTGTTCAATGGTTTTACTTGACGTTATTTTAGATGAGACCCTGAGTGCCATGTTTCTGTAACGAAAAAAAAAGATATAGAGGTTCCTAATAGAACATGCTATACTTTTTGATGATCACATAATCCAGTCTTATAACATATTCTTGAGCCCCTAAGATTGAGCACAAAGGTGGTTAGGAGAGCATTCACTATCATACCATAGAACACTTTCAAAACGTTCTTTTGTAGATTCAGTTAAAAAAGACAAAAGATAAGCTTTTATCTACTGAGTCAGTTTAATGCTAAAATTGTCTCTATTTGATCCTTCAGAAGGCTATGCACTAAATATGCTCAACGTTTACACTTGGTAAAAGATGGGGTAATTGAAAGACCCGCAAGATATATCGTTCCCCCGGGGAGTACAAAATTATGATGATTTTTTAAAAACCATTTAATGGACCAACAAATGAATTCTTTGTAGATTACAAAAACAGCTTTGACAACCTTACAGATCTCTCGATCGTATTTAGAGCTTGGAGTTTTCAAAACCTTGGAGAGCTTCTGTTCATGTATAAACATGACCTGCACGCGTCTACACCATCACTTGTCTATAATTTTATCCACAATGAATTCTCTTAATGGACAATGAAATGAATAGCTATTATCAAGCAATGAAGTCATCCACACTGTAGCAGAAGCAAGAGCTAATGATACATAATGGAAGCACCGTGTTTATTGATGAAGAGCCAGATTTATAAAAATTAGTGCAACAGAAAATTAAAAAGTCTGAAGCAAATCATATCTTTTAATGTTTAGCAAATGGAAAAATGAAAGCTTCAATGTAGTTGTAATAAGCAACACCCAGGTCCCTACCGGGCAATTTGTAAAATAAGACCCACATGAATGAATTCTGTGCAAGGAACACAACAAAATCTCTAGATGGTGGCTGATGGAGAATTTCATTTAGTGCAATCAGACAAGATTCCAGCTGATGTTGCTGATGGTGTGTGCTAGATAATGCATTTAATTTCCAGTTTTGACAATGTGTGTTGCAATTTTCCAGCTATTATAAATGGGAGCTTACAGGTCCACATTAGCCAGAGGATGGCTATATAGTGTGACACTTCCAAAGACTAACAATAAAGGCGATAACCAAAGCCCAATGATACAGGAGGATACATTATAGTGCAGAGAATACAGGATTCAATATTATAACACCTCTGAGAAGAAAAAGAGAGCTACAGACCTTCCATGTGGAAGACTGTAGTCCCTAACTACAAAAGTATGGATTTTTCCATTAAGAGGGGAAATGTCCTGGGAATGGGATGTATAGTATTAATCTATACGGGTGGTTTTCAAATACTGATGTGTGTTCCACACCCAAAAAGGTTATAGGAAATACCCTCATAAACTGTATTCATAGGGGTAGCTCTTTTTCTGATCTCCTGTTAGGATATTTCATATGCCGTAGGTATGGGGCTTTGTTATCTCAGGTAACCTTTACACATGGGAACCAAGACTGAGCAAAAGGACTTGACCAGTGCCGTTCCCAGTCATTTAGTGGTGGGACTCTGTTAGGTCAACATTACCACCTTCATGTCAATGTAGGCGTATAAAATGCCAAATGCCCCTTCGGCGCATTGAAAACACCTGCATGTGTTGTCTCACAGTTGCCTTAATAAGTTTTAATAATTTTACAAATGCCAGCCATTTTGCCAGTGCTCAAGCACTAGAAAAACAACATGACAAGCACCCAATAAGGGGTTACTATTCCTGATGTGTATGTTAATGGTTTTGAGCGAGAATATTCAAAATTTGAATATATTCACAAATATCCGACATTCGAGAATTCTCAATATTTCGCAATGGATATTCGTCATATTATGCTTTAATATTGGTTACTGACATACATCGCGCATATTTGTGCACATTGTGAATGGATATGTGCAATACGCACATCGCTCGTACTGGCTAAGATTACAGAATGAAGAAGAGAAGCTGTAAAGCTGGTTTGCGAATCTTTGTGAATAATTGCGAACAGACACGCGTGATGTAAGGCAACAGAATATAGTCGAATCAAATTACGAATTTCAAATGTTCCTTTATCTATTAAGGAAATTATGGGGGCTTGAATATACCATATGCTCTATAACTATACACTATATGTTAACATTAAGCTTTTATTCAGTCTTGATTTGTTCAATACAACATTGAGAATAAATTTTGGTAACAAAATACATGTTTATCTACAGTTAGCTGTCCTTTGTCTTGGCTACTGTGCCAATTATCTCAGTAATAATAACATGCTTTGTCAGTCATTTCCTAGGACTATAGAGCACCTCTTCTTTCTATGATATACAGACTGTAATGTTGTGTAGTTCAGCAAGACATTGGATAGCTGACACAGTTTCTAGCAATCTCAGTCCAGCAATGTCTTGCCAGCAGCTATTTTTCTGTACTTGTGAGGTCTTTAAAAGAAGAACACATGGATTTTCAGCAAACATTGCAGATGAACTCTTTTTTGTTCTCTGACATACACTTTAGATGTTTTAACCCATAGCAACCAAACAGAATCCATCTTGTACTTCAGAAGAGCGAACTATAATTGCTTGGTATGGGCTACTGCTTATTTAATTGAATACAGTTGAAGATATCTGATTGGCTGGATCTAATTTTCTGCTCCACTTTTCATAGATCCGCCACACAGTCTTTTGCAGCAGCAAAATGTATATCCATTTGCAGAGAAAAAGAAAACACTCCTGTCCAAAACTGGATCAGTCAATTGTTACAAGTTTCTCTTGCTAATCTTTACTGTTTTATCTATTGAATATGTCAGCATGACAACAAACATTTATATGGAAAGATCAAATTCATCATAAAACAGCATATTAATCTTCTATCACTGCATTCTTTAAAATTTCATGAAATGGGGAGAAACTAATATAATTTTTTTTTCTTTTTAAGAAAGCGGATAAAAACCAGGCAGGAGAAATAAACCAAGGCATTTTACTTCCTTTCTCCTGCTAATGTGCACTAGCAGGAGGCTTCACTATTGATTTAAATTGCTTCCCCTGTATTTGCTTTTAAAGTTGATTAATCCAGTCTTTTAATATATGTGCAATGGACATTTTACTTAGAAAAATTGCATGGCTCCAGCGTGTTTGTCCCTGGGGCCACTCTAAAAATGAGAAAAGGATCTCCGAGGTCGTTTCCTTCATCAAATGAAAATAAAACAGAAACATTGTTAACTGGTAAAATATGCTTCTCTAAAAGGGCTTTGATCCTAGTCTAGCTGCTAAAGTGATATCTGAAGTGCTCTAAGGCAGTGTGTTTGCAGAGTGACAGTGAGCCGTGGAGTTTCACACAATACACTGGCTAAGCATTGATGGGGTATAACCGAGCCATTTGGTTTCTAGGCCTTATATATCTATACTACTAAAGTCACCTTCTCAGAATTAGACATATAACATCTGAATGGATTGTTTAATGATGGTAGTGACCATCAATAAATACTGAACATAAATATTAATAAGAAATCAGCAGTAATGGGACATAGCCCACAACCACCATGGCTTCGAGGACAATCCAGAAAAACGACCTACCACAGAGTACAAAGCCCCCAATCCTGAATCAACTGCAAAACCACAATAAATGTAGCCATAGATAGGTTAATTCTTTTGCCTTTCAAATCCATCGGAACATGTGACTAAATAATCAACGATTGATCACAAAGTGATTGAAGTGCGCACCTTCTTGGCTAATAGATTTATTGTCGATCTCTGTCACAAAAAAGGTAGATTCCTTGAATTCATTCAATAAAAAATTATGTCAGGGTTGGTGTATATAAAGTGCTTGTACATACTAAACTAGTCTAATCTAACACGAGGGTCACAACTAATGATACATCGATCAGAAATGATCGAAAAAAACCAACATATCCGATGGCCTTATGTTCAAACTCTCCTCCGATGTAGTCCCCATGGGGGAAAGCACTTGAAAAGCCACTAGTGTTGGGATGTGAATGGAATCTTCTATGGACTATAGATAATGAATATTATACAGTTTTGTAAGGGTAGATGAATATGAATTGCATAGGTAACCTTGTCATGCCAATGGGAGCACTTTGCCTCTAGCATTAATGTAAGGTTGTCCAACTCCAATTCTCAAGTTCCACATATATTTTATTACATAGATAGATTAGATAGACAGACAGACAGACAGACAGACAGACAGACAGACAGACAGACAGACAGACAGATTTTTCAGGCTTTTTATCAAAATCTGGCCTGAATGTGGTCCTTGAGAACTGGGAATGAGGAGGAAAACAATGGTTAGCATCTACAGGTCCAACTAAGAGTGGACTTAAGGAAAAATCTTTGAGATGAATGATCTACTAAAGCAGCAGACTATAGACATTTCCCGTGTCATTTTTTTTTTGGCTTATTGGCTTTTACACTTCACTGGTCTATGCAACACTGAACTTATACGGTCCCTGACTGGATATGGTGCTGTAACTAAAAGCAATAAAGCTACTAAAAATGTTCACCAACAAATACTTTATTACATTTCTATTTAAGTCAATACAGTTTCCTGTGTATATTTAAGTTTTCATATCTATAGATACTGGATTTAGAATAGAGATACGCTGATTTTGTTTAACATGCTACACACCCATTAGTAAAACTTAAGCATTTATTATAAACATTCTGAACTGATAGAGACTTCCTGCAAGTAATTTTAGCTCTTAGGGCAACAAGCACTCCGAAGCTGATTCATCATATGCAACCATCAAGCTCTTACCTCCCTAAGGCCTGTCAAGATGATCAAGTTCATATTACCCTTAGTCTGAAACACTTGAATGATGGACAGCCAAGAGACATTATATTACACTGTGCACCAGTACATATTTACGGAGATGTCTATAATTCCGAAATACAATGAGAGGGGCCTGGGAGAAAAGGACAATGGACTAGGAATACTGTGCTGCTACAGCTGAAAAGAATGATTTTATCAGATAAGCAGGTCACCTACCAATGAAGTAAAACAACTGCCAGAACACTCAATACATACTGACATTGCATGGAATTCACAGTGGGCATTCTATATGCTACATACATTGCAGAACATTGACAGCAGGGAATCAATCTCTATTGCTGTTTCAGTGAAGACATCAAAATTGCACAGGAATTCCAATAATGACAGACAGCTTCTGGAGTATTAGAAAACACAATGTGTAGTCAGCACAACCTTGAAGCCTACAGAAACTTTGATTCTAATGTTTAGAGCTGGAAAAGCTAAGAAATGGAAGGTAGACCAGCTTCCATTGGAGGACTACCCTACTTGAAGATAGATGGATTCCTCAACATTTCTTATATAAGTAATTAGTGTTGAGCGGCATATGGTATATTCGAGTTCGCGTTATTTCAAAAAATATATTAAGGAACATTCGAAATTCAACTTAACTGTATTCTATTGCATTAGATTGCACGTAGCTGTTTGCAATTATTTGATTCTCGAATCAGCCTCCCTGTGATCTTAGCCAGTACCAGCACTGTGCGTATTGCGCAAATCCATTGACAAACGCACAAATATGCATGATGTATGCCCGTAAACAATGTAAAAGCAAAATATATGACAATATCCATCATTGCAAATATCTGAGCCCACATTAGTGAAATATTGCAAATTCTCAATATTCGTTTAATATATATTTGAATTTCGAATATTCTTGCTTAACACTATAGGTAATTCATTTTAAATAGTAAATTATCCTTTTACAGATATATTTTCTACTTAGATACCAGGTATCGCTGATAGTATCTACTATTGATAGCAGGAAAGTACGGGGCAAGGAACATTTGCTTCCCCTGTGGTGTTTCTGTGACTAGTGAACTGGTAAGTGGTTCTTTTTTCAAGGTTGCCAATACAGTGGGTAAGTTGACTTCAGAGAATAGACTATAACAATTTATCGTCTCAGGGGCATAATCCTTTAATAGTTCTTCTTCCACTGACCCTGTTATAGCTGTCTTCTTCATGCTCTTCTAGATTTATTTCCCTCAGGGACTTTATGTCATTATTGTGTTGGACTAACACCTTCTGACTCTTAAGTGGCAGTATATGATTCTGGTGGAAGGACATAACCCCTTATCTTATAAGAAGGCCACATGTTCCTCCATACTTGGAGAAGTGGAAAAAATGAATATATTTTAGCTCTGAGCTAAGGTAGAAGAAATTCTGCTTTAGGACCACAATGACCTCACACTTTCAAATTCATAAGAAGTCAAAGTAAACATGTACATCTCTGTTGCTGACATCTGTATTCACCAAATGTCCCCAATTCCAATTTCAATCCCCCAGAAACCAGGTGAATGCCTTATTCGTTTGGTTGTTGAAAATCATGTAATCCCCTACCCTTGTCTCCTTAAAAAACTATTGGGTGCTTTAGGCTTACACTAAGTTTACACTGTCTCTTGCAAGGTCGTTTTCTAGTCTTTTAAGCGACCAGAAAAAAACCCTGCTTTAGGTTCAAAATGGAAGTCAATGAGGTCGTTTAAAGAACAGAAAATGTTCTATCGTTAATCAAGCAGAACGTTTTCTGTTTGTTTTTTGAACACCTTCTGTTGCGTTCAGGGGGTCGTTTGGTCATTAAACAACCCCATTGACTTCAATGGTGAAGCTCTGAGTCTTTAAAAAAATTACCTGGGAGTGACTATCCCTTCTTACCAGGCACTCTGCAGGGTCAGGTGATCTCCTGTGGCTGCTTGAAGCTCACCCCCTGCCCCCCTGGACGTCTTTAAAGCTAGAGAACATTTTGTACAAAGGCCTTTGCTTTAAAGCGTCTTTAAAGCCTTTCTGCCACTGCAGAGCGTCTAGGAAGCTTTAAACGTGACGACAGTGTAAACTTAGCCTTAGTGACCATCTTCCATGAGCTTTGATTGATGTCATGTGGGGGTGAAGTGGCTCTACATCCCCCAATGATGTGATAACAGTCTCTACTCCCCATTCATTCCATGTCCTGTGACAACAGTCTATGTATGCTTAGGCCCCCCATTCATTCCATGTCCTGTGACAACAGTCTATGTATGCTTAGGCCCAACAAACCCAAAACTTACACAAGGTTTTTTGATTATCAGATATATGAGCGCCATAAACACCAATTTCTTCAGGAAACAAACATAAATAATTAATTGCATCAACCTAAGCTTTTAATGGACAGACAGCTAGACAGATGGATAACAGAAGCAGCAAATAGATTTGGGTAACATCTTTAAAACTGTCCCTAAAGCTGGCAGTATGCTGCAGATAAAAGAGGTAGCAGGTCACATAACCCATTTAATGGTCCAAGTAAATGAAGACGTTGATTCTGCATCTTCGCAGAAAGAAGGACAAGTGCTGGAATACCTCATTGTGCAGACATGCTATTACAAGACAGAGAACTTAATATCACTGCTGTTAAAACAGCTGCAAAATAAATTTGTGCCAAAGCTGTATCTTTTTGAAATGAAGCAGAAAGGAAATTTCTATCAAGCTGTCACATTATATACATTTTAGGCCCCGCAATAATGTAAATGTGACATTTGAGGACACTTTATTTAAATCAGCATAATCATACTTTTAGTCATCCAGTATAACATATAAATCCACACGGGTACAGCAAGGAATCATCCAACTGCTGTATAATATTCAATTATTATCATTCTAATTATAATGATTCTGCATTATAAAATGTCCTCTATTTTAACAAGGTACATGGTTTCTACCCATCACTCCAGTTTGTGACATTTGAGATTAATATCAGTTTCAGTTTAAATTCAGGTGAGCAGGAATACAGGGATAATACAAATATCATCGGTAGTAGAACATAGTAGTGTGTCAGAACACCCAACTCTAGGTTAGTTTTTGTTGGTGACAGAGAGAGGGTGGTGAGAACATGTGTCTGAGTTTATAGCACCTGCTGGGGAGAATCTATGTGATGGCTGTCAGGAAGAACAGAAAAAGGGACAAAATCTTTATTAGGAATACAAAAAACAAAACTTTTGTATTATTAGAGCAGGGGTGTGATTGCCTTTATACCTCAATTGGTGGTATTTAATTGGTGGTATGGTATTTTAATGGTCCCCTACCTTCCTTCTGCCAGTATGAAAAGTCTAAAGCTGGGCATAGATGGGCCGATTCTTGCCCAATTTTGATCCGATCCCTTTGTGTGCCGCCCATTACTTCCGCTGGGGACAGCCGTCCCCATCCAAAGTAATGGGCGGCACACAAAGGGCGCCAGATAATTCTCTGCACTAGCGGGCGAGCGTGATGACATCGGGTCGGGGATCGATGGGAAATTGTCCCTTCTATTCCCAGCTTAACACAAAGCAATCCATTCTTATATTGTGATGAGCAGCATAGGCAATATTCGTGTTTGCAAAAAATATCACTAATTTTTCGCCTAATATTCTCAATAAATTTGTAAATTTGAGAATTTGTGATCTACAGTCATTATTAACTTCATTGCTCAAATTGGCACTTGTACATATGCATATTGCGAACACAATGCACGGTTGTTCCGCGTACTGATGTACAAAATCTAGAAGTTCTTGATTCCCAAGATACAGCACCAGATCTTGGCAAATTCTTGAAGTCAGGCGATCAACACTATTCCTATATAAAAAATTATTTGAGTTTACTAATACTGGTGCCACCATGGCAGAGAGAATATCAGCTTGCAGAGTGTGGTCAAAAGAAAGAATGGAAATCAATCATTCAGTCAGTAGTGTTGAGCTTGAATATTGGAATTGCAAATATATTCAATAAATATCGGCTAGTCCATAATTCCCAATTTTCGTGAATATGGTGTCTGATATTCGCCATTTTGAATATTCAAGCTATTGTGCATTGGGAATCTTATGGCCATGCATTGCGAATTTATATTCCCAATGTGAAAATAAAAACAACATGTGACCATTCATTTTGAAGGTTATCACAATTATAACTGTGAATGCATTTTTCCCAATGCATGGCCATACACTTGAATTGAGAATATCAGATATTAGTAGAAGTATTCATGAATCATTGCAAATTTGAGTATTGCCTGTGCAGTTCATCACTATCAATCAGGTATGATCATTAGGTATTGTCTGTTTACAGAAAGTGTCTTTACATTAACCTTCCAGTCGATACATCTGTACTGCATCGTTTTCAACAACGTGGTATGAACAATCTAAGCAGTGTACATAGTACTAGTATGTAACTCAAACTTACCCCCAAGATACACTCAGGGTACTGCTAGGGAGGTTTTAAAGAACTGCATGTAGTAACAGTCAATGTTCTGGGTTTACTCACAGTTGAATAGTTGTCTATGTAATAAGCATCAAATGTAACAGGTAGGGAAAGAAGTATGCAAATCACTTTGACTTTGCTTGCAGCTTGCTAGTTGCGGCAACTTCTGTTCATAGAAAGAGGTGTGAAATTGTAAACTACATTTTGTTTTCTTGTGACATCACCATCTCCACTATGAGATCAGCCAATCTAGTAGCTCTGTATGTCACATTTAATTCTAATAATTCTAATAATTAAATTATTGGCAATTTTTTTGGAATATTACATTTTCAACACATTTACTCAGCTAAGTAAGCTAAATTCCCTTAGCATGCTCTGCTGCTTTAGTAAATTAGGGTCAATGTCTCGCCCCTACTTTCAGCACTTCAAAGCACACTTGCCTGGTTGAAGGAAAAGTAACTCAGTTTAACCTTCAAACTCCAGCGATTTAAATCAGTACTCAGAAACTCAATGTACTTTGTCCTTAACCACCATGGTACTGCCCTGCTAGCTGTTCTTATCTATTTTGTAGAAGAAAAATTCTAAAATATTTGTAAAGGTGCTAAAAAAGGGTATTAAACCAGAAAATATGCATGTATTGGCACACAAATAACTATGCCAGCTTTAATGCATCACCGTGGCGGCGCGCCTGTCTTTTATAGTGGTGAAATAATGCAATAATGCCAACCCCAGCCTGCCGTGGCACAGCCTTTTTGATAAAAGGAACACATTTCTGTTGCTATTACAATGCATATCATCTGTGGCTTGCACAAATGTAAATGAAATAACTCTTAGTAAGGTGACCCTTTCTGTTTATACAACAATGAATATTTTAATGAAAGAAGAGCTTCACATTCTAAGCACTTAACTGCTCCGCTCAGAATACCAATCATAGTTTTGCCACACACAACAGTGGCGATTTATGTATGGAAAATATTTTTTGCTTGATAAAAGGCACCAGAGGAGATTGTGACGGTGGCTCTGGCCTTCATCAAGCACTTCTCTAAATAGAGTGTGAGATGAAGTGCTGGCCAGCTACACCGCTAACATTATGGTAAAACACACCGCTACATGTTCTGTTTGTCTCTGGAAAAAGTGAGATTTATGTTTGTATTCATTAAATGTGGTTCACACTTGGCTAAAACTTTGTGATTACATCTCTGCAGAATGCTATGCTTGTCACAGCAGGAAAAGGGCATCCATGTACTAAATATATTCAATTCTAATATACCAACACTCAGAAAAACAATTACAGCACGTAAGCTCCTACCAAGGCCATCTCAACAAATCACGGGGCCTAAGGGAAATATGAAATGTAGGGCCTAATGTGACATTTACTGCACTTAATATTGCAATTGTCTTGTGCCACTAATGATGTAAAGCAGGCTTTCCTGCCTATGAAATTAAAATTCTAACACCTATAGGCGCTTCCCAACAGTTGAGGCGCTCATTGCATGCAGTTACATTTTCATGAGCATCTTTAACTATGTTTTTAAAATTAAATTAATACATTAAACTATCAGCATGGTACTCTTAAGTCTCGTATTACCTTTAACAAATATGTCCTCCTAAACTTTCAGTTTTAGTCTTCTAGCTACTTTCCTATATCTGTCGGATTTTACTGTTGTATAGATGTATATGGATCAATAGTTTAAGAGGCTGAAGGAAGGAGAGAATATATCCCCCTCACTAATATTCCTCCCAAAACTGAGACATGAGGACTTTAAGGGCCTAAAGAGTGTATCACATAATTATTGATATACAAGATTAATAAAAAAAGGTCACTATAATTATCTGTATCAAATTTCACAATAACATTGCACGGTTCATTATACACATACTGTTATATGCAATACCCTAGTATGGGTTACAATCTGGATGTTTTAAGCACAATCAACCCGTTGATAACTTCTTTAGGGGGAAGCTTTCACACGGTTCATTATCCACATACTGTTACATGCAATACCCTAGCACAGGTTACAATCTGGATGTTTTAAGCACAATCAACCCAACGCGTTTCGTTGATAACTTCTTCGGGGGGAAGCTTTCGCTATTGTATGAACCATTTATAGGTCGCGGACCGGTATTGTGTGTGATGCAATTTCCAGTAAAAACATTGGGTATTAATCCCCCCAGGGGCTACGGCAAATTTACATTCTAAAACTCTGCCCATGAATACAGCTTAGGGAGTGTAGTACAATTGAGTCATATCAATAGTTTACCATGGATTAGTTTTGAAAAATTAAGTTATGTGTAGTGATAAGCAGCATAGGCGATTTTCATATTCACAAAATATTGCAAGTTTTTCACCTAATATTCTCAATGAATTCATAAGTTAGAGAATTTGTGATGTAATCTTGAATATTCATGAATATTCATGATTACAAAGATCTTCCTGAATTCTCAAAGTGCTGATATTTACTATAAAAATTCATGATTAGAAAATTGGCTATCAACACTAGTTATGAATTCAACTAAATTGTTAACATTTACCAGATGCACTATATTTGTTGGAAATGGGTTAAACCTAGTAATGTTCCTTTAATGTGTCTTCTAAATAAGGGTTAACATTTGGTCAATGTTTAAGAAAAATCTTGTACCCCCCCCCATCCATTAACAGGGCTTGATTATATAATCTATAGTCTTATAAGAGCTAAGGCACATGGGACAAGGTCATGGTAACCATCATTGGCAGCTTGCCTTTGCAACTTTCATCACCTATTCTATGGCGTACTATACTCAGTTCTGTGTGTTTACTGGTAATAATAGGCAGTATTAATTTTCAGCCAACATCTTAATCTTCTCTTAATAACCTAATAATTGTTCTGTTGCATTAGAAGAAAGACACTACCCATGAGTCACTGACCTTTCACACAAATACTAAAACACACACAACTGAGGATGTTTTATGGGTATGAAGAAAGGATAGCGCCATATATTGCCTTATCTGTGGCAGGTGTAATTCTCTGTAGAGTTTGTATCTAGGATGACCACATTCATTAACTATTCTCTGACATTTATATTTTAGTTAATTGTGTATTTAAATAAACTCAAAAAGAACAATATATTGTTCTTCATTCATGTTGCCTACCAGTCAATAAATTATCAGTTATATTAGGGTGTCAGCACTGAAATGAGGAGGCAAGGCTCTATTGTTCTATCATGATAGCCAAGATGGGCAGAGCAAGATATGGTAGATCAGTATTGGGGAAGGCCAAGAGACCCCATAAACTGCTACTGACTTCTTGGCTGTTGAAGAGACTCCATGAGCTGCTACTGACTTCTTGGCTGCTCAAGAGACCCCATGAACTGCTACTGACTTTTAGGCCATTTGCCTATCTTTATGGAAACAGATACTAGATGTAAGGTTTTCTGTGTCAGCATACATGTTCCATATTTACTTCCAAGTCCAGGTACCACAACTCACCCCGCACCTCCTCCTCACCTAGAGGACAGAGATGCAGATTAAAAAGGGAAAGATGTAAATTTACCTTCTTTATGTTCTAATTTAAAAAACGAAAAAAAGTGAAATTTGGCTTAAATATGAACTAATATAGAAAGGTGAGCATTGCATGCCCAGAGAGAACACCTTGTACACAAGTTGACAGCTCCATTATTTCTAAAGTAACTCGACAGGTTCCCTTAAGTTTCTGAGAAAGGACATTCATTATTAAAATGTTTTAATTCACCGTCTTCTCTGAGAATGTGGCTGGATAGAGATTAAAAAGTTTGTCAGAAAAACTCAATTTCCATGCTCTTCACAGCAACGTTCCAGACAAGAGCCCTGAAAGAATTTGATGGACTATGTTCATTGACAATTTGCACACCTATTTCATAGTCATTTTCTTCTGACAAGAAAACAGCGGTCTAACTGGCGGATAAAATGCTGATGAAAAGAGTACAAGTTAAACCATTTGTTTCAGAAGCAGGTATTCAGAGATTTCCCAATGAAGGCTTTTCTAGTTATGTTCTTTCGTTATGCGGCATCATTTATTGAGAAAAATAAGATGCTTTTTATTTGAAGACAATTGCATTTTCTATAAACTCATTTAAAAGTTTGGTGTGTTGGGGTCATTTAATATAAAGGAGCCCAGGAAGGATTAGGCCATCCCTTTTCTTGGACTGTGCATGATGACAATGCTTTAGAGATTCTGACTGCACTGTTAAATTACCTCTGCTCAGTAAAAGTCATTCAGCATCATCTCTTTCCTTAATGTTACTGTCCCTAGTCCTTATATGAACTGGATTTCAGTTATTTCCATTGTGGAGGCTCAGCATTTACTAGAGATGGTTGAATTGTTCTACTAGCTGACTTTGTGAGCTGATTGCAAAGGTTCTGCTCTAGCACTTGTAATTATATATTAATTATGTATTGCATAAATTAAGTTCAAATTCAAAGTAAAAATTTTGAATTTAAAAATTTTGACTGGACTTTAAACTATTTGTGTTAACACAATACTTTTTTTTGTAGTATACCACTAACTCTTCTCTACATCTCCAGCAAGTTTGGTGATGATACCATGCTCAGGGGATTCACAATTTACTTGAAACAAACATAGCGTTGAACCATCCATCCGTTGATTGCCTGCAGTATGCCAAAAGTCATGTGGGAAAAACCACAAAAGTTTTGGGATAGTGTTCTGTGGACTGTTTGGGCCCATGGATCAACGCAATGTTTGGAGGAGGAAGAACAAGGCCTATGAATCATGAATCATGCTTTGGGGCTGTTTTGCTTCTGCAGGTACAGGGAAGCTTCAGCGTGTGCAAGGTACCATGAATTCTCTTCAGTACCAGGAGATATTGGAAGGAAATGTGATGCAGTCTGTCACAAACCTGAGGCTTGGGAGACATTGGACCTTTCAACAGGACAACGATCCCAAGCATACCTCCAAGTCCACTGGAGCATGGTTGCAGATTAAAGGCTGGAACATTTTGGAGTGGCCATCGCACTCACCAGACTTAAATCCGATTGAGAACCTCTGGTGGGACTTGAAGAAAGCACGGAAGACTGAACTGGAGGCTTTTGCCCATCAAGAATGGGCTAAGATACCCGTAGATCGCTGCAAGACACTTGGGGTCACGCTATACTTCACGTTTAAAAGCTGTTATAACTGGAAAAGGATGTTGTACTAAGTACTAAG
>CM070032.1:203769634-203803647 GCA_036250615.1 Ptychadena robeensis
GCTCTATTCTCTATGAAGCTTAAGTGATTGGCACATAGTACTACACCCTCCCCACTTCTTGCCCTTGAAATAAATGTTTAAAGCTTGAAGCTGAAAAAAGGATAGCATGTTGTAGTTCCAAACCCTAATGTCAGAGTAAGGTTCAATTTCCACAGCGTTTAACATCATTGGCGCATTTTGCATCCACTGACTAGCAATAGATGCTTTAAGCCTAAAAGTGGGTTAACACCTGCAGATTTTTTTGTTCAATCAATGAAGAACGAATTATTTTTGGGTTGATTGAACAAAAATCTAGAATGTCAAATTTGTTCGATAGATAAATTTTGTTCGACCTCGAACAAAAAATCATTCAAAAGGTCAATCGAACATGTTGGTAAATTTTTATCGGTCGTAGTAATTCAGAATGTATTTTCATTTGATGTTGGGATGAACGAACAAAAAAAATCTAATGTTACATTCGATAAATGGACGAACAATGTTCGACAATGGTTATGTGCCATGCCATGGTATGTGTGGTAGTTTAGATTAACCATTTCAACAATTGTGAGTTAATTGCAAAGCCCCTGAGCATGGTATCCTCATCAAACTTGCTGGAGATGTAGAGAAAGGTTGGGGGTATACTACAAGAAAAAAAAGGATGGCTCTAACACAAATAGTTTTTGCATAAATTAAGTGCAAAGTCAAGTCAACATTTCTAAAGTCGAAATTTCAACCTTGGAACTTAATTTATGCAAAAACGACATGTGCTAGAGCAAAAAAAAAGTTTCCCCAATATTACCACAACCCTTTTGATGATACCATGTTCAGAGGCTTCGCAATCCGGACACAAAATCAGCTTGTCGAAAAATTCAATCAACTCTAGTTTAGATAAGTAAAAGCCCCCATACACGTCTAGATTTTCTGTTAAATCAACTTAAAAAGATCAGGTAAATCGGTGTTTGATTGTAATGTATGCCAACTGTAGTAACAGATATTTGATCAAATTTTTTGGGATCGACTGAAAGCGGAATTGAATTAAAGTTAAATTTCAATACAACCGATTAAAATTTTCTAGCATGTCCGATCATTTTGTCGATCCAAAAATTTCCCAATTTTGATCATTTTAGGTCGATCTAACCATGTGGGCTGCCATAGATTTTTGATCAATTAACAAAAAAAAATGTGATTAAATGTGAGTAAAGTGAATGACAAATCTAGACGTGTATGGGGGCCTTAAGACTCTTTACCAGAGTCCACAGACCCAAACTAGTATTTAAACCTTTAGTCACTTTGTATTAATCAGCAGCCTGCTCTATTTTTCTATAATATGCAGAAAATGTTGTAAATCTATGTATACCAATGCTACTCTACTGGAACCGATCATGTATTTTTATTAAAGTCATCGCCTCCCACACAATGTTATTGGGAAAGATTCCAGCACCTGAGGGTCCTGTTTCAGTATGTATGAAACATAAACAGATAATGATTTTTAATCTTGTATATTTCTTTTAAGACAAACTGGTTTAAGACAAGAAAAAGAAATATAGTTCTAATGTTGTTGGAGCAGCGATTTGGTTTCAATCTGTAGGCGTATAAGTTGGGTAAACTCTTCTCCGTATAACATAACACAATAAACAAAGAAAAACTCTAATGGCTGAACTATACACATTTAAAAGAAGATTACAAGGAATCTTAAAATATTTAAGTGTCACCATCAGGAAACCAGGATTACTGGAATGCTCTCTGCACAACGTGCTTACAGACCCTTCCGACTACCTATGAGCCAATGTCTTAGATTTGGAGAGACCCTAGGGACATCCAATGGCAAGACCAGTCTTTATTTTGTCTGCTGGCATTTCCAGAGGCTGCATGTGTTGGGAAGTAGAAATGTTCTTTTGTTTTACTGCCTTCTTTGCTTAGCCTGCCCACCAATCTAATCATGGGATTAGCTATCTTTTCAGTAGCATAGATGACAGATGGGGAACACTTGGTCCACCTACTCTGACCAATTTTCCTTGGAAAGGATTCGAAATGTTATCCTAAAGCTTTAAATGAATTGCTATTCAGCTGAACGGCAAGGCAGTACAGCAGAGGAAGAACTAATCTGAACAGGTTTATGACTTGCTGATTGTTTCCTGGAAGGAGTGGGATGAGCTTATGGCACAGCTCCATGTGTTCGTGTCGGAAAAGGTGTCTACAAATGGAAAAACACCGCCTGTGCAAATTTAGAAGAAGTTTTCACCATGAGAGTCTTCATCATGTTATGTCTGACATATGTTGTTTTATGTTTTTGTTGCCTCTTCCTCGTGAAGAAATAAGCATGATTTCAAAGAAAACTTTTCTTAAAATATCTATATAAAAAGACTGTGGTTATAGCGCATCCGCATTTCCTCTATAATAGTAAAATACATATTTCATCAGCAACTGTTAAGCAGGATCAGAAATCCTTGATGAGCAAGTGGGGTTAGCAATGTCATCATAAGTACAATTTGTTACATTGCCATTGCTCATCCAGGATGAAGCAAAGTGAGGGCCACTTGAGTCATCAGGAGGCTATGTCAAGTTAATGGCTAAAACTTAATACATATGTCCAATCTGTGATCATCTCAGGAGTCAATACATTTACAGACATGTTAAATAAATATATAGTATCTGTACAAACCTTTATTAATGATATTATAGTCATGGCCACCATGCAGCTTTACTACGGAGGTCAAGGGGGTTGTGACCACAGATAACAACATCCTATAGGTGATGGCTCAAAGGTTTCTTAATTATTTCAGGATTGGGTACAATGGATGAAAAAACAAAATTTCAGGTTTCTGTGGATATGTGGCATAAGAGCTAATGTCCATTATTTTAAGTTAAGCTGGCCTTACTCAGGTCAATTCCCATGCAGTTGATGAACGATCAATCGCAACATAGTGATTCAACTAATCGCCGAATGGTCGCCAAGTATACATCGAATTGATGCGCACCACCTTTGACAAATGATCCCTGGACGGCACTTTGGATGGGGACTGTTCGGAGCTCAATCGACCCGTGTATGGCCAGCTTTAGTCCAAATTTGTCAAGCATTAGGAAGATTGATTTTGGGTTATGCAAATCTCGCCTATCACCTCTTATAATCAGATCCCACTTAATGGTTTTGGATCTAAACTGTACATCTCAAGTTACAAAGTTTCATCCATTAGATCCACTTTGCCATGGTACCTTCAGGCAAATGACAATGAGTTGAAAATTAAATCCTTGCCTGGTTCTGGTCAATGCTTGTGGTAGGTAAGCACAATCAATAAATCTGACAAACAGCAAAATTATAATAAAAGCTAAATTATATTGGGAAGGCCATCAAAATGCAAAGTAATAAAGCTAGATTTAGACCTAGTGCTTGGTCAGTCTCACCTGCAAGCTGCCCAATGAAATTCAGCAATGCTATATACCTGGCTGAAGAGGGTAGATGTTTTCCTAAACAAGGCATGTTTGAGCAAGCAGTAAAGATGACACAAAGAAGAGGTCAATTCCATATGGCCTTTCTTTGTGGCCACCAGTAAATCAATACAATATGCCAACAATTTCTATTACAATTAATAAAAATCATAGACTGTATAGATGTATGGGCTCAGAAAATCTTGTAAATGTTGTTAAATATAATGTATGATTAAAGAAAGATCAAAAGAGATCCAGTAGACAATCTTCACTGAGAATCTTGGACATTGTAAACCTGGATATTGATGGGTAAATGGAAACCTTATCTTGACGTCAATGTGAACATGTATGCTGTTATCAATCAGTCCACATCTTCCCAGCTTTGATTACAAGACCATAATTCAAAGGCCTGAGAATTCAGGAGAATATTGCCAAACCTCAAATAAAATGTAGAAACTCAACCTCCCACTGGAAGTAAAAGGCCTTAAAATCGTATTTGATTTATATAATGATATCTGATAGATTTTGTCCCAGAATTTTTTGTTTTGCTCAGCATGGAAAATTCACCATCCTTTATCCTTTAAGAATTTCATTTCGTTATTCATATGAATC
Organism: Ptychadena robeensis; assembly: GCA_036250615.1. Lineage (NCBI taxonomy): Eukaryota > Metazoa > Chordata > Amphibia > Anura > Ptychadenidae > Ptychadena > Ptychadena robeensis. The sequence goes on from CM070032.1 coordinate 203,773,652, forward strand.
CTAAAAAGCATTACAAGTTGACTATTTTTCTTCTTGCAGAGCTTTCACTAGAAAAAAAAACTATATAGAGTTGAAAGGCATAATAGAACTAATCATGATTCATGGTGAAATGTACTACGTTCTAAAGCTTACAAATGATGTTCTATTGCCTCATAACGGAATATCTGTATTTAAAATCAAGGCACTGTGGGATTCGCATAAGAAAATAGGGCAAAGATTACATTTCAGCTTTGCTCATATGCTAGCATTATCTTTTTCAGTGCTGTGATTGGCTGCTGGCTGACTGCAGGCGATTTTATGGCACTGATGGCTGTCTGGTTCACCATGATTAGTCCATACTTCGTCATGCCTGCTTGGTAGTATCTTTGTATGGTATTGCTCTATATAGATCATTCTTATCCAGTAAAGCTCGGAATCTGATATTGTTGATATTGTGAAAGTACTTTGTTCTGATAAGCTGAAGATAGCCCTATTGTGATCCTGTTAGCTGTACACCCATTTCACATGCAACAGAACAAGTAATAAAGGATGGAAATTGTACCAATCAGATTCTGAAAGTGTGGGGATTTGCCCCAGAGAGTTGGAGGCCCGGTTATGAGGGAAGAACCCACTAGGGAGAGCTCTACGACCGAGGAGACAAAAGTGAGAGAATTTAGGAGCTTGGCACCTTTTATGAGGGAGACTTGGTCTCTGTTGAGAGGAGTGTGAAACCCTGGCCTTGCGAGGAAGGTGTGCGTAGCGTGCAGGTGGCTCCTAGGCAAAAGAGCCTGCATCTTCACTTTAAGTCATTGCTCTGGGTGAGCCCCAGTGTGGAGATTGACCAGCAGGTGCCCATTGATACAGCAGATTGGAAAATTACTGGTGTACCTCTGGGCAGTACAGAAGGCATGGTGAGCAATGTACAGAGCAGTTCACTGGACTTGCTTTATAAGGACTGGCTACAGCCATTAATAATCAATAAGTTGCCTCACTGTATACGTTCAAACTTCAAGTGAAGTTAATGTTAATTGTTATTGGTGTGTGTCCTGTGTTCACTACCCTTTGGACCTGCTTTCCTACAAAAATATAAACTTTTAGAACCTGATTGGTTGATATTGTGAAAGTGCTCAATTTTGATATTTTTTGTATATTTTGGTATAAGGAACCATTGGCTGGACATTCAACTGAACAAGTAATCTTCAGATGATATTGGTATAAGGGACAATACAAACTTAGTAGCCAAGGGAAAATACACATAAAAAAAATGTAAGTTAGTAGGAAAATATTTCCCATTGGCTACTGAGTTTATATTCTCAGATTGATTGATGCTGAATCTGATTGGTTGGTGCTGGAAATTCAAACTCCACAACCAAGTGCACGCACAATGCAATTTTTTTCCACACTGCTGTCAATATAGTAATTAATCATTTCTCAACAAACTCTTCTTGTATAACGATCATATTGCTATAGGTTGAGTACACAAGGTGTTTTTGTTAATATGATATATAAGCATAAAAATGATGGATGATCAATCATTTCCAATATAATCTAAAATTGACAGCTGATCAATTTTCCAATACAATACATTTTCTATTAATTTAATAGATTTTTGATTCTTAGACATTTTTGTTTAACCGTGTGCAAATTCTGCATCAGTATAACTGCCAATGTATTATATTAGCATCTGTTTAAACAATGACTGCTTTGTCTTTAAATAAAGGGTCTGTAGTGCCATTCAGAAATTCTTCCCATATCATAAAGTTCGTTAATGTGTTTCTGTAATATATAGTGATGACATGATTGCCCGCGTGTCCTAAATGCATGCACTACATCCATAATTTAGAAGCTTTCAGTACTCAGTAGGAAAATAAATTAAAAAACATTAGGAGTATTTTGATGTAAGATGGCAGGAGCTGAATGGACTTGTGCCTACGTAGGCAATGCAAAGATGACCTTGTAGTTAAATATAGAGGCCAAGGGTATATAGATGTATCTTTGTATCTAAGGCTGCATACATCATTCCGACTGTCTTGTATTAGAGGCAGATGTACCGCAGCTGCTTACAGAAGATAAGTACTCTAAGCTCTGACCGGACAGCTGTCTAGTTGCTGAAATGACTCCTGTCAATAAGCTGTTAAGATCTCCTATGGTAGTCCTCCTGGACAATCAGGATATTGTTTTTAAACCAGACTTGTCATCCCAACACAAACCAACACGCCCATTCCTAATAATAAAATAAGCTTTTGTCTAATTGATAAAACCTGGCAGGGCCATTTCCAATCATCTTTTCATTATTCTCCAAAATGCTCCAAAGGTAGGAACCAAATTAATTTTTAAACCACTAGAACAGCTGCAAGTTCTGGCTCTGCGGTCTTTATGAGACATAGTATAACAGAAACTGAAAAATAAAGACATGACAAAAACCAATTGCTTGACAAAGAATTTTCTTGTTTCGTGTGATTGGATATTTAAAATAAACATAAATTTGAGCAGAAGGAAAACATTCTGCAGAGCTCTTCAAACACAGTAACATTTTGACAGACATATTTAACCAGTTTTTTTGATAGTCGTGTAGTCTAACAGCCATCCGACTCCATATCAACTGGGTAAAAATATTTATTTTACATATTGAAATGGCCTTTGGGGTTGGCCAACAACACTGGGTCTGTGTCTTGACTTTTTTGGTGGAAAGTGAACTTTTACTGCTTAATGTAAGGAATTCATAAAGTAGTGTGCAACTTTTTTTTAATATATGAGGGGCTCTTGGAAAGGGAATACGGGCTTGTTTCCACTTGAGCGATCAACCGCGATCACCTGCAGTTTTAACCACAGTGAGGTTGCCACAGTCAATCTCGTCCATACATTAGAATGGGGTCATCTCCACAGCTGCGGTCAGCCACAGTCAGGCTCGGACGCAGTGTGGCCGGCCATCTGAAACGCGGCTTGCCTTATTTTGGATTGCATACCACAGGCGGTCACCCATGATCACGGCCATAGAGATGAATAGACATGGTAAAAGTCTTTATCCGTGGATTCTTAACCGTGCCTATTCACTCTCTATGGGCGCCAGGAAGTGGAGGGTGGGACAGGAAATCGCTGGGTGCTAGTGATCTCTCACGTTGTGATTGAAACCGTGGCAAAACAAGAAAGTGAAAACTTGGCCTAAGAATGTTTTTCAAAGTTTTTTTGGGTTAAAAGTGATAAGCCAGAAACATAGGCCACACAAATTGGCTATGAACATGCATACACTTTTTGAATTTTTTTTACAGTTAGCTCCAGCAATACCTACAGTAAAGATTCAAGATGACTTCTCAGCAGATAAGAAGGTTCTAATTGGGAGGATTCACTGCTGATAGAAACTATGCTGTGCACGAAAGCTTAGTGTCTGGCAACCTAAAGCTAGCCATACACAGTCGGATTCCATGGCCGATCGATCACCTATCCGATCGATTCCGGCGATCTCAGCGGGAATTGTAGGTCCGATCGAACGGCCAATTAAGTGTGTCCGATCGCTACATACCACCTTGTCCCACGGATTCCTGGACGATTCCATGTCCGATCGTTTACTCCACAAATGGCAACTCCCCCTGATGTGTGCAGAATCGGATCAGAAAGACCAACATGTTGGTTCTCTGTCCGATCCAATTCTGGGCCCCCGAACGATCGGACGTGGTGGGCTTCACGCGATTCCGGGACGATCGTTTCGCGTGCACGCGCCCGGAATCGATCGTCCCGGAATCCGATGGGAAACGGACCCGTGTATGGGGGCCTTTAGAAGTAATGTTCTTGATTTTTTCATTATTTCATATGTATTTCAGTATCTATACTGGCCATTTACTGCTATCTAATCTCTACCACATACTCCTTCTGGGTCTGTGACCCAAAGTTTGAAGGTGGTCTTACAGCCAATGGCCAATCTAATGGAGGTGTCATTAATGGCAGCCACCGTGTTTATGCCGTGACATGGTTCCTTTTATAGAAAGGATGAAATAACTATAAAAAGACTAAAAAAAACAGTAAAAATGCAGATGAGATCTCATTTGCATGCGTATTGTGTAGGTCTTTAACAATGTGGATTATTTTCTTGTGTGACTAAAATAGGTTGGATTATGCAAACGCTGGTGATGTTATCAGATCTTGTAAGGAAATGGCAATTTATCTTTTGTTCCATCTGTTTGAATATTTGTCTTTTTTACTATAAGGTGAGTTCTGATTTGCACAAGAAAAGTTGTTTGTACTTTAGTCCTTCTTCAGCAGAACATTTCAAATGAAAGGGGACAGATTACAACTTAAAGTTTGTGAAGTCTTGTGAAACTTTGCACCTGTCATAAGAACTGCTGCATAATGTCATTGGGAATACAGTAATGAAGAAGCAGATTACTAGATCGTTTTCTTGTTTGTATATTTATTGTGTTTTATTTTGTGTGAACATAAAAAAGGATCATTCAAACAAATGTAGTTTTTACATAAATGAAGTTCAAATTTAAGTCAAAATTTCAAAACCCTCTTTACAGGTGACAACAGGTGGATGTATCTCAGGGCTATGAAATGGTTTTGTATTTCTCTTGGTATTGCCTTATTTCTAGTTCCAGGAAAGAGGAAACAAAAGTGTCACCATTAGTGACAAAGCCATAATTTAAAGCCTGACAAAGATTCTAACTAGTGATGAGCAGCATAAACAATCTTTGAAAAATATCGCAAATTTTCTCCCAATAATCTTAATAAATTTGAGAATCTGTGATCTCCAGTCATTATTACCTTCATCGCGCAAATCGACTCTTGTACATGCACATATTGTAAATGAAATGCATGGTACTTTGCACAAATTACCTTCATTTATAAAGAAAAAGATTTACCACTAGTACCTTGTTTGGGGAGGCCACCATCCCAAATTAAATGTATATGGAGGATGGGTGTGGAGAGGCAATGAGCTCCGATAGTTAATCGGGTCCAATGTCTTTCCAATTTTTTCTCTTTGCCCTAAGGCAAAGACACGGGGACTTTAAATGTGGCCTGCCCAGCCCTTACACATTACCTCAGATTGAGGATTTTAGGAGAGATTACGATGTGGGTCAAAAGGTTTAAAAAAAGAAATGAAATACATATATAGATAAGATAATATTGTCAACGTGATCTTGGAATACCACAATTATCATATGACCAAAAGGCCAATAAGAACAATGTATTTAAAAATCTTTGTTAATTTTTAATTCATTTTTCACACGATCTGGGCGATATCCTTAGGTTGTGTGGATATCTGCTGATCCATGTAGCAATCTATGTTGGTTTTAGATGACCATATAACTGGTGGGAGGATCCACTACCTCAGTGATTGCTGAATAGTTGGATATCTTGGAGTGTTGATTGCAAATATTCGAATCTCAAACTTTATTGTGAATATCGGCAATTCGCAAAGATCTCGAAATTAGTGCTATATCTTAGTAATCAAATATTCAAGATTTTTTACATTGGTACTTGAGATGGTAAAATATTTCGACTTTGTGAACTGATTGCAAAGCATCTGAAAATTGTATCATCACCAAAATTGCTGGAGATGTAGAGAAGGGTTGTGGGAGCATTTGAAAAAAGAATTTGCTCTAGCACATGTCGAAGGTAATTAAGACTGGAGATCATGATATTTTGGAAATACAAATATTGCCTGTGCTGCTTATCACTACTTGCTTGTAGGGCTGGGGTGCAGGCCTTGGCTAGGGTATTCTCTGTATTGGTTAGGTCTCCTTCCATAAAAATATTTGGCAGGCTATTTCTTTTAACTTTAAAACTGATATTGCTTTATATTGCTGATATGGCTCTGATAAGGATTCTGGCCTTGTCTAAATGACATGACTCTGTACTCTGCAAAGTGCTGTGGGAACTGTAAGTGCTATAGAAAATCATGACAGTAATAATTACCGGTGTCCAATCTTTTCCAATAATTGCATGTAAGCAAGACACATACGTAAAAGGATGTTCTCTAACAGGACGGCGCAATATCCCCCCATCAGATTTATTAGAAAGAGCTTCTCATAAAAGTCACACTATTCAACGTTGTTTCCCATAACATCTGGGACAGAAGCTCCAGGGTGGGGCGGAAGACTCACATATGTTCACTGTCACCTTCTAGACAGGGGATTTAGGAACAGTGTGACATGATTTGCAGAAAGCCTGGTTTCTTTTGTAAAACTGTTTGCAGTACACATAAGATTTTAGCAGCATTCTTCCATCCTTAATTGAGGATAAGTTCTTGTTTTTTAGCTTGATGGAAGAAGGCCATGATGCTTCCCTGGCAGCATAATACAGCTTACTAAGCCTGTATTAGTCAGTTTATGGCACTGCTGGGGAAGTGGAGGAGCTTGGGGGGAAGCAGCAGATTGAAAAGTGCATTGAAGTGAGCTGAGCTATAACTCGACAGACAGCATATAAGAAAAGGTGTCTACGGAGGTTTTCATTCATGCGGGCCATTGTATAGGTAGAAGTGATTTGCTATATTCATATGGATATGTTTTGTAAGGCTGAGGATGTCTCTCACCAATAGTATTGAGTGAGAATATTTGAAATTTGAATATATTCGACGAATGAAGAATATTGGGGAAGGGGTGTATAGTAAAGTATAGAGTGCCAACCCATCTGTGCATAATCTTCAAAATTCCCTACAAGAGGACTGAGCCTCACAAAAACCTAAGTTGGGTTTTTAAGGCACCTGGAATCATAACTGAATTTAATGCTCAAATGTCCATAAATATTAATAAAAAGTCTTTATTGTGTTCGGACTCTTACTTGTACATCAAAACATATCATATGTGGTTCCATATAAGAAGACCACCATGTTTAACGCAACAGTATCATATTAAAATTAATACATAAAATCATAAAAGTGCTACTGTATGTAATTTGCAGACAAACATGATCTTTAGATGTTTCACCCACTTAGGGCTTCGTCAGGGAGAAGTGGCTCTACAGCAATAGAAGGTTCATCACAGTTACATTCATTGTCAAACAAGCGGGGGTCTAAGGAGCTGGCAAGGTCCCCTCCACAGCCTCACATGAACCCATATGATGGTAGTTACACCGCCAATGGGATCCCGGGATCCTGTTCACCGCGGATCAGGCAATCTTCCCACAGGTTTACGACTGGAGATACTGGGTCCAGGGCTTAGCCTCCGGAGGCTCCAGGGCGCATCAGGTCCTACCAGTTCCAACACTTCCCAGGATAATACAGGGGGGTGGAAGCACGGATGACAACCACCAGTAGCGCCGCTGTTCGACGAATATCCGCCATTTGAGAAGTCACAATAATTCGCAAATGTGCGCTCGAATATTCGCAATGGCGGATTCACGTCATATTATGCTATAACATTGTTTACTTGCATACATCGCGCATATTTGTGTGCATTGCGAATGGATATGCGCAATACACACAGTGCTGGTACTGGCTAAGATTACAGTATGAAGAAGAGAAGCTTTAAAGCTGCATTGTGAATCTTTGTGAATTGTTGCGCACAGGCGTGCACGATGGAAGGCAATAGAATACAGTTGACTCGAATTTTAAAAATTTCCAATATTCCTTTGTATATTGGCGAAATTACACAAATTTAAATATACCATATGCTGTTTAACACCACTCACCAATGATTTGAATAAAGCCCACCATACACGGGTCTATAACCATACAATTGATGACCGGCTAGAACGATGACGCCACGCCTTGTGTATTCACATCGATTGCGGCCAGGTAACAGGTAAGCTACTCCGAGTGGGCTGTTTGTAAACTAATCTAAGGAGTAGACACGAAACCCTTTAAAGTCTGAAGATAGTGTCACAGGAAAGAGTCAGATGTGTAAGCTATACATAAGGAATATGGCAACAAGCTCCAGTAAAGATGGCACCAGTGGGTGTTTATTGGCAAGAGAGTGTGTACAGGAACAGAGCTCAAATGTATGCCCAAGTATGCAATACATATGTAGTGTACCTTATGCCAAGTGTTCCCAACGCATTTCACCCTTTAATAAATGTTTTAATAGTACTAAATATGAAATGTTGTACTGAGAACTCATTACATCGAATCACTATAAAACCTACAACTGAAGTTTCCTGGAAATCTCCTTATACCTACAGCAAATTCCCTGATTTTATGGAGTTGTTTTTTTACCCTCAGTAATTGTGATTTTTGCAGCTGGTAATGAGATGCATGCTGGTCTTTGTAGTACCTGTTCACAACTGAAAAAAGTCATACTTTAATTTGCTACAACTAATCCACATAAGAGTGCTAACATCTTCCTGAGCTCCTCCATGAAGTATACAGGGAGTGAGGGCATCCTAGGTGCTTCTGGAATTAATCTTACCAACAAGTGACAGCGAGAAGATTGCTGTGTTAAATTTCTTCTGCTTACCCCTAAGCCACATTCAGTGATACAAGCTAGAAGACAGCGGAGGATAATTACCATATGACTAGAATTTAGAGGAAATAGCCACCATGGCTGTAGAATTATATGTATAGTTACTGTACAAACAATGTTGTCAGTTATTCTCATTTATTTAAGTAAATAAAAGAAACATCAAAAGTTGTTTTCCTTTGAATAAAGCTCAAACTCATTACATTGCCAACCTTCTTAGCAGTAATCCAGAGTGTGACTTGTGATTTGAAATTACTAAAAGCGATGTCCACCCGGTCTCTTCTCCCTGGATGCATGTCCCAGGCATCAGAAATAACATTGGTGACGTGGTGGGCTGCCTGCTGCATTTGCCTGCATTTCCTGGCCAGCATAGGTGTTGCTTTCCTCCCCGGCATCTTTGATTATAAGAGGCTGAGGCTCTGGAGTGGTGGGAAGTTTACACAGAATTTCCACCACCACTTTCAGCAAAAATTTTTTTACAATAGTACCAACAGGTACAATAATGGGTTAATTGAATCTTAAGGTAGCCATACACTGGTTGATTATTTGGCAATTTGATCATCAATTTTATAGTCTTTTGTGATTGACATTGATTGTCTGTCAACCATCAATAGATTGTACTACCACACAGTGTGATTCCCAACAGTATGAATTCTTTCCTGAATTTGATGCGCATGCGCCATAGTACCATTGGATACAAATTAATCGAAAAACCTACAAAACCCATCAGATACTTGTACAATCAACAAACAATTACCAACATGTCTGATCACTTTTTGATAATTTTTCAGTTCGATAATGACCATGTTTGATCAATCACACCAGGTGCGAAGGAATTCCCATTTCCATTCGTTTGATATAAACTTTTTTTTTTGGTTGATTGAACAGAAATATTGCACCGTGTATGGCTACCTTTAGTGTACTTTGTGTATTCTTTCCAAATATCAGTACACAGCAGACCAGAATGAAACTTTTGTCATGTAGAAGCTTCCTATAATAAAGATCAATGTCTGCTACTCTCTACTTCTGTAGGTTGACTGGTATTTTCTCTAAGAACCTGAGGTTCTAAATAGGGATGGAAAGTTCTGCTAGACAAAAAAATAACTCATAAAGAAGCACATAATCAATACAGTTCTTTTTCCCTGATTCACTATTCACCTTGGGGCTCAAAAGACCATTTTACAGGGGTTGCCAAGTTCATTGAAAGCACCAGTGCTGCTGCTAACAAAAAGCAGCACTGATGTCCACAAGCAGGGTGGGAAGTTAGGAGGGAAAGTAATACTTCCTTCCTCCTAACTTAGGAGGGAGAGGGTGTTACTCTCCCTCCTAACTTCCCACTCTGTGCATCATTTGCACAAGCGTGGTGGGAAAATAGGAGAAGGGGACATTACATGTACCTGTTGTGCCGTAAGTAGTGACACTCCTAAAAGGGTTGAGGACCAATGATCTACAGGCCTGATCTACATCCAAACACTCCAAAGAATATATATATATATATACATCAGTGGTGGGCAACTGAGTATATATGGAGGGCCACAAGTGCGGCCCTCTGCATCTCTGCATCACTAAAGGGCCGCACATAACATTTTCAATCTATACTGACTTGTATAAGCATTTTTATTATGGAAATGAGAGCGGGCATAGCTAGAAGACATCATTTTTAATTTTGAAATACCAAAACTTTAAATGATACTTCAAGCATTGGGTAACACTGTAGTATGGTGATGCACATTTTGATTCAGAGGTTATGTGATGCAACATAAGTTCCTATGTCCTATACATGAACAGTAAGGTTTCGGGGCCGCAAGTGGAGGACTGAGGAGGGCTGCTGAAGAATGCCCAAAGGGACGCATGCGGCCCCTGGGTCGCAGGTTGGGCACCTAGGATATACACTGTATATTTTTATGTATTTTTTTTTTTTATGTATCATTATTTTTGAGATTTACACTTAAAAATGGTGTCGAATTTGTAGAATAAAATCTATACACCATATGATTCAGTGGTTGGTGGTTAGAATTCCACATCTGTGCTACAAAGCACATGCATCTGCCTAATGAGGGCCTTGATGTAAGGTAATCATGTTTTCTTGGTGATGTCAATAGAAAAGCCATTTAAAAATGAAGATTTTCTGACAAATCATACCATGCCATCACTGATGTCATCTACAATGACTAACCAGACAGCTGAGAATTCTGAACTTTCAGCACGTCTGACTCTGGCTACATGATATTTGAGTCACATGCTGAACAGTCTAGAGCAGGAAACGTGTAAGATTATAGGGTGAAAATCCCTGTTTTTTTCTCTTCTGGCCCATCATTATCCTCACTTAGAATGCGTCATATAATTACATCTTCCCCAGGTAGTTGCTAGTGGCAAAACAGAAAAAAAATGACATCAGTACAATGAAGTAACAAACCTATTAGTGGTATATAAGTGTAAGAACAATGTGTCAATGATCTCAGATTTTAAGCCCTGAAGTTATAGACATTACACACAGCGAATCCCCACATCCTGTAAGGTTTGTTACATGTCTCAACTGTTGTTGTATGTGTGCCTTAAAGGAAACAATGATTACTGCCAGCCCTTGCTCAAAAATTTAAGTTATCTGACCTCCTGACTCCTCATTTACCATATTGCAAAGTAATTAAGTTTGAATAAACAAGTATTATGAAAACCAGTCAAGTAGCATTTTTATTTTAGATTAAATATTTACTTAAGTGTAGATTACCTTTAAATCGGACCTAATGCCTATAATAAATAAGATAGCCAGCAACCCCCCTCTGTGTTCTCATAAACCTAAACATCGTAATACTTGCCCATCAGTGGCTTTAAGCTTTCTCCGGCAGCTGGTCCTGAAACATAGACATGGAGGCCAAGGTGATGTCACATGAGATCACATGAACTCCATGGTATGAAATACCGTACAAGTCTCCTATTTGATCCCTAGTATATTAATCCCTTGGGGCTAGTCACCCCTCTCCATGTCCAGCTAATCTGGATGTCAGGTTTTTGTTGTTTTTTCTAATTGAATAGGGATATCAATTGTAACCCCTATATCCTAATGCTCCATGTCATTCTATATATGGGACATAGTATATTAATATATATATATATAGATATCATTAAAAGCTAATAACATCTTGTGTTATCTCCCGTAACTGACTTTTATCACATAGACATATAGACCATAGAGAGTGCAGAAACAGTATGGTGAGTGTTATCATCCTAGGCCACACAGTGTGCTGCTGGTAATATTAGGTGCAAATGTAGAAAAACATAGTTGAAAAAAAAATTACTAAAGAAACCTCATTTAAGAAATTTAACCTGCTACATTATAATGTTTTTGGATATTTGGTGTTTTAAATTAACTGTGTTTTGGTACTCATTGGTTGCTTGGATTTCGCCCTTGGACAGGTTCCATGCAAACCTTCCTTCTCTTGTGTCCTTTGTGTCTAGTTAGGGAAGTTTCACTTTCTGTCCCAACGGCACAACAGGTAGTTAAAACCAGTTTTGCCAAAGCAAGAGGATATTAGACAACCATCATCATACAAGGAGTGTTAAAGGGAACTGAAAATCTATGGCTGGCTAAGATTTCACAAACACGTTATGAAAATACAATGGTGTACCATGAGATAATATTACACATTTTTATAGTGTCTAAGGGTTGCTAAATGATTTTAGAGAAGCTAGATACATAAGTTGGGAGTTTATGTATCTGCTCTATATGCTTGCAGGGGCACCTGGGAGCATAATTGAAAAAAAAAAAAAGCATTTTCTTAGACACAGTTTCATGAAAATTAACCCTCTGGGTGTTACATGCTTTTCCCACCATTTTTTATGGCACGAAAAGCCGTTCCCCTGGCAATTGCGGAGTACACTGTACTCCGCCGCGATTGGCGGCTCTCTCCAAAGCTCTCTCCCCAGCCCTCTACACCCGCCGGTGTCTATTTGACTGGCTGTGTGGGGAGAAATGCAGTGCCCCTCCATTAACATAGAGGTCTATGGCGCCGCCCCCCGCCCCCTTCGGTGTCACAGATGACGCCAAAGACACGGGACCGAAACGGGTCAGTGTGTCTGTAGCTCTGTAAAAGAGCTGTAGACATACCGAGAACTGGCATTTGTGCCCGATCCCGGCACGGGCGCAGTTTGATTCATGGAACTGGCTCTAGGTTCATATTTCATATGGTATGCTCACACAGACTTCCTCTTGAGTAAACTCTAATAATTAAAGGACAAACTTAATCATTCCCGTGCTGGATCCCCTCTCAGCGCTCCTCCAAACGCCTTTCCATACACCGTCTCTACTTTGGGTATGAAATCCACACTCAGATATTTGGTCCTCTTAAAAATGTCAAAACTTTTTTTCAAATGCATCTCCAGGGAAAAACATTAAACCACATTACATCAGTTCCACACAGGGAACATATCTTCCACCCTGACGCGTTTCCCCCCAAATGTCCGTGACTTAATCATAGGGATCCATCTGAGTGCGGATTTCATACCCAAAGTGGAGACTGCTCATGAAAATTAGATCTCTATGGAATAACATTTGCAAAAATAACTGAGTATCCATGGAAAGCAGGAATCCACATTGAAAGATTCATTCCCCATACCAGTATTCATTATTAAACCATGTAGAGCAAGAACCAACTAATAGGAAAAAACTCTTTACCAAAGTATACAAACAACAAAAAAGAATCCATATGTTTTGGCTTGACATAACAAAGCTTTAAGGGGTGGAAACAGTAACATTTATTATAGTGCTTAATATAGGTTTAATACTTATAATGATCGAAGAGCTGTCATTAATGGTTTAGTTGACAGGGCAGCATTGATGTGCAATTAATGTATCTGGGTGCCAGACCTGTTGGAAGTAAAGGTTTGTTATTATTTTATATTGAAAAGTGTTTGTAGTGAATGCATCCACCCACAGACAATAGCGAAGGCAATAACAGTACTGTTTAGCGACCATTAATGCCTGGGTCAAATTTTATTGGGTCAGCATTCAATAACAAATAAAAAAAAAATGTAACAAAAGAACAAAAGTAACTTTCCGCTAATGAAGAGGGTTTGTCTGCAGGCAATTTCATTCTTTACTTCGGTCGGGTTCAGCTGAGAATTACTTTTATTTGATCTGGGAGAGCTCTAAAGGACCTACAGTAACACAATTTTGGAGACTTGAAATTCTACATTCCACTAAAAGGCTTTTTACTTATTGTCACCGGGAGGAAGGATGAAATGGTTTTACTTGGCTTTAAATATAGGTTTGTTGTCTAAATTTGTCTTTATTTTGTTACTGCCTTTCAATTTCCTTTCTCCTGGGAAAGACAGAAAAGGAGTATTAACCCTTGACTGGTAGCGTGTTATTATGTTAAATCGCATAAGAAGTATTATAGCGAACAGCGTCTTCTCTGCCGAAGTCATGACAACCATAAAATATCTTTAATTGTTGAGGCAGAGGCGTCGAGGAGACAAGATATGATAGAACCAGACTTGTGATTGTTGCTTGTGGAAAAAAAATGCAATAAAGATGTTTTCAGAAAGGCAGTTATTATTGATTTACTGTATATCAAATTTGTATCACTCCGGGGACATGTGAGGTTTCAAATAAAAGAAGAGAAATGTTGTCCTTTGAAACAGGTGTAAAGATTAAACCAGTTATCACAAATTTATTGGCGTAGCAAGGTCAGCTGTCTGACTAAACTGCGACGGTGGAGGCCTGTGAACTCTAACTGTACAAGAGTACGAGTGCTGTTCGGTCACACTCCGGCTGTGTGTGTTTGTTACATCCAAAAAGCTGTAAGGCAGTTGCTGAAGCTCGGCAAATAGCAAAATACACAGTGGAAACAAATATATGAGAATAATTTTATTTATCAAAGGATTGGTACATACCAAGTCTTAAGCTAACCATACATGTATGGCTTCCTGTGCGTTCTGCTATGCTGCTTTTGACTATCTACCGAGGGTATAGGAACCACGATGTGTGCCATCCACACATCGTTCCCCTAAGATACTTGGATGGGGAGCCTGGTCTTTTCAACCGGAAAAGAACCATCAAGGTGGATCACTGTGCGACCAACTTGCTTTTCTTGTCAATCCATCCAGGTGGGAGCCTCCGTTTTGCAGACAATCGACCTCAAAATCTCCTGCGGATGTATACGTATATGGAGGCCCTTAGATCTACACAGCTCTGAGAGAGCAGAGAATAGTAGCCATTGATTCTTCTAAAGCTGGGTCACCTTGCTGCTGCCTAGACTGCGATTAGTCAAGCAGTTGCTCACCAGTACACCAATCCATGTTTTATTTTTTCAAGTTCATGCACAACCATGTAAGCAGTATTCCAAAATGTATTTGTAATAAAGAATTCTAATACCAATCTTTACAGTTGGCACCCCCATGCACCTACAAATCTGCTCAGTCCTAGCCATGCTACTTTGAGCAATAGTGATGAGCAGCATAGTCAATGTTCGAATTCGCAATATTTCGCGAATAATTCTACTAATATTCAAATCTATATTCTAAAAATTTGAATATTCGCGGTAAGACCATGTCATATCCGCATTGTGAAAATCTTCAAAATGAATGGTCATATGCTATGTTTATTTTTGCAATACGAATATGATTTTCGCAATACATGGCCATACCGAGAATATTTGAAATAACGAATATCTGCCGACATATTCAAGATATTGGCAAATTCTCGAATTGCCGATATTTGCAAAAATTATACGACATTCGAATATTTGCGCTCAACACTATTGAGCAACAGTAAGACTGGCTAGTTTCCTAGTGCATGGACTGTATTACACAACATTGCATGGAACAGGTGTGGTGCACTAATCTTCTTTGTCATTTGAAGAGGTCCTTAACTAGTGTACACAGGACCCCAATGTGGTATCTAGTGCACTTCATTTAATGATATTATCTGAGCCTTGAGAATATCACCTGTGATAAAACCGTCTATTCATATTATGACTATAAGAAGGAAGGCATACTATAGTTGTAATTTACCAATTAGGAAAATTAGATTTGAATGTTCACAATGTTGCCAATCCTGCCTCCTGGAAGAGTTGTTTTTCTTCTCAAACCCATGTGCATCCAATTTAGAAAGCAGCTAATCACTTAAAACCACTGATATTGACCTAATTATCAGAAAAGACATAAAAGCACAACAATCTACCTTGCCTAATTAGAACACACTAATAACAAAAAAGACTGGGCTATAAGTCAACTCAAAAACCCCTATCGAGATAAGACTTTCTGTATTGTATTTAACAATTTATTTGTCTGTGTCAGGGAAGTAGTTTTATGTTGTTGGACAGGTCTGTTCTACCCATTAACATTCTACTGCTTTATGTTCAAGTCAGAGCACTGAAACTGAATCATTTTGGTTCTTCTCCTTCCCCATGGTACAGA
This sequence comes from Ptychadena robeensis, assembly GCA_036250615.1. Taxonomy (NCBI): domain Eukaryota; kingdom Metazoa; phylum Chordata; class Amphibia; order Anura; family Ptychadenidae; genus Ptychadena; species Ptychadena robeensis. The sequence continues at coordinate 203,789,440 of CM070032.1, forward strand.
GATTTAAGGTGGCCATTCACTGGTTGATGGGTGCACATCCAAATTAAGGATCAATACTTCCCTAGTATACATAACTTACCTGAATTACTGCACTGCATCCATAGACTACCACAACTGGACCATAGAGAGCAATCAATAGCAACAACCAGCCCATCAGGGAACTATTTACTGTTTACTTTAAGAGAAGATGGAGTTGTTCATATATCATAAAGTAGTTCTTTGATTGGCTAGTAGTTCATAAAAAGCACATATCCGTGTTTTGAAGAACATCCCTTGCTGATCAATATTCAATTGAAAAATACATAAAAGATGTTAATAAACATTTTAATGTGTTTAGTAAATCAACTGTCAAATTTATGTAAAGTATCGGCCAGTATTGGTCAACTGTAGCATCCCCCATTCTTTATCAGAAGCAAGCTAGGTGTTCAGAAGACAACTATATCACTAATGCCTCCATGGGTGCAGTCTGAGACCCCATTTTCCCCCTACCTTGGGGCAGAAACATATATGGTTCCAGTACTATACCATGATCACCCAAACACAGAACCTGCATTCTATTTTGTACATGCTAAAGATAAAAACTGATGATGTAAGTTGTCCTGATGTTGTACACTTGGTGAATTTTAAATCTGGGAAAAATATATATAAATGGCATAACCTAATTATATTACTAATGTAAAAATATGTGAATGTTACCATCAGTGGAATTTAATTAGGAAGTAATAACATTCTCCCTGGCAGTGAGAAATCTGCATCTTAATATTTATGTATTTTGTTCTACTATTAAAGTGTGCAGTTAACCACAAATGATAAATAGCTCCAACACTACATGCATTAAGTACACTGGGGGTTTATTTATCAAAGTCTCCAGACTAGACTAACAAAAAGGACAGCAACAGAAAAGCTAAAAAGCCTTAAACTATGATATGGTTATATTGCCTTTACAATCCATGGTATATGAGAAGTGTGTATAGTGAAGGTTGATAACAGTTTTGTTTATCATTTTGTAAAATAATGTATATTTCATGCCCTTTCTTTTCCCTTGTTTGTAATTCTCTATTTATTTTGTCAGTCTGACCTGCTCAAGATTTAACAAATTTGCTGATTTGCGAAGGTGATGTGCCAACTCGAAGAGCCCGTGTATCGACAGAATGATGGGTTGTGGGATTACCTGGACCTGATTATCCCTGCTTGTCATGCATTGTCTGCCATAGTGCAGATTCCGTAAAACCACAGTCAAGGAGCAGCACATGCGGAGATGAATTCTGTTATATCTGAAATGTTTTGGATATATATAAACAGAGCTTATTTTTATCCTTTGAAGATGAACTTATGTTTTAGAAGAAATTTTCTCTTTCTTATTTGAAAAAAAAACTCTGGGTTTACATTTAGTCTTGTAAGATAGAGCCCACTTGGTGGTGGATGTACAGCATCTATCCCTTTTATCAACATCCTGGCTGTACGTGGTCTTCCCCTTTTCATCACAATTTACGATTACATACATAAATTACCTAGAGCAGTGGTTCCCAAACTGGGAAGGGGGTGGAGTTATTCCCAGGGGGTAGCAACAAGTCAGAAAGATGGACAAACAGGAAGACAACCATGGGGGAAGAAGTGTGCAGGCATTAGGTAAAGTGCATGAAACATGTGCATGTGAATGATGTTTCTTTGAACCTAGGACTCCAGTGCTGCATGGTCAGAGTGCTAACCACCTGAGCCACCGTGCTGCCCATTTGTAAAAGGGATCCCACCCTGTCAGTGTTTTGTAGTACAGAAGCAGGTTGCTGTGATATTGTACATTACCCACATGGTTGCTCCCACCAGCCATAGACCCAGTAATGACCTGTACTAATGTACTAATACTAGTGTGAAGTGGCCCTCAAACTCTATTTGAAATGCAACTCATACAACCTTATTTGGTTTTCACACCAATCATGCAGAGACATGTATGATATATACACACAACAATCATATAGTGACATGTATAGAGACATTCATCATTCACATACATTCAGACTACACTCATGCAGAGACATTAATAATTTACATTGAGACATGATTGGCTTCCTGCTTGTCCCTCCCCCAGCCCCCTAGCTGCTCCCCCCCGGAATACCTCATCACTCCCCAGTTTGGGGACCATTGCTCTATGCTTATGTGGGAGATATGCTATTATTTTCTGAATGATGCTAATTGTTAGCGATGACCTTAGATCAGCCAGGTCCGTTTGTGAACAGGCGGATCGGACTTTTAGAAAAGTCCAACCTCCGCCTGTTTGCGGCGAAATTCAAGTTGTTGGCAGGGAATTTGAATTGAAACTATTCCGATTACCGGAAGCCAATGTTTTTTCACTCAATACCGGTTCTCTACCTGGGCTCTAGTGAAAATATTCTTGCTCTGGACGAATCTTTCTGCTCTTGATCTGGCCGGCGGAAGAATAATAATCTTCTTCTCGCCAGTGAACGTGGCAGGTAGAACACCCATACTGTTCGACAGGAGAAGAAAAGCAAACATTCCATGTTTGTGGCCTTGCGGACAGTTCAGCCATCACTACTCATTGTCTTTGGTACTCAAAATGAAGGGAAAGCTTGTTACAGTTGCTACCAGAATACCTAATTCAGTTACAATTGTTAAGCTTTATTTACTTTATTTTCTTATGAAAATCAGCTACAATATAAAGATCCGATTGCACCTAAGTGATCTTATGTTAGTGGGAATGTCGCAGCGATTATGTACATTCAGCAAACCTTAACCCTTTTCCTCACACCTGACCATTAGGACATACTTTTCAACAAAATTCCAGCCCAAAACACTGCATCTTGGTACGTTTACTTTGGGTATGATGTAAGAAGAAGAAACAGGGGATTTGAGGTGATATATATATGTATTGATTAATTGGGGATCTTAAATGCCAGTCTGTTTGAGGGATGGAAGAAAGGTTAGTGATGAAGTTTAAAGGTCAGTTTAAAAGTTTGGCCTCAAATTTACAATTACAGGTTGAGCTTACGAGTGGATCTTTAGCATTTAATTTAAGAGTAAGGATAAATGAAGGGTAAGGTTTGATTTTTTAATGATAAGGGTTATGGGTCAAGGTAGAGGTTAATAGGTTGGATGGTTGTGATGTTAAATTAGCTACCAGTGAATATAGTAATATAGTTTTTTTCCATTGTGATGCGTGTCCACTAATATCTCATGTGTGATATATGTCAGGCCCAGACTCTAATGAATGATTAGGCAGGATAAAATTCCATTTGGTGAAAAGAGCGTATATTCACATGACAGAAACAAACATACCCATTTTCTGAATCCTAAAATCAATGCACCAGTCTTGAACCACATCTGTAACTCTTATTGAAGACCCAGTATGGTTATTGTTACTAACCTAATAGAAACACCATTGACTGTCCAAAAGTGAATATAAAAAATACAATGACAATGAAAAAAATATTTTACAAAATAATATTATTTAAAGAGATTCTAAACAAACACACCAATTATGCATGTAATCCTGTATATAACTATGTATGTGTGATCAGTTAAATGTAAGTAATTACCAGCATTAATGGACGTTAATGAGTACATACTTTGCTTCTTAATGTGTTTAGTGATGGTGAAGCTCCTTGTCCTCACTTTTAGCAGCAGTAGATCTAAAGCAGGGAACACACGGCTCGATATTGGAGCTGTCCAATGTTCCCTGGAGCCGCGTGTTGATGTCATCACGCTGCTGTCAGATTCAGGAGGAGCCAGCTCAGCCGATGCTTTGCATGGAGACCTGCGGTTTCCATGCAAAGCAATGGACATTGACCGTGATTTACAGTCATGTCCGATATCCCTGTTTTTGAGCAGGATTGATTGGAACCGCTCAAAAACTGGGATGGCCGCATTATATATGGATAGATGGCCGTGAGCGTGCACAGCACTCGAAGTGGCCACCGATCTGGCCCATATCTACATGTGTGTACCCAGCTTTAGAAGGATACAGTGAACAGATCCTATCTTTATGATGGTGGAGAAGTAGAAAAAGACTTGACATGAGCCTGGCCCCTGGCATCCATACATGGTTGTTTTGTTCTCAGTACCCCACTTTTACTTAATTGCTTAGTACCATAAATCCACACAATTTTACCACAGCATGATATCATTGGTCCTTCCTTGGCTTCCTTGGTACTATTGGCAGTGGAGATTGAATTCTATGTGGTGGTACTCACTGCTTATTCTTCTATAATGACACATTGCATGGTTGTTTTATGGTTCATTCATGCTAGCAACAATTTCCTTCCCTAAGCTACATTCTCAGTACCCGCATTCTTTTTACATTGCTAAGTACCACAAATCCACAAAATTTTAGCCAGTCACATGATATAATGGGTCCTTCCCCTGGTACTATTGATAGTGGAGAGGTAAGTGTTTGAGATACTGCAAGCGCAGTCTTCTACAATGACTCATTACCAACAACTGGGGCCAAATAAAACCTGAGCCAAGGTGAAAGGATTGATTGAAAAAAAAAAATTCCAGCCCTACAATGGATGGGCAACAAGTAGAATAGGAATAATATGTAAGGGAAGACTTAGGTATGAAGAAGGTTAGTAGTGCCAATCTTTTTTGATTGGGTAACAGAAAGGGAATTAAACAAAAAAATTAAAAATAAACTATTTAAAATGTTCCCAGACTTTAAAAAAACTAGTTTCTTTTTTTTTCTATACAGTTTCTTGTGTATTGGAACTCTGGTATCTGTGTGTCAGGTAGAACATTGTTCTATTCATTAATGACTATTCTCCACTGATGGAAATATAAAGCACAGAACATTGGAAATTGCGTTGGCCGTACAGCGCAGAAGAGGAGAGTCTTGAGGCATGGCTAAATTATGAATTCTCTTGCTGGGCCATTAAAGGAAATCAAAAACTTTGACAAATCCGCTTGTTCTCATGAGACACTCAGCCACTAGACCTTTCTTCTTCTACTGCTGCAAAGATTGATTGCATACCTTTGATCTATTGTTCCCTCTTACCCATCTACAATATTAAAGAGAAACTACCAATGGTTTTTCCCTAATTGTACACAAAAACAATGAAACCTTGACTAAAACAAGATGTATAAAAACAAATGAGCTTTCGATGTGTTACTGGTACCAGTATCTTTGCTAATATACAATAAGTGTTCTTGTTTGAAGACTTTATAGTGGTTGCAGAAGCTCAATAAATCATTCTACTAATAGGCATTGCATAGCTAGTCTACAGGGGCTTCAAAATCCCTAATTAACCCGATACTAGTAAAAAATAATCCCTTTGGTGAAAAAGAACTATGACAAAATGCAACCTATGGATTCCGTATCTCACGGAAGGAGAACTCTTCTTCTATTATGTACCTAAAAATCCCACCAGTAAGCAAAGCAGTTTTGCAACTTGAAGATAAAAGCAGTTATGAAATATATATGAGGTATAGCAAACATGCCTCTGTGTGCAGTCCTGACAATAGATAATGTATAAAAAGGACCTCAAATATGCATCATAGATTTGATAAAAACACACAATCTATAATAACTCAATATAAAACGAGGGATATCTCAATCAATGGATCAATCTAACATTGATCAGAATTGCCCATCCTTTGTAGTTAAGCTGGGCATAGATGTCTCGACGTTTAATCAGCCAATCAAAGTGCTCCCCACTGTTTATGATAACGGCACTGCCATGTCGATTGTCATGGTAACCTTCGGAGAGTGTTGCCATTGGCAGAATATTGATTGTGCATGGCAGAAATTCATGTAAGCCATTAATATAGGAGGGGAATAATAATTCTCTACATGTGTTAACTTTTACATGGGTATCTTAAGTTACAAACTAATTTTTCAGGTATCACGCAAAGGGTTTCATATTCTTCATTATAAGATTTACAGAGAATGGCTGTAGGTTTTTTTGTAAGCAGTATGAAGTAGGTTCAAAAATGGTGATGTGAAGAAAGACCAAGTAAATATAGAGGTAAATTTTAGTGTTGAGTTTGCGTACTAGTGATGGCCGAACTGACTGCCATGCCAACAGACGGGGAATTTGTACTTGTACTTTGTATTTTTTAAAAGTACCCCTCACTATCGGGTACTTGAGAATTTGCATTTCAAATATTCGAGATATTAGGCACTGACAAGCTTACCGCGCATTGCAATAGTTTAATCACAGTCGGATAAGGAATACCACATGTGACCATTATTTTTTAATTGAATGTGATTGTTATTGCATGGCCATATGTGTGAATTTCATATTTATGAATATTGAATATTAATCTAATATAATTATAATAAGACTACTATAATATAATAAGATTATAATAAAATAAATAAATAAATAAAAGAATAATATATTAGAATTATTCGCAAATTTCAATATTGCCTATGCTGCTTATTACTAGTAAGTTTTTCAGAACTGAGGCTTGCAAGGAGAATACAAAGTCACTTGGTGAATGGTAAGCAATTATAAAAATATTGTTTAAACTTTTTACCCAATCACTTAACATTCATAAGCATTAACATATTGAAATAATGTTATTCCAATAATGCACACAAGTTAAAAAGTTTTTAGATCTGCAGCTTTTAGAAATGAACATTGGAATGGAACACCACCTTGGGAATCTGATTTGTGGTCAATTTGGACAATTTGATTGCCAAATGATCGTCCAAAAAAAAACCCAACATGTCGGATCAATGTCCGACATGTCCAATCCAATCCGGTTTTTAGTTGATTCAGATTTTTGTTTGGTTGATCGTTCTGGGTGGGCCAAATAGTTTTTATCCTGGATTAGGTCTATTTTTAATAGATGTACCATTCCTGATGGAGATAACCCTCATAAAATAATGGTCAATCATGTCTGAGGAAGATAGTTATATATAAGGGCTAAAGTCTATTTGCCTACCCTTAACAGAAAGGAAGACATCTTTAAAATCTTATATAGGTTTCAGCCTTGTATTCATGTTGCTTAACCCACACATTCAACCTTGAAGGTGTTCAAGGTGTTCTTCTTCAAGGAAATTCTGTACGCCTTTTTTTAAAGTGTACACACTTGCAGCAGGCTATACCGGTTTCCCTATTCCGTTAACAAACACAAGAGTGGATGATTTTCCAAAACTGACTATACTCAAAGACACATGAATAATATTATTGTATGAACTAGTGAAATGAGTTGCTAATCAAAATTACTGTCAACTCTTTTTCTAACTGTTTTTCACTACGGGAGACAAGAAAATGGATTAGCACAATTATGTTATTAATTTACAATTATATGTTTCAAATTTTCAGTTTCCTAATGATAACATTTTATGCTTAACATTTTCCCTGAACTCAAATCCAGCCTCATCTAAAAATATCTGCATATATATTTTATGAGTCTACCTCTGCTTCAGCTACACTTTTCACAGTTCCAATTGTTTTTCAATACCGGAGGCATGCCTTGTATATTCTGGCAAGTGAGCTTAAACTTGGCTAGAAAATAGGATTATCATATCAAGTCTATTGAAAATTCGAACAAACTAGTAAAGAATGAACGAGGCAATCTAAATCCACTGTATGCTGTTTATTAAATTTTGATAATGTCAATGTTAGCATACTGAGCCTCATGTGTAAAGACTGGTGGAGTTGCTGGCAATAAATCCCAATCAAATGTTTGTTTTAATTGTTTGGATTGCTCTAGAAAACAATGACAAGCTGAATTTTCTATGGCCAAAGCTCGTTTGATACATTCTTATATGTTTTATACACCAGTCCTTAGTCATAGTTAGCATGAGTCAATGCAGTCATCCTCTTCACTTTATATAACCTACACTTGCTTTAACCTCCCTAGGGCACTGCTGAGGTCCAGATTTCTGTACCAAAAGTGCACCATAGACTTCAATGGTACATTTTCCTTTATGTTGTATGCATGTAACTTCCCAAAATCTTTCCGTACAAGGGTCTAGTAGACATCCTGAATATAATAATGTGTGAAACAAACAATAACTCAAAAAAACTTGTAAGTAAATGTAATGAGCAAACACAAAAATCAGGGCACAAAGCTATGTTGCTATTACTAAACATCGCCCAATAAAGTCTCTGTTGGGCCCCAGATGGTACCCATTTGCAGGTTAACCCTCTCACCCTGGTGTACCATGGTGTGTTAAAAATCCACCAGGGAAGAGGGGTTTCTGCTATGGGCACATCTGGGGGCACCATAGACTTTTTTATCTGGCGGATTTAGTACATAGAAGCACTAGAAATAAGTTTTCTACATAGAAAACTGATTTTATTCCAGTAACTTTGTGAATTTTCCCACTGGCCTCCTCGTGTACGTCATCACGTTACTCGGAGGGGGGGTGAAAGAACGAGGGATATCTGCCAGCCAGCATGTCACATCGGGGACACCGGGACAGCGCAAAACTGTAAGTATGCACTGCCTGGAGCCATGATGTTTACTGGACGGCAGCATCTCTTCCAGTGCTATAGTACCAGTCGCAGCGCTGGATGAGATGCTGCCGTCCTGACCGATAGGGCGGTTAAACCTTTTTCCATTCTATAGAATGGTTGAAGTCCTCCCTAACTCCCCAACACACCCATGCTGCAAACATTAGTCCTTATTACCTCTCGCCAGTAGTGATGGCCGAACTGTCCGCCTTGCTTGTTTGCTTTTGTTCCCCGGCAAACTGTACTGGTGTTCAACCCTCCCTGTTCACTGGCGCGAAGCTCTGATCACCAGCTCTGATTTATCTCTATCAAACACAAGACCCAAATATGTGTAAGAGTTGGTGATGTTGGGGTAGATTAAACTAATCTGAAGACATCATCAGAAAAAAAGAAATGCCAATCAAACAGGGAACCAATATGTTGGTAAATAGCTGTCCAAATGCAGTTACTTTAAATCGGGACCCTGGTATCGAACGGGAATCGATTGCACAAAGTGACATGCATCGATTCAGTGTTCAATAACTGAACGATCAAGTGGGTATGGGCAGCCCAAACTTTCTGTATTTACCTGGTAAATAGTGGTACAAACTTATCATCTTCCTGCTATGGTATAGGAGCTTGGCTAGCAATAGGACACTTGGAGGACATAGAAGGGCATAGAATACAATACAAAGATAGACAAAGATAGGAATATGTTTGTGTATAAACAATCTTCAAGTAATGTTGGGATTGGTAGTCCTTCAGTAGAACATTAAGATTGTCCTAATAGAATAAATCAAACTGACCTAAATATAGACCTAGCGACAAGCTGTGTTGGGAAGTATCGCTTAAAAAACGACATAAATTACCTTTTATTGTTGTTACTGCTCTGAGCTGTTCAGAGCTGCAATATGATTGGTTTAAATTGGATAATCACACATGACTGGCCTTTATTACAAAGTCCCACCCACCCAGACTGCACTGCAGATACAAATAAAACTCAAGCAGATCTTAAATTAGACAGGGACATAGCAGCATATTATACTAGAGGCAAAACAATTGATGCTTTTTGGTATTTTCTAAAGAAAAAAAGCAGTGAAGGGTAAAATGAACTCGTAAGAGTGTGATTAAATGATGGGGAGGTAGACGTGTGGAAAGTAGATTTATTCTTAGGACTTGTACTGAACCTTACTTGGTAGGAAAATACCTTAAGCTTGATGGAGCATGAGTTTCCAATATATGTGAAATTAAGTATCCATTTTCCCCTTCGCTGAGTTCTCTTGGAGATTTCTCTGAATCTTGATAGATATTAAATAGATGACTAACTAATTTATTTCATACTTAACCGTTTTTCTATCATTCTTTGCAGGTTAATAGTCTAATGACAGAGGAGAAACAGTTTTCCTGTTCATGTTACTTTAATAATATTTATCTTATATGTATTGAAATGTAAGGCACAGGAGTCCATTCATAGTTCACCCATACTTAGGTGTACAGGCGTCTGACTGAATCAGAAGATAATATAACTTTCAGGCTTTTAAAAGTGAAGCATTGTGAACTACAACTAGGAGCTATCTTTACCAGCCAGAATATTAACAGAAACTTAGTATTGATACATAAAACATGACTTTCATAAGTGCAACCAAGAACAGTTAGTTAACAGTACAGAGATTCAGTTGGATATGGGGAAGGCAAGAGCAACTTACATAAGAACACCTATACTGTCACCTGTCCAATCTCCAATGTCTTCAGATTCAAAATACTTCCAACTATGTCAGATACCCAGTCATCTGGTATTGCCTGTGGTTCCTACTGACAGTCCCTACATCAACCAAGACATAAAAGCCATCAGAGGAACAGAAACTTTTAGTCAGGGACACTGGCATCCAAATGCAAAACTCTTACCAAAAACCATAGCATTTTTTTGGAAAGACTAAATATTTTTAAATGAACAAAATGGTAGCAGATACTGTGCACTGCCTGATCCAAAATGGAATTTCCACCTCTAGAAGATAAAATTTAGCAAAAAGGTTCCCTAGAGTGCACAAATGAGAAAGCCATCAATCCCTTGACAAATTTTCCATGCAGTGGTAATGGCAAGCAGATCTTTTCTCCGGCTCTGTGCATGCTGGTACTGTGGTGTATGTGAGTTGAGCTTATGCTACCCAGCTTACATAAAGAAGCTCTGCAGGTTGGGACAAGTTGTCAGAGGCAGCTACCCCGCCTCTTTGAAATCCCGCTCTGCTGGTCAGATCACAGAGCTCTGACTGTCAGAGTTGTAGTAACCTGAGGTATTTTTAGCATGTCAGACTAATTTGTCCTATACAATGATGTGTTCGATACAACAGAGCATCTTATGGTCCGAAAAATACAATGTATGCTTTAATATGGACAAAGCAAGCCAGTTTTTTTATAGCAGAAAGGTACATTTGGTAGAATAGAGCAGTGCTGGAATAAACTCTACTATAAATCGGACAGTCTAATGATCCATAACTACAAAGTAAAATATCATATATACATTTGTATAAATTGGTAACAAATAAAATAAACTATTTGGGTTTTTTTATTACTAAGACTAGTAAAGTAAGAAAAACTCTGCAATTTTTTTATCTATTTTTATTCATATAAAAATTGTCTTTATTTTACTATCTTCCTTCACCACACGACACTGAGGACACTTGGAAATGTATAGATATGCCATACGAAGGCAGGCATAGAAAATACGACTTGTGGTTCAGGAATGTGTGTGTTGTGTATATAAAAGGACAGGCAGGAGCAGTAGCTATAAAAATATTTCTTGAATCTGAATGCTGAGCAATGTCAGTACGGATGAGGCATGCAGAGATGCCAATGAAATCCTAGAGATCAATAAAATATTCATTGCTTGTTTAAGCAGAGTGTTTAAAAGGAACTCGGTTCAGTACTACTGCTAGTCTGAAAAGACTATGATGATTTACCATCATCATTATGGTAGAGAAACCTTAGTATGGTGACTTAATGTGAGAATCTTTGTTAAAACATTTGAACATACTGCTTAGGCCCTTCAATCTATTTGGTTTTTCGATCAATTCTGCTCTTCTGACAGACCAAATAGCAAGCAAAGTCTGTGTCTCACCAGAGTAGGCCAGGATGCTTTACATGCAAATCCCAAAGAAAACTTATCTTATTAATGTTTCAACCTTTTCCAAGTTTTATAAACAGAGTTTTGGGTTTGGATTTCTGCACACTTCTAATAGATTGTGCAACTAGACAAGTACCAGAAGGTGCCCAGGCTTAGGCAAAATGATGACTCTCTAAGCAATCCATAATGCCCTCCTGACAGGTCTATTGGGGAAAAGTCTCATGTGGTGTTCTCCTTAGTTCCAGCCCATCTAAGATCCATCGACCTTCAAACAAATTCCACTTGTACAAACATGATCCAGACAGCTCAAAACTATTTTATTGATCCAGTAGAAACGAGGACACTCTACTACACCTCTAGATGATGTGGTTCATCCCTTGCTGAGTTCTAATTCTTTACAATTAAGTTTCAGCAGGAGGCAAAACACATAAGAGGGAGGCAGAGGTAGCGTGTCCTCATTTTTGTGCGATTAATGAAATTGTTTTGAGCTACCTGCACCAGCATTGTGCGGCTTCATATTTTTACTAGGGGAAGTTGCTTGATCCTTGGTTGAATAAGGTTCATAAGGGTTGACAACGGTATTCATTTGTCTGCATAGAAACAGAACAATCAGTTCCGACTCACTCAGAAACTTTACAACGTGTTGGAAAAATGCTATTAGTAATGATTATTTTAGACACTTCAAAGATCTCTTCATTCCTCTGCAGAGAACCCTTACATGACCTGAGCCTTGTCCAGTTGTCGCACACAATGCTCAGATCAAGCATCAAGCACGACCATGGCCATGGTAACTTCCTGACACATATGCAAAAAATGTTTATTCCTGTATGTGGAAAGCTTTCCTTGTTAGTAAATCATAATTAGGAAGGCCTCAACTAGCTCGCTCCATGCCAAATTAACACTACTTATGCCTTATTGTGTTCTTCCATAATGGAAAATGCACAGCAGTACAAATTGTAAATTGTTTTTTAAATGCCCCTGAACATGGTATCATCAGAAGGGTTGTGAGAACAATAATATAATAATACAATACAATAAATAAGTACAATAAATAATAAAATATTGTTCTAGCATGTAAAGTTTTTGAATTTTTAAGGCAAAATTATGACTCTAAAAAACTCTACTTTGCACTGAATTTACCGCAAACTCAGCTAGTTAAATAAAAGAAAAAAGACCACCTCTACACAGCGCCTATAGCAGGCTAAGAACCTGCAAAGGTCACCTGTTGTGGTGCTTCACAGCTGAGAAAGATTTTTTTTAACCTCCTGAGCATTGCGCATGTCAGTGAAACTCAACCCAAGATATCATGGGCAGAACACACCGGAAGTTAAGCATTAAAGCTCACATTGCATTTGGTAATATCCTTCTACCTTCTGTAACAAACATATAGGCATTCTTCACCTTAGAATGCTAACCTGGCTGAATCCTCTAGATTTTCATGCTTTTGGAGCCACAGTGAACTCTTGATTTACATGTAGGAATACTGATGTCTTTTTTTAAGAAAGCCAAAAGTCTACACGCCACTAGATCAAACCAACACAAGACACTACTTGAAAGTCCTCCTTTGCTTGGTTCTTGCATAAAAATCACCATACTGCTCACAGGTCATCAGATGTATTCTTTCTCCTTAGTTGCAAGTTCTGGCACATCTGAGATCCATCAGTGATTTCCTTAACTGATAGCTCAATACAATTTTATAGATCCAGTAGAAAAAGATCCACATATGGCTTGAATGTGACATCCGGAGAGGCGGCAGATTTCCTTACATGGGTTTCCTCCAAAATTCTGTTCTTTCTGATCAGCATTCATCCATACTTTACATGTAGTTCTCATTTTTCTTTTCACGCTATATTTACTACTTCCGTCTTACTTTTCTCAAGAGCGCCATTTAAATTGGTGTTTATAGCTTTTTAGGCTCTTATTACCTTTCTTTCCTCACCTATTACTTCGCTTATCACTTACTTTGTCAATTAGATGTTAATTTATCCACCCATCAATGCCTTTGTCTGAAGCGCTCAATGTCTAATCACTTAGCTGTGTCTCAGTTACTTCCACATTCCAAATTAAACTTAAAACTTATATTTAAATACTGTTTTACTTTAAAACATATCTTCAAAAGACAAGAAAAATATAACATTTATTGACTTCACCAAATCATATCATATCATAAATCATATTTTATGTAAATTTAAGGTGATGCAGCAATGTAGTAGATTGTAGTTAAGAGTTGGATTTAGGACACTTCTGGAAGGTTTAGTAAAACCACAGCATTTGTGTTGCCTAAGACAATAGTTTTAGGCCAAAGAAAGAGGGAGTCCCTGCTGCATGAGCTACAGTAGTCCTTGTTAGTGGTGTATTTAGTGATCCGACTCAATGGATTGCGAAAGAACCTCAGGGGACACCCGTACACATGGTAGTCTTCTGAACAAAAATCTAGTATATCTATAACCCTTAACCTGTAAGGACTTTTTATCATTGAACATGGTCTAAGGCTGACAAACCAGGCAAATCCAGATGCATGCTCACAGCCACATAATATCCTCATAAGTTATGATATCCTCCAAACCCAATGCATTATACAATCCAACAATTACCTTCACACAAATGTTTTTTTCTCCTTGAGCAATTAAGGACAAGGGGACTTTAAAGGGCCACAATTAAGAAACAAGGTAAGTAAGGTTCACAACA
>CM070032.1:203803747-203815963 GCA_036250615.1 Ptychadena robeensis
CATGTTGATTTGGGATGTGGGCCACCCCATGAGGGGAGATGCCACCATATTTTGTAAATACCTTCACACAAATGTTGACTATCTCTGTTTTCAATAACCTTTTGTTGCAATAAGAAATAAATGATGCCAAGAACTCAACGATCGCACTAAAATTGAACAGAAAATTGTGACTTGTATGCCCAGCTTTAACGGTTAAGGGGAGAAAACTGAGCACAATTTTTAGTAACTGGTAGAGAAGGTTGTAGTGAGGAGAAATTATTGCTCTAGCACATTTTGTTTTTTTACATGAATAGGTTCTAAATTGAATTTTAATTTTTGACTTAACTTTAAACTTAATTTATGCAAAAAATATATGTGCTAGAACAATACCATTTTGTGTAATGTACCCTCAGCCCTCCTTTACATCAATTCTCTACCAGAAATTTGGTGATGGTGTTGATGCCATGTTCAGAGCTTTTTCAATTAAGTAGTCAAAATTTCAATGCCTAGAAAACAAAGACCAAAGGTAAGGCAAAGGCAATTTAATGCTGGATAAGATATGAGAGAGCAAACCCAAACATGAACAGAATGAATATTGCACAGATAGATGGTAAGATGGATAATATTTAAGTTATACAACAGAGGAATAACAAGTCATAATTTCTATAGGACAACATAGATGATCAAGGAAAAAGTGCGCCTTGCTTCAAGCAGCATATGAAATTCTTGTAACAACAAAAAAACACTGCTATATGTTAATTGGCCATTGTCCAGGGGTGGCATGGAAACACTTTGTTGCTATATAACTAAAGTCATAGCTAAGAGGAACATATCATTTTTAAGAAGTAGCTCTCAGCAAACAAAACAATGTGATGTTCAGATTTAGAGACATGCAAATCATCTTCAAAAATTTAATTTTACATCAGTCTTCATGTGTAAGAATATATGTCAGTCAACTGTTCTCTTTCTCCTAAAGCTGCCACTTCCAAAGAATAGCTTGGATAATTTGACTATTAAGACTTATGACAGATCCTGCTGACCAAACAGTGTCACCATAAAAGAGGATCAACCTATAAAATGGAATCCTCAAACTTTCTGAGAGAAGAGCTAAACCTTTCAGTGCTGACCATGTTAGTTTGGAAGCATTTAAATGGTATGGTAACTAACCTAAATAATTTAACAAAACCTGAGAAAGTGATGTACGTCTTAAAGGAAAAAGGCTTATTTAACTGGGGAACCTGTAATGAAATAAATGTACAATATGAGCTAAGTAAACTTCATATTTTTGGGTTTGGCTGATCTAAAATCAGGGAAGTTAAAATCTTGAACAAAGTTAGCCATATAATAATTTTAGTAATAATAGTAGTAGTAATAATAGTAATAATTAATACATTGAACTAAAATGTGAACTTAATATATGGAAAAAATACATGTGCTAGAATAATTATATTTATTTTTGTAATGTACCCTCAACCCGCTTTACATCCATTCTCCAGCCTTCGCCACCAGCAGTTTTGGTGGCGATACCATGTTAAGGGGCTTTTCAATAGAGTCCCAAATAAACTAGTCAAACTTTAAATTTCATTTCTTTCTAGAAAACACAGACCAAAGGTAAGGGGAAGGCAATGTAGTGGTGGGCAAGATATGGGAGAGAGAAACCAGAAAATTAACACAATGAATACTGCACAAAATGAAATTTTGAATGAAACCTGAGAAAGGGATGTACGTCTTAAAAAAATAGGGCTTATTTAAGTGGAGAAGAGGCAATGAGGCAAATGTATAATATAAGCAAAGTAAACATCATGTTGGTCTGGCTTATCCTAAATGAAGTTAATGTTGATAGCCTTGAATAAAGGTTGCCATATACTATGAGTTAATAAATCAGACTGATTGCTGAACATAATGAAAATCAGAATGAAATATATAAGGGAGACATTGATTGGTAATATACATTCATGCGCCAGTTTGCCAGAGGTGAAAGCACAGGGAGGAATTGTAGGGGTGAGGCAAATTATCAATGACTAAATCACTTTGTATTGTTTAGCGCACCATGCTATGATTGATATTTGTTGAGGGTTCTAGTCATATCGGATTTAAAGTAAGTAAACTAACACTATGAGTATTTACAACATTTCCCATACCATATAAGTATCCAATAGTGTTAGGCCAGCTTTACAATATATCTGGGTATAAACACTTAATAGGAAATTGAGAGTATGGGTCCTAGATTAATTTTCAGTCATCATTAAGGGAATGTTTCCACTTCTTACATGGTTTGAATTGCGGCGCTGTGCCTATGGGAGATCGCAAGCACCCAGCCATCTCCTGGGGTCTCCCGCAATTCTTGGGTAGGACCTGCAGGCAGGAAGCAGGGGGGGGGGGCATGGTAAGATGTCCTGTCCCACCACCCACTTCCTGCCTGAACGTGCGGTTAAGGACCCATGGATGGAGATGTGATTTTTAACCGCGTCCATTAATCTCTATGGCCGCGTTCAGGGGTGATAAGCCGCGCATGTCCCAGGACCGCAGCTGTGGAGGTGACCTCATTTAAATGTATAAATTCACTAATTAGACTTGATTAATATTCTAGGATTACAATACTTAAGCAGCATTTAGGAGCTGGTACAGCCTCCATAGTAAAGGTATGGGCTTACTAACAGAGGGTTATAGGTAGCAATGGGGGCAAGGTGCATAAAACTAAGAGGGAGCTCAGATAGTTTTCCACCTATACAGCTTTGTTTTGAAATGAACTATACACAGATTATCAAAATACCCCAATTCTGTCTAGTACAGTTTCTACAGTATTTGTACATTTGCACAAACACAGAGGCACTTTGTTACTGTACTCTTAGACTAACCATAGGAAACAATACGGTAATCACCTGAAACTAAGCAATTTACCACCCATGCTTCCCCCTGACCACAAAAACCACAGTCAATTGTGAATCTAACTAGGCTAGAATAAATGGAATGGATGCCGGCACAAGACCCAAGCTGTTAAGAAATGATGCCATAGCCCACCTGCAGTCACATGTGTTTTACTAACATGTCAAAAATATAGAAAATATGATATTACAGTTTTTGAATGTAGCAATATTGCTGAGAGTTCTTGAAGGGAAAATTATCAAGCTGAAGGATCAGAGCAACTTTGACAAGAACCACATTTTGATAATTAGATGCATCTCAAAACTAGTGGTCTTGTTCCTTCTATGTGGTGGTTAGTGCCCATTCTCCATGTAAGGAAGACGTAAGTTATTCAATAAGATAATGGGTGTCTAAGACGTGTCTCATCTTGAAGTTGACTTGACATTGACCATGATTAAAAAGTGACATTGCAGCTTGCTGCGCATGGGACTTTATAAGGCTATGTTCCCACATAGGCGATCAGCCGCAGGGCAGACACGATTTAAATCGTGCATGAAGATCACGGGCGGCCAATCTCGTTGGATTGCTCATGCGATTGGGCATGATTGACCAGAGATCTTCAACTGCATTTTTTTTTTAAATTGCCACCAAGAAAAATCGCTCACGTGTGGGCGTGATAGAATAATCGCATCCACAGAGAATGAATGGACGTGATATTTCTATCGCTATGGGCGCAATCAGAAAAAAAGAATCACTGGATCGCTGAACAAGACTGAATGGACGAGATCAAGGGTGATTACCACGCGCGATTTGAATCACGAGCCAAGGCGATTAATCGCCTATGTAGGAACATAGCCTAACAGTAGTCCAGGACAACTGTCTCATTTGTAGTTGGATTAGTATTTAGCTCCTGTAAAAATACCAAGGTTACAGAGCGAGAGGAACATGCATAATGCATCATACATCCTACTACCCTTGTAGAGACTAGGACTCCAGGGACTTTTAGGGCACTGATTATCATAAGGTCAAATGGATAGTAAGACATTGTAAAATAATAATAGTTTATTGTTACAACTACATGTATGCAACAGTTAAAAAAATATATAAAACTGCTTTCATACATCACACACCCAGCTGAGTAAAACATATATTTTTGTACATCTAGAATAATACAATGATAAAATGTGTTCCATATGGGGCATTTACCTACCTAGAATGGGATTCCAATCTTTCACCATCTATCCAGACCTATGACAACCCAACTTTTGGCTTTACACATACAATACTTTCATATCTTTTTCTATATTTCATATAGTGAATAAATTTTGGCTCAGGTAAGGTTCACATTATATAAAGAGATATAAGACACATTAGGATGAAATGGATGAAACAAATAAATGCAAAGAACAGAATTATTTAACTTCGAGGGATAGAATTAATGTTGCCAATCAACATCTACTTAAATAATAGAAAAGTGACGGCTTTTCGCAGGACTCCAACAGAAGATGTGCCTTTGAAGGTTACTCTTATGGCTCAATTGGTTACATTAACATACTAATATTTCAAATAAAATTGGTTTAATAAAAGATGAGAGATGAAGATGACGTGGTGTCCAAAAACAACACAAAGTTGATTGCATTTAAATACCATCAGAATAAACTTGAAATATGAGTAAAGAAGTAATGAGATGCATAACTATCAGTAAGACAAAGCTGGCATATATTAAATATACATGTACTGACTCTTTTCCATTAACAACCTCATGAAACAGGAGAGTTCTACATTTCTGGAAACAAATATTGGTGATATCATTAAAGTGGAACGCCGGGAAAAACACACCAGGACACGAACACACCAGGCTGCAGGACATATGCTTTTCATTTATCTTCTCACCGAGTTAGAATTTTAATTATTTTTAGCCAGTCTTGTGACTTACACATCCTTGTCATACCCTCTGCTATGAAAAACATGGCACTTTATACTGGCATAACTGATTTTATTGTTGGGTAATCTTTTAACACTCTGCATTTAGAGTCAATTGCTTGGTCCGCATCCAAAGCAGAAGAGATTACAAAGGGAGTTACCAATATGTTGGTTCCCCGTTCGATCAAGCTGACTTGCAATGGGACTGATTGTGGCTGCAATTGATTACCTGTGCAATCCATGGCCCATGGGTTGTCGATTGAATGGGTATCGACCCATGTATGGGGACATTTAGACTGTACAAGTAGAACTTTAAAAAAAATTATCTGTGAATGAGTATACTTTATCCTATATATGAAATATAGGAGATTATTACTAGTGATGAGCAGCATAGGCAATATTCGAATATTCAAATATTTTGCAAATAATTATACTAATATTCTATTTAATTGCACTGTGATTACCTTCAAAATGAATGGTCACATGTGGTATTTTTTTTTAACATTGCAAATATAAATTCAAAATCCATGACCATAAGCTTCCCAGTGCATTCGAAATTGCGAATATCCACCGCCATATTCACGTAGTTTGCGAATTCCCGAATAGCTGATATTCGTCTATTATATTCACAATTTGAATATTCAATATACTAATTATTACCTTCAAAGGGACATTGTATATGTACTGACCAGTAGCATCCTGATGTCATTGTGACAGAGATATAAGTTCATCACTGCACTGCTTCTTCCTTTATTGTCCAGTCACAGGCTGGGACAGGCCAATGCTAGACTGGGCTCAGCTCAAATGAGCTATGATGCACCATTGTCTTTCTAATGACATAACATCAGCAATCTTGTAAAAAAAAAACAATTGTGTGCTAAAACTCTATATACTAGATTTCACTTTAGGTACAACTAGGTATAACGCTATAGACTAAAGATATATTTTATTTAAGCTTTTGTCTATTTAGTTCATGTTTCTTATTGGACTAATTATTTACATTAATTGTTTTTACCTCAGTGGTAATGTCCTACCATTTCTTTTGCAGTGATATTAAAATGGTCACTGCCTTCAACTGTAGACCAACCTTTCTCAACATTTTTACCTCAGAGAATCAGCTTGTTTACATAATCAATAAGCTGTAAATCTTTTAAATGCAAGAAAAAGTAACACGGTGTCCCTTAGATTTGTTATTGACCCCCATACAATATTAATTTTGCTGTTAATTCTCAATAACTAGCACTCCAAGCATTAAATAAACATTGTACTGATCTATAACATATTTAGTTAGTGTGGTGGTTTTGAAAAAGCGCTGTCTTGCATTGGTGGCCAGTGTAGGTGAGAAATCCACCCACCAATGCTCAAGGACATATAGAAATATCAGAAGGATCCCTGGTTTAAAAACACTGTCATAGACCATTTATGTATTTAAAGCAAAGTTATACTTACCTTATGTATTTATTTAATATCTTACAGTTAAAATGGCCATTATAAGTGCAATCCATAAAAATTATTTTCAATCTACCTGTAATCAGTATATATATATATATATATATATATATATATATATATATATATATATATATATATAGTGTTGAGCTCAAATATTCAAATGGCGAATTTTTTTAGCAAAAATCAGCAATTTAAGAATTTAGGACTATCTCGAATATGGCGTCGAAATTTCACAATTTCGAATATTTAACTTTTTTTTCCAACAAAAACATGTTCCCGTCTGTATGGTCATGCATCACGATAATAATAATCGCAACACGATAGTAGATATCCCATTCATTTTGAAGATAATTACAATGCAAATATCTAATTGAATATTAGTCGAATTATTCACAAATTTGAATATTGCCTATTCCGCTCATCACTTTCTACATACAGTACATTACAAATGTCCTGCATATTCCTTCCCTCTAATTATGTGTTCACTGTGGTGCATCCCCTCTTCTTCTTATTGCAGTGAGCCTTTGGAAGGTAGATATCACTGCCATAAGGTGTGGAGAGCAATGTGATGGCATCATCACGCTGCACTCCATCGCTCAGAGTATCGGCGGCACCCTTTGTGTGGACATGTCAAAATCAGCCGCCGCTCGATAGGTGTGTGACCATCCCTTCCTGAGTTTTGGAAAATATGTTTTCAGCATTGACAGCAATTGTCTTTGCCATCTACTGACCATTTGTGGTACTGCAGGAACACTAACACAGGAAGACTGGCAAAAGTGCCAATGCTAGAAATGGCTACTATAAATGGTGACTTCAGAGATTCAATGAACAGCTGTTTTTTTGTGGAGCACTCCTCCATCATCATGGCAGCACAGAGGTAAGTGTAAACATTGTTTTAGTTAATTGGAGAGTTGAGAAAGTTTAGTCCAGTTTTTTCATACCCAAGGCCCTTGATTCTCTTTAACAATGTAGTCACCATTGTCTCCAACCCTACAAACTATATATATATATATATGTAGGCTATTCATCTAAGGCTGCTCTTAAGAATAAAACAGAAAAGCACTTCTATATGAACAATAGCCCTTAAAATAAAGAAAAAAATGATAAAAATCAGATCAGACAAAATTCTCACTGATGCCCTTACATGGCCTATGCCCTATTCCTACAGTTTTAAAATGAGGCACTCGCTTTAAATTTTGAAGAAAAGTGTCTTCTATGGCTATATATATATTTCTGGACTTCCAGAATCACTGCTGCAATTCATCATACACCCACAGGACACTAACACATGACTGAAAATGTCATTGATACAGTGATCAATAACACCTACTAACAAATTACTATGAACCAACACAATCTTGTTATTGGCCAAGGCAATCATGTTATGCTGGTCGAAGTGAAGAAAGCATTTGTTTTCATAAGCTGTCATTCAGTGGGAAGAATGTAACATATCGATGTAGCCGGAGAAAATAAGAGAAACAGCAATCTAAACTTGGTAAGCCCAAAATAAACAATATTTTTAATATAGCTGTAATCTACGGGTCATCCCAAAGCTGAACAGTCACAGCTTCCCAACCACAAATATGCATTAATCAATGACAAAAAGCTGTGGGAAATTTAAAGGGGGTCCTATTACACATTCAGTTTTCTCAGTTCATATTCTGAGACCAGATCTATAACTGTAATGAGATTTGCACAACATTGTTGTCAGATTTTTTTTTCTTGTGCTATATCGAGAAAATACAGTGCTTGTGGAAACAACACAGATATAGATCTGGTGGTCATATTGTATTGTTCACATATCAGTGATACATTAGATATTATATTTTATTTATTTTATTACCATTGACCCTCAATATTAAATATAGTATATCTAATGTTTGTTTAGTTTTTTATTTTTAATTAATTTAATTTTAAATCCTATATGTATGTCAGTAGGCAGTTCTGTTCACTTCCTGTCCTGTACATTCATTGCAAAGTAGGAAACTATCTTCCATTGTGAGGCAAAACCTCTCTGGAAGTTTTCTTAGGAACAAATGTTCCCCATCAACAATTTAAGGTCTTTGGCAGCTTAAAATTTTAGATATAACCATCAATTTAACTTTGTGTAAAAAGACCAGTTCCTAAATTGGGAAACAGACATTGGTTACAACCTGACGAGTGTTAAAACTCTATCCAAGCCCCTCCTCCCCCAAAAAAAATTTGAAGAAAAGAACACATTCTTCTGTGCCCCCAATTCAGAGATATATTGTCCATAAAGAGTCATCTCTCATCGACCACACACGGGTCGATTTTGTGTTCGATACCTAAAGGATTGATCACAGTGTGTGTTTGTGTGGGGATTGAACCCGGACACTCTAAGAAATGTCAATGGAACAGGGAACCAACATGTTGTTAAAACCCTGTTTGATCGCCATTACTTTGGATGAAAACAAAGGATCCATGGAAATCAATTGCACAAACTCTGCAATCGCTAAAGTCGTGAGTATCGACCTGTGTATGGCAACCTTTACAATCTTCAAACTCTGCAATCGCTAAAGTCGTGAGTATCGACCTGTGTATGGCAACCTTTACAATCTTCAGAGACAGGTACACCTAAAGGAATGGGCCAATGGGTTATACCTATGTAGAGAATTAAATAGAATGTACGTTAAATGTTCGGGCCAAGCTCAGAAAATGTTAACCCCTTGTCAAGCAATTTTTGGGGTTTGAGAATGGTAAAAATAAGACATGCAATGCATGAGAGTAAGGCAACTAACAATAAAATAAGACATATGTGTACAGTTTTGTGTTAAAATGGAAGTACACTGAACTGATATGTCAGTTTTTGTTAACTGTTAAACCATTCCCTCCCTATGTTATGGAGACATGGAGAAAAAATTGCACAGTAGCTGCCTATGGTGACAGCATTGCTACTCAATACATATAATGAAGGGTGAATGTTGTCACTCTATTATTATTATTACTACCTTTTCTTTATAAAATGCTAACATATTACATAGCTCTGTACTTTGAAAGACAACACAAGGCAACATACATGTACAATCTATGACACAGGAGGAGAGCCTGCCCCATGGAGCTTTCAACCTAGAAAATTATTGGAAGAAAAACACACAATAGCCAACCAATTTAAGTAAAGATAAGATGCAAAATATAACGCAAATGTTTTCAGGTCTAAATACATTGTACAGTTAGGCTGTAACATGTTTTTGCATAGGTTGTTTATGGAAGAATTCTCCAGATACCCCTCACTGGGAGTAACCTACCAGTTTGCATAGAATATTGGATGAGAAGACGTTGGAGTTTATCTGTTTGTCAAAAATGTTGCATCAGGCTAAACAAAATGAGGTCTGTTGTCTGTACAACCACCGAGATCAATGGCTGACATTGATTTCAAAGCATTTAGCTAAGGGCACATTTCTGTTGATCAAACTGTGCCTGTAGCTCTCTGCTAGTGAAAAGAACAGGGTGGGAGTAGAGGGTCAAGAAAGACAACCTAATTGAAATGCATAGGACCTGCAAAACATATTGTATAGAGCAATGTATAGGCAAAGCTATATTTCATGTTTTACAGCAATACTCTTTCTTTCTGTGTTTCTGTGTTAGTTACAAAAAGATGAACGTATCTTAATCTGGCATATGTCCCACTCAAGTTTTTGTTCAAGTTGTACAATTGACCAGCACCTACTCACCCAACTGTACAAAGAGAGGCTCCAAATGGGCGCAATGCACACTGATCGTCCTTTACTGTTACTACTGCCATCAGCTGAACATCAGTATGTGGGAAGATTGGCTAGGGCACAATGCTTGCCTTACCATTTCATTTCCTGAAATCAGTTTAAATGCCTAATATGTGTATTTCACCAGTGATAAACAAAAACACAATGTTTGTTCTTTTCTGATTCGTGATGTTTTTTTCATTCTGCCACTTGGCAGTCCAATACCTACCTTGCCTAATGCAGTGCTTGAATATTAATCATCTAATTTGGAAATATACCTTGAGACACTGATGTGCACAGGTTGGAAGTAGGAAAATCTCCACAGCCTAAATTGTCTATTTTTTCACTGATAAGGGTAAAGCCCCCCATACACCTTCAGATTCCTCCATACAACTTTCATGAGACCTACCAACAACTATGTAGTATAGTGACCTCCCTGATAGAATACATAGTGATTGGAAGGTGTAGAAAGGTCCTCCTATTACATGGTTTTGGTAGAAGAAAAGTTGGTTGTACAGAAGTTGCATGGTAATTGTATGTGGTGTATGGGGGGCTTTAGAGAGGAATTATAAAATGCAAATATGAGTCAAATGGTGTGTCATAAGCTTAGGGATGTAAACTTGTGTGACAGTCCTTCTTATAGAAATATCGGTGTATGGCCAGCAGAGGTTGGAAGTAATGTTGTAGAAATATCCAAACTTGATTTGAACCTTTAAAAGTTGCTACCATGTGCTGGTCATATGCCTGAGACAGGTGTCAACAAGATCAGGCAACACATTTGTTGAGTTATCTGAGGGAATGGTACACCTATTTTTTTAAATACTTCTGGCCCTGGAGGTCTTGGCTGTGAATAGTCAGCATTATATCTTAATATAAAGCTCAATACACACATATTGGTACCATTGGTCCCTCAACAACTACATGTTAAAACAATACATAGTTTGGGTACATTTTATGTCGGGAAGACTGATAAAACACCAGAAAGTGGGGATAGTGGGAAGTATTTTCTTTAGGGTATTTTTTTAGAGTAAAACCCATGACTAGCTCATAATTCAACACTTGTTTAGGTTCAATGCAGGACAAATGTTGGCTGTTGGCCACTATTGTATGTCATGATGTAGGTAGACTGATAAAACACCTAAAAATGGGGATAATCTTGAGGTAAAACCTATAGCTTATAATTCAACACTTCTTTAGGTTTAACACATGACTATTGGTGGCTGTTGGCCACCATTGTATGTGATG
The DNA here is from genome assembly GCA_036250615.1 of Ptychadena robeensis. Classification (NCBI taxonomy): domain Eukaryota; kingdom Metazoa; phylum Chordata; class Amphibia; order Anura; family Ptychadenidae; genus Ptychadena; species Ptychadena robeensis. The sequence goes on from CM070032.1 coordinate 203,814,931, forward strand.
ATGTTGGGAGACTGATAGGACACAGGAAGTGGGAATTCTGAGGAATATTTTGTTAAGGGTGAGACCTATGACTTTATTATGCAACACTTCTCGAGATTTAATGGAGGACTAATGGTAGCTGTTGGCCACCACCATTGTATGTGAGGATTTTGGGGAGCCTGATAAAACACCAGAAAGTGGGGATAGTGGGGAGTACTTCTTTAGGGTATTTCTTTAGGATTATAAATCTCATAATTCAACGCTTCTTAACCGCCCTAGCGGTCGGGACGGCAGCATCTCATCCAGCGCTGCAACTGCTAGTATAGCACTGGACGAGGTGCTGCCGTCCAGTACAAATCGGGGCTCTGGCAGAGCATACTCACGCTGTCAGGGTGTCCCCATGCGACATGCCTCTTCGGATGCTCGTGTCTTCCCCCCCCCCCTCCGAGTGACGTGATGACTCGGGGAGGCGGTGGGAAATTTGAACAGTAAATAGCATGAAAGCAGTTTTCTATGTAGAAAACTGCTTTCAAACTGCACCTATGTACTAAACATCACTACAATAAAGTCCCTGATGCCCCACATGTGCCCATTTGCAGTAACCCTGTCTTCTCTGGTGTGATTTCATCACACCAGGTTAGAGAGGGTTAACTGCAAATGAACACATCTGGGGCACAAGTGACTTTATTGTAGTGATGTTAAGTACATAGCAGCATGGCTTTGTTCCCTAATTTTTATGTTTTCTCATGAATTTTATAAAAAAAAAAGTATGTTTTTATTTTACATAATTGTTTGTTTCAAACATTATTATATTCAGGATGTCTATTAGACCCTTGTGCGGACATATTTTGGGAAGTTACAGGCCTACGACATAAAGAAAAATTTACCATTGAAGTCTATGGTCCACTTTTGGTACAGAAATCTGGACCTCTGCAGTGCGCTAGGGAGGTTAAGGTTTAATGCTGGCCACCATTGTATGTGCTGTTGGGGAGACTGATAAGTAGTGATGAGCGGCATAGGCAACATTCGTATTCGCGGCATGCCGCGAATTTTA
>CM070032.1:203833192-203845951 GCA_036250615.1 Ptychadena robeensis
ATACCTAACGCACCTGGGAATTTCCCTTTTTTTTATCATGATGAAACAGTGCAACCACCCCTCATCGCCCTGGATTGCGCCCATAGAGAATGAATGGACGCTGTCAAAAATCTTATACACACTCGATTTTTGACCGCGTCCATTCATGTCTATGGGCGCGATCGCCCACAGCTGCCCGCCGTCAAAAAAGCAGTAACCCTCCCAAGTGGGGACAAAGCTGTTTAAATTCAAAAACCACGCCGCGGCCGACCACACAAGTGGGGACAGGACCTTAGTTACACGTCAGTCTGACGCTTCTTTTGACTGTCAATAGACATGTCATACATCAAGTCTCCTCCATGTTTATGTTGACACAGGATCTTATGCAACTAAAGTGCCAAGACCAAGCCCTTAAAGAAATTAGAGCTTTCTGAGGGTTCAGACCTAGTGGATCAGGTATCAATTATATCATTTGATTTCCTGCTGGATCTCAATGGCCCCAGTAGGACTCCTCCCTATTTTATCTCAGTTTCAAAGGTTAGCATCCTTTACAAACACTTAATGAAAGATATTGAGGGGCATTTTATTGAGAACTGCGAACATGCTATGTTTAGCCGCAAACTGTCCGCCGGGCGAATTTTTCGGCCATTACTACACAAAAGCCTTAAAAATTATTGTAAATAGGAAAATGCCTCAAAGTCATGTGATAAGAGCACATTCTGAACTTTGTATGAAATACACATTGTGTAAGTGATTAAAGATAAGAGAGACAAGTTATTAATTTCGCAACAAGCTTTTACATAAAGTGCCAAAAACATATTGACTGTCTCATCCAGAGAAGCTCACCCACATACACTTAACTCACATGCAGGAAAGTATGAACCTTTATACAGGATCTATTGTGCTGTCCATATATCACATACTCCATGTGAATGAACACAACCCCTGAAAACCAATTACACAGCTTCTTCTTTTTTATATGCAGACTCGCTGGTCTTCCTAAAATACAAGACTTATCTCAGAGAGAAGAAAACATTCTGCTTTGCTCATCTCCAATTTGAGGCTGTTTATTTGAGGTTGAGCTTTTTGATGAATTTCAGTATTACACACATTTACAATCTCATGAATTATGTATCTCCTTCTGTTCTAGAGTTCATGATGATTCTCTAGATCCCCATTAAGCAACAATTTCAACACAGTCAGTTTCTGTAAATTGTCTCTAAATATCTTTTGAGTGGAACAGAAAGGGAAAATAGTCATTGAAAATATTTCTCTCTCTCTTTCTGCCTCAAATGTTTCCTTAAAAAAAAAAAAGAAAGGATTGATGGCTGCGTCTTGGATAAAAGTGCACATATGACTTGTAAAGAAAAACCTCTAGGAAACCTTAAAGAGTGGCCTTGTTGTGTTATACAGAAGCCCATTGAGAGCTGAGTGTTTTAAAATGTACTCTGTACTGCGAAGCCTTTGCTGTACATGACCTGGACAATACTTAGACAGGCTCTCCACTTATTATGTTTTGCATAATTGTGAATCCAGCGGGCTATGAATGCACAATGCATTGAATAATATAACATCTGCAAGTTACACAATAATGCGATGTTAGTTGCAAATGATATGCATAGATTAACCCCTGCTAGAGGTCACTACTTGATGATGGAAACAAAATGTATTATACATAAATCTGTCTCGCCACACAAAAACATAATTGTTTAAATAGCCCCAGCAATTATTTCGATAGAAAAGCAAGATTATTTTGATACTTTTGCATACAGTACTAGTTTCAAGCACTTAAATTCTGTTTTGTTTGATTGAGTTAACTGTTTAGTAGGCAGAGAGGGTCCACAGACATGCAAAAGTTTGAAATGCAGCACACAGAACATTTGTATTCCCTAACGAGCCCTGTAAGGTTTTAGCACGGGTTGATACACATGGAAAGATTTTGTTGCTGATGGGATAAAATGATCAGATATCCAATAAAATGAAAGTTATTATAAAGAATAAGTGAATATTCAAACAAAGAGCATTTAGGCTTTCCCAAATCTTAGATTAACCTACCCTAACCCACCCTCTATTGTCCGTTTCCATGTAATAAATCCATATAGTCTGTCACCCTCAGAGAAAGAAGAAGGTGGCCTTTAATACAAGACTATGTAAACTGCTGTGGGAATAATAAACCTATCGACAGAGGAAAAAAACAGTGACAGAATACCCCAAATCTTGGTAACTATAGCTGGAAGAAGGGGAGGGTGGACTAAGGAATGTTAAGGTCTCCATACATGCATAGATATGCGATAGATAGATGTCCGCTTCAAGCGCTGATGTCACACCATGCGCGTTCACGAACATATATCTAGCGCCCATCTTATGCAGCCTGTGTTCGAGTGGGATCAACCAATCCCGCTCAAAGACAGGTCTGTCAAACAGGTAGCAGTCCAGGGTCCCCATTCGAAGGATTGACTGGGAATTGGGTGCCTAAAGTGGTGTGCCTTGAATCCCATCAAAACAAAGGAAATCCAATCGCTGTGGTGACATCATGACGGCACCATACTGCACTCGAACAGGTCATCTGTTGAGTACACATGGTGCCGTGTATGGGCATGCTAAAGCCCCCCATACACCTTTAGATCACTCCATACAATTTTCTTTAGATCTATCAACAACTATGTAGTGCCTGGTCCTCCCTGATAGAAAACATAGTGATTGGAAGGTTTAGAAAGGTCCTCATATTACATTGATTTGGTAGAAGGAAAGTTGATTGTACAGAAATAGTTTGGTAAGATTGTAAGGTGTATGGGGGGGGGCTTTAGTGTAAGAAAGGATAAGAACATTCCACAGTATGCAGTGTTTACACAATAGACTGAACATAAGCATTAAAGATGGTCAAATTTTTCGACTAGCTGACTTTGTTAGGCTTTGCAAAGCCTCTCAAAATGGTATCATCACCAGAATTGCTGGAGATGTAGAGAAGGGCTGTGCGAACATTTGAAAAAAAAAGTTTTGCTCTTTCACATGTAGTTTGTGCATAAACGAAGTTGAAAATTTTGACTTGACTTTGAACTTAATTTGTGTGTTGAAGATCGTATTGAGTCGATCATTGAAAATCGATTCCTTTTTTGAATCAAAATCGAATTGGATCCAAAAATTTTATCCAAGTTGAACATAAAATCAAGAAATCAGTTTATAAAGTTTTATAAAGGTTACAATGTTGTGAGTTATTTGCAAAGCCCCTGAGAATGTCACCATCACTAGTGATGGCCGAACATCAGCCAGATCCATCCGTGAATGGGCGGATCTGACTTTTAAAGAAGTCCGCCTGTTCGCGGACAGATTCTAGGTGGGGAATTTCAATCTGAAAAGCCGGACGGGCAGTTTGGCCATCACTAACCATCACCAATCTTACTGGAAATGTAGAGAAGGGTTGAGGGTATACTACAAAAAAGAAAGTATTGCTGTAACACAAATATTTTTGCACTAATTAAGTTTACTGTAAAGTTGACTTTTACCATTTACGAAAATACTACACATGCTAAAGCAATAATTTTATTTCCAATAATATTCTCACAACCCTTCTGTGAGGACGCCGGCTGTACAGGGTACCGCCTGCTGGTGGCACTGTGCTTGCCCTTCCCTGGGTTGTTTCCACAGATACCAACAGTTGGCTCTAGCCACCTGCTGGTGACTGTGATAACAACCCAGGAAAGGGCAAGCACAGTACCACCAGCAGGCGATACCAGGTACAGCCGGAGTCCTCACACCTTCACTACATACCCGGTAATTTTATTGATGATACCACGTTCAGAGACTTTGTAATCAACTCATAAAGTCAGCTATTCCTAAATATTCAACCATCTCCATTTAACAGCCTTTGTGCATTTGTATCTCACAAACAATGGATTTGCTCTTTATTCAGTTTTTTATATTGGATATGAGCCACTGAAGTTCTGCTTTTGGCCTTTTAAACCTATTGCTCATGGGAATATATTTTGCAGTGTGTTTGTGTACAGTTGATTTGAAACATTCCCATTTCTGTTCTTTGTTCTTTGATGATCAGTTTATTTTAAAAGTATAGTTACACGCATTTGTCTGAGACTGCCTTGAAATGTGAATGACCAACCTGGCTTTCTTCCATCAAGACATCCGAGAATTCCAGTTTTGTTCTAAATTACATAAAAACTGCTTTACAAATTCTTTAGAGTCTTCTATACAGATCCTCGAGGAGGGCAGTTCTGTTGATCTATACATGATTTATATTAACCAGACATATCTGGAGTCAATCAGATTCAACACTCTATATTGCATCAATCTTATTTTGTCTTCAGAACTCCTAGTAGTAAGCAGAGTGGAATGTTTTCATTCTGTAATGCATGTTATGTATGTTATATACTGGAATGTAGAATGTACTGTATATCATTTTAAAAAATTTACTCTTCTCAGCGATTTCCATTGAACTTTTCAACTACATAAAGTAATTAGTTTCAGGTGTTAAAACACTGCGGTAAGAAAATACGTTTTTAAGATGACTCTGGAGCATGACCAAAGAGTAACTCCCCATTAGTAAGTGCAAACTGAAGGCTCTGAAGAATACCCAATCATGTAAAGGAAAGATGTAAAAAAATGTACTTCTTGCTTGCACATTATCATGCCTGTCAAAACCTCCTATGTTGTTGGCTGGGAATTTTTTTTATGCATCTTTCCAGGCCAAATCTCTATTTTAATAAATCCTGCATATTTCCTGGGGTTTTGAAATCAGGGTTACTTAAGAGGGAGGGGCCGTTACTCTACCTCCTAAGTTCCCACCCCACTTGTGCAGATGATGTGTGGGATGGGAAGTTTAGAGGCAGAATAGCGCCCCCTAGTAAATAAGAGGGAGAGGTCTTCACTTCCTGTATTTGGATTGCGGAAGTGGCACTCCACCTCTGCACTTTTGGGCATTATTGTACACAGAGATATTGGTATGCTACCAACACTGCCAATTTTCCACAGAAGCATTAACCTCCCTAGCGTTCTGCCCCTACCATGGCTGCAGTGTACATAGTACACTGCATAAAATGCCTGTCCAAGTCGTGGGCGGGAAAGTCGACACCCCTCCCATTAACATGGAGGTCTATGGCGTCACCTTGGTTGTGCAACCCCTGTAAATGCTGCGGCAGAGAAAATCGCCACAGCTTTCCGTGTATATGCATCGTTCATGAGGAGCCCAGCCTGTCCAGAGTTAAACTCCGTATGAGCTGGGCTCATCATTAACGCTAGGGAGTTTAAACCCTCTTCCTATCAATAACAATGCATATCTCCCCTGACACGATACTGCATGGGCATACATATGTTCACAAGTCCATTGAAAAGCAATAGGTGTGCCAAAAAGTGGCTGATGTGGATTTTTGCGTTAATACAAAACCAGAAAATGTGTAAAACAAGTGCCTATGTTTTTGGACCTGTTAACGACAGGTGGGACAAGCCCCAAGGGCATACATATAAAGTACTGAAAGCTCAATCTGCACCCATGCAACCATTGGCATCCATTTAAACAGGAATAGTTTTGTACCTATTAATGATAATCAATTTTCTTTAACTTAACATTTCTTTAACAAAAAAAAACATGATGCAGTCATTCTGTTATGTATGATAGTTTATATTGTATCACTGATGATTGACACACAATGTTGTCAATGGACTACACATGGCAAAAGGAAGAGAGGTTAATTTTGATACCTAGACGTGTTTCATGGGTTAAGCTCCTTATTTTTAAATCAAAGGTTACTTTTCCATTGGACCACAATTTTTGTATAAAAGGTAGGCTGCTGGCAGGGAATATGGCCAGCAGACAAAGGAACAGTCGAAACAGTTAGGTTATATGACAATGCTTAAATCATGACACAAAGGATAACAGACCTTGAGCAAAGGAAATATTGTCTGAGAAATAGTGTTTGAGTGACAACTTATAATGGACAACATAGTCTAAAGCCCCAATAGATTTGACATAATATCCCTGTTGGTGCAAATTATAGCCCTTGTGAATATAGCTCAAAGGTCCCGATACGACCATTTATGCTCTTTCTTCAGATTGTAAGATCCAGAGTCTTCAGAGAGAAACACCTGACGTATTAATGGAACAAGCATTGCGAACAGAATAATGACATCTCTATTTTTATGACGCGTGGAAGAGGTTATGTACTGTATAGTACATAGTTGACATCACAGAGTCCTTGCCTTGGAGGACGTACAACTTATCTCTTGGCACCTCAGGCACAAAACGGAGAATGTGACAAGGAGATGACAAGGTAATCAAACAAAGCTTTTTTCGCCTTATATTCAATGTCAGAGTCACTGTCATAACCTTTTAAAGGAGAAGTATACATGGTGTGTAAAGTGTAATGTCAGTCCTTTATACATTAACCTGCTGATCAGTCAGGTCCCATGTATCCAGGTGCCAACATTAATTTCCTTTTCCCAGCCAGAATCAAACCTCCAGGTTCCTCATGTCATCAGGATAGATTTAAATATGACTGACATGTGGGAACAAAAGATTGTGTTATGGGTATACAGATACTTGGAAGAATTCCAAAATTAAAATGGTAACTGGCTAGATTTAATCAAGAAGCCACAATTTATAAAATGGGGTTGTTTGGATGCTCTAGGTGACACAAAGGGTATCTATCAAAATCAAAAACAAAAATACAACCGTATTATAACTGCCAAATGGCCATGAACAGCTCTTTCGACAGCTAGTGTGAATATGCAAAAGTAAACTTCAAAAAATCCCCTGTTCCTCTATGACTATGTTTTATTTGGCTAGAGATGGGCAAATTTTTGGACTAGCTACCATTGTGAGTTAGCATTGCAAAGCCTCTGAGCATGGAATCATCACAAATTGCTGGAGATTTAGAGAAGGGTTGTGGGAACATTTGAAAAAAAACAAAAAACTTTTGCTCTAGCGCTTGTAATGTTTGCATAAGTTAACTTCAAACTCAAAGTAGAAATTTCAACTTTGGAAATTTTGACTTACATAAACTACACATGCTAAGGGAGGAAAGGCGAATGCCTCTCTCCCTATGTGCTGACACCCAGCACAGCCGGCAGCTGTCTGCCACATGGTTGATCGGCCAAAACATTGGGTCATAATCTATACGTGTATGGGGGGCTTACCACAATGTTTAAGAAGGCTATACATATGTTTTGTAGAGAGTAGAGGATAGTGGATGAGTGAGAAACTCTCAACATCAAGGACAGCATACAATAGCTCTGGTATTTGTTGTTTAGGCCATGCACCTGACAGAGTTACAAACCCTCAAAAAGTGTCAGCACTGGACATTACTTCTTGTCTGCTAAGAAAATCGTGGTAAACTCCCAAATGAATTCACACATTGCACTAACTATAATGGAGTTCTATCTTTTTACCAATCTATAAAAACATCAACATAAATGGAAAAAAAAACATTTTGGCCTGTCTTCACTTGCTTTGGTGAGATATATCCTACAGCAGCAATTAAACTAGTTTTGTTAATCATGCTGGAGCCCAGAATGAGATATTTGGATATTTGTCCCCCATAAATAATTAAAAGCTCTGGCGGCAGTCTCTACTCCATAATTGGATTTATACTATTATTTTGCATACTTGTTGGCAACACGGCCAATATTTTAAGACGGGATTGACTTGCCAAAACAATATAATTTCTTGGCATTAATAAAAGCAAGCCAAATTAGTAAATCCAAAGGCAATTTGAACTGTAAATTAAGGTTATTATTTCTTGTCAATAGCATTTTCCCCTCTAAATCTCCCTTGTGTCCTTTCTAAATTTTCATCTCCAACATTGCAGATTCTTAGACATTTAGTAATGACAATAATTTCACTGTACTGCAAGTATGAAAGGGAGAACAACATTGTCAGAGAGGTTACATTCCATCCTCATATCTCTAGGCAACAAACACATACTTAAAATTCTTAAGCGTTAACAGGTGCTTATCAATACTGTTTCAACTAGACTGCATTGAAAGGACTAATAAATCTGAACTATAATTTCAAAGCCGAGGCATACACATATATACACAGTACAAAACAGTGGCATTATTAAACTATAGAACTATATATTTATATATACTATTCAGGTAAGGGAGAAGGCATTACAGTAAGTCAGGCATGTCCAAAGTCCGGCCCAGGGGCCATATGCATCTCTTGTTTAAGCCCAAATCCTCAGTCAAAAATTCAATGATATGAAGAGGTAATCTGAACTGTGACAACAGAATTTAAATCCCAGAGGAGGGGGGGGGGGGGGGTGACACAAACAGTTTTGTTTTTGTATACATGGCTGAAGATACATTGCTGCAAAAGGACTCAGATCTCACTCAAAAACCAGAGCTCATGACTCGATTTATGATGCGGTTCCCGGCAGCAGCATGATCACATCAAAGCTCTGCTGTGTTTCCAGCTCCAATAATGCTTTGCATGGAGACCCGCAAAGCAATGGACATTGACCATGGTTTATGGTCATGTCCGATATCCCTGTTTTCGAGCGGGATGGCAGCATTAGATATGGGCAAGATAGATGGCTGTGAGCGTGCATGGCCCATATCTATGCGTGTGTTCCCTGCTTTAGTTTGATAACTGCAGCACATTCTTTGGCTGCATTATCATAAACATTATCCCTATGATCAGAATGCAGCATTAAGGTGAGCAGTGCTGGAAAATCTTCTCATTGATTCTCCATATTCCATAAATAGTGAAATGGCTAGGTAAAATGTGACTATACAGCCGGGGGGACTACAAGATCCATGCCTAGGGGCGGCCTTTATCAGTGTCATAACCCCCTACACCATGCCTATTGGTATAGTACTTTGTAATTAATGTTAATGTTGGTCCCCACATATGCTCACCTCACCAAACCTGTTGCTGTTTGCAAAAGGTTTGAACCCTTACAAAAAAGTAATCTAGCTAGCTTCTTTGTGACCATAAAGACACTGGCTTATGTATTGGCCAAACTTTATGCAGAGCAATGCTACTTTTCATACGCTCAAGAAAAGTTTGGTGACACAGTTGCTCACACAAAATGTTGTCTTTGGACTTTCCCTTGAGCACTAAATAGCCATTCATTGGCAACAAAGATCAAAGCAGAGATTCCCTAAAAGCAGAATTAATGCTATCAGTGCTTGAAATCCTCAAGAGGACATTTTACCACTAGAATAAAAGAGTTGATGCCATTGTATTGTGCCTGTAGGGATTCCAACACATGCCTAAGGATTCCATGTTCCATGATGTATAGCCACACTGAAGTGAAGCTACATCTAGAAATGTTCATTTTACCCAATCAGAACAATGAAAAATTATTTATATTATTGCACCGAAAAAGTATTGAACTTCCATGCCTACAGCCCACTATGTGTGCATATGTGAGCATTATGTGCTTCTAACTGCTGCTCCCAATAGATTTGCATTGACATATGGGGATGTGACTACTCTGCTCAGCGTTGTTCTCTTTGCTGAAAAGAAAGCTGCAATGCAAGGATCTCCCTGCTATTATTTCTTTTACACTGTGGACCTTTTCACAATGACCTTCAGTAGTGCTGAATGATTACTTTGTCAGACATACATAGTTGGCAAAATTTTCTCTGGATTTCTGGACCTTGTTTAATCTAAAGTAATTCAAAATCTAAAACTATAAAGCTGGGCATACACGCCTCGATGAAGAAACAGATAAGAGCATCATTGTGCGCCGTGAGCGTTCACAGCGCCTGATGTTGGTTTAATCTGTTATAGGATTTGAGCCATTAACGGTTCCTTGAAACAGGTTTCCAACATGTTGGAAATCTTTGGTCGAAATCCATTACTTTGAATGGGGACTGCGGTCTCCATTCAAAGAAATGGCCGGGCTGCCAGCTGAATGGCACACAGGTGGCTGTGATCAGCTAGCTGCCAGGGGGGGGCCAGCACATCTATGTGTAAGGGTAGGGGGGGCATGCAGGCCTCTCTCTGTGCTTCTGGCTGGGGAGAAGCAAAGACCCGGGTGACAATGGGGAAACCAGGTCACGATTAAACAGGAATAAATGTCCCATGTGGTGCACATTGGTTACCGTTCGATTGACTCCCGATCAATCACAGTGTGGGGATGTTAACCATGCTTGATTGTGCTCTAATCTATAGTCAAATCCAGCTGTGGATTCCTTTCAACCAATCCCACTCGAAAACAGCTCTGTCAAGTAGGTAATGGACATGTCCATAAGTCCTTCTCGAAAATCATTTTTTTGAATAGGAACCCTGAGAATCTGGCACCTAAAGTGGTGCACTTTGATTGCCATCCAATCGATGGGCACCCGAGCGCAGTATGATGACGTCATAGTGACGCTCGAACGGGTCATCTGTTGAGCGCCCATCAAGCCATGGATGGACACCTTTAGAATGTTACCGCAATGCAAAAACACCAAGTTCTAGCAATAGAATGTTTTACACAAATACGCCACTTTGATATGTTAACATTTGCATTGTATTTCTGAACTTTTGGTCTATCAAATAGACATGTTAATTACAGATAAACAATACAAAGTGGCTTTGAGGTGTTCAAATAAAGTAAAAAGTCACAACTAGCAGAGACTTGCTCCCTTATTACCCTCCATTTTGTCATCAAAACTTCCCCCTTAAGCCAGAGAGATGTGAGCAGCAGATAGTAGACATTCAGGAGAGGTCTCAGCAAGGCTTTGTTATCATCCAGCCAGAAGTTATGGAAGCTCATTTAAAGTAATGTTGAGAATGCATTTAAAATTCACATGCCCTTTTCTCTCTCCAGCTTTGATAAATATCCCCCCTCTAGCCCTCTATTATTCCCCTTTTAAGACTCGTAATTCATGTGCAAAATACTTTCCGCAAATACGCTGCCTTTTTAAGTGAGCTGGTGAGTTTGCATATTCATAAGGTAGGAGACTGCCTTCTGAGCACCAATTATTGCTCATTAAAGTATCTGCTGATTTTCACTGTCAACAACATCCAACGTGCCTCGCGCTTTGCAAAGTCACCTTTACAGTAAAGAAGACGGCCTACAGCAATACTTCAATTTTCTGTTTAGCTAGGTCTTCACAGATAACCCTTAAATCGGCCCGCGCAGGAATATATTATGTGTCCCTTTTATCTGCAATGTTCCCTTACTACCTTTTATTCTAATCACCGCCACTGTCCATTTCCAAATCACTTCACAAGTCTCTTAGTTAAAGCAATATGTGACTAATCAGCACTGGTGATATGATTGCCGAATTCTAATTAATGCAACACATTTTACTTTTTCATTTTTGCCTAGGACAATGATGCATTTGTATACTGATGATAAAGATGTAAATTCAGGATAATGGTAAAATATGCTGCTATTTATATGAAGGGCAGCTCAACGATCCCCATATTCTATACCACTGCAGCTTATAGAGACATTTAAGGTCCATTCACACCTATCCAACGTGGTGTCACAGTAATGTGCAATTGAACACGCATGTTACCGAAAGTCATGTGTACCGAGACTTTGTGGTGTGAAGCATTTTAAATGGCACCCAATGCATTAAGGCAATAGAACTACATTCACATGAGTTATAGATCTTAACAGCCTAGTACCATACCTGATATATGTCTTTTCTTGGTGTATTGCCATGTTTTGGTTCATTGTCAGTGCATTAAAGCAGGGTACAGACGGTTCGATATTCGAGCCGTCCGATGTAACCTACAGCAGCGTGGTGACGTCATCATGCTGCTGTCAGATATCGTCTGAGCCAGGGAGACAGCTCTGTTCTCTCCCCAGGTCAGAGACCAGCGGTCTCTATAAAAAGCATCGGACATCGGCCGTATTTACGGTCATGTCCGATATGGCCCGCTCGAAAAAAGCGATGGCCACATATTATATGGGCCAGATAGATGGCCGTGAGCCCGCACGGCACTCAAAGTGGCCATCGATCTGGCCCATATCTGCAGGTCTGTAGCCTGCTTAAGTCCTAACCCAAGACATGTTAACATTTAAATGTGCATTATGGCAGTGGTTCCAAAAGGTATTCCAGTGGGGTGCGGACTCTCATTCTTATCCTTTGTTTCAATAGGGAGGGGGGGTTGGATAACATTCCTAAATAGATAAGGGGGACTTGGCAAGGAAAGTTTGGGAACCACTGCATAATGGCATGTTCTTTAATATAAGGTACACAAGGGTCTTAATAGATGCCTAAATACTTTCACGTTACCCATGCATGTAAAGTGACCAGGTCACCTTACAGCCCATCCGCATCTTTGCACACAAGTAAAGGTACAGTAATATTTGTCATGCTTAAGGTGCCCATACACACATATATATATGTTAGATCGATGGCCGCTTTGAGCACCGTGCATGCTCATGGCCATCTATCTAGTGCATATCTAATGCGGCCATCCCTATCTCAAACAATCCCCCTCAAAGACAGTAAATCAGTCAATGTCCATTGACTACTGTCCCCATCCAATTGAGGGATAATCTGGCCTTGTATGGGCTTTAGTCATGAATGCTGCATATATATAACCTTGGATTCTGCTTGTTCTACCCTGGAGTGACCCTATCACTTCCCTATTTTAGGTCAAAGTGACATGTTCTTAATAAAAAAAATTCTCTGACCCATATATATTCTATAGCAGTTGGAACTCAATACTGGGCACTGTCTGGTGTTAGAGGATGCCACCCCTCCATGTGTTGGAATAAGTGTGTCTAATTTTCCACCATTGTCTCAATCTGCAGGTATTTCTTAGCAGCGTAGAGATGACTAGTGTTGAGCTTGAATATTTGATTTTCGAATATT
>CM070032.1:203853702-203866954 GCA_036250615.1 Ptychadena robeensis
CGAACATGCGATGTTCGCCGCGAATAGTTCTCCGGCGAACAGTTCGGGCCATCACTACCATTAAGCTGCAGCCGATCGTAGGTCCATTGAACGGGTATTGACCCTTGTGTTTTGGCTGTACTTCTCAATGTTTTTGGTCTAATACCTGTAGCTTCTGGACTTGTGTCCTACCGGGACAACTACTAGACCAGGGGTGTCAAATCTTGCCGTAATTATATTTGGCTCGCCAAGACTGATCTTTACATTTCATTTAAAAAGTGAATTTGATTTCACAGGTGTTAAAGTACTAAGCTTTGCTTGTTCCAGAATTATTGTTTAAGCAAAATTTGTTTCCATATGAAAAGGTTCATTCTTATATCTGATAAGAAGGAAAAACTTCCCCAATTAGACTATGGCTTTGTCCAGTTTTTTTTATTTTGGCCTACTCTGTAATTGAGTTTAACACCCCTGTGCTAGACCCAAACACATCTGAAAGGGAGGAGAAGGAAGCTAACCTTGTTCCCAGTTTACATGGAGCTAATGTACGGTGAGAGCTAAGTACTCTGGTGGATGAATGTTGTAGCATGAAAATATTAAAGGGTTGGTTGGGTTGGATTCTCAAAATAACCTAGATGTAGACATGGCATGCCCTGTAGGAAGTAAATGTGGTGACATTGCAATTCTGTAAATAACTGTCAAATGAGCTAATTCATAAAATTGGAACAAAAGTGAATTGTAGTTGAGCAACCCAGCATACTTTTCAAAATTTTTACTGAAGAAATGCAATAGGCACAATGATAACCAATCTACACACAGTAGCGATGTTCCTTACAGCTAGTTAATTGGGGCATATTACTGTTAAGTGCTTCTGTCATAGGGCCAAAGGCCAATGACCAGGAAGTGCCTGTGGCCTGCAGGCCTTTTCCAAATGTAAGTGCTAATAGTCAAACTGTGTTTTGTGTAACTGAGATATGTTCAAATAACACATTTCTTCTTTATTTTTTCCTATGCAATGACATCTATTTAGCCTGGAAAAAAAAAAAGATTCTGCTACAGCTCTCATTCCACTGTGATGGCCCAGAATTTGGCTACAGCATTCCCAATTTGGCATTCAAAAAAGGGCTTGTGTGATGCTGCAAGCTGCTAATCCAGACAAAAATGACTGTTGTCTGTGCAAAAACACAATTACCAGACCCTAATGGATTGGCGTTATATTTGACAACAGACGAAGAAATGGATTCACATTAGTGATGTATGAGCGCTGGTTTCAATATAATGTATGCAGGCCCTGCGCATGCCAAATGCACATTGCTTCACAATGCTAATATTCAGTAATATAACCTTGCTTTCCACAGCAGCAATACACACAATTAAACACACAAACATAGCAGCAATGGAAATATAAATGTACATTGAGAGAAAACATTCATAAAAACTACTGTAAAGTCTGCCAAAGGATACTCCGACCTTAAAATACCAATTTTTATACCGATCCTGCCGCCGACCGATGTGTGTGCATGCTCACGGCCGTCAGTTGGTGGAAAAATCGGCTGCCGATGGGGAGCGCCCACATAGGGCGACAGATCCCTGTCACCCCAGAGAACGGACATTTCCAAAAATCTCTGGCCGATGCCGTTCAATGAAGACCAGCGTCCCCATTTAAACTAACGGCCGGCATCATGCTGCTGCACTATATCGTTGATCTGTCAGCCCCCACTAGGTATGTGTGTGGGCCTTTAGGTTCTGTTCAGTCAGTCTTGTGATCAGGACATACTTGCAAGGCAGATTACTTGACTGACGTTCGCAGCTTCCTACCAAACCTCAGCCTGCAGTTTGCTCACTGGATGAGGATCATTCAATCATGAGCACTACAGTCGCTCAGCAAATCCAAACTAAATAGTACAGTGATGTTGCTTTCTGATGATGGTGAGTTTTGTAAATGATAGAAAAAGCTGAACACGATACAAATACCTTGAAAGATAAATTAGGTGAAGTAAACCCATACCCTCCCCCCATAAAAAGATTTATTGCCTTTTGTTGAAAATCTTGGACGGTTAATTCTGCTCTTTGGTCTTATTGCTGCATAAGAAAGGATCATCTACATAATATCCCAAACCTACATCTAAAGCTGGGCATAGACATCTCGATGGGCGGGCAATTTCTTGGCAGATCAACCGCATGTGATGACGTCATCACAGCATGGCCAGTCGTTATGAGAATCGGCCGCGTGGCCTTTGTATGCCGTCATTTACCTCCATCCATCACCAACCATAGTAATGAGATCAACCTACAAATTACAGACATGTCCGTATTTGGCAGATCGATTTCTGGGCCAACTTTTGGCTCGATTTATTGTGTACGCGTTAGATTTGCTGTTTTCGCGGCAGAACAATTAAAGTGAGAGTGGACGGTGGTCGGTCAGTGGTGAAATCAGGAGCAGAAAGATAGATCAGGAGCAGAAAGATAGAATAGTAACCCTCTTCCTGTCGGTGAACAGAGCAGGTCGAAAACCGTACTGTTCGGGGGGGAAAAGTCCCCCGCGAAGGTCCCATGCGAACAGTAATGTTCCCCCCACGAATTTTCATGTTCGTGCCCAAACTGTCTGCCTTGCCATCACTATTCTTAACACACCATTTGTCTATGGCTTGGAAAAGATAGCTTCAACAGCAACCAGGGAACAAAGCCGTTCTCCCATTGTGAAACAAATATGTCTCATTTCATAGAAGAGATAAAAGTGTTATTTGGGTTTTGCTATAGGTGTGCAATGTAGAGCCCATTAACAGCACCTAATGCTACAGCACCATGAAGTATTCATCCCAGGACTGTAAAAACAACCGTAGAAGACCTAGGAAACATAACTGTAAAATATTTCGTTTCTAGAGCTCAAAAAACTCTTCAGCCAATTCTATACAGTGAATGTAGGGGGCTTCAGAGATAAAAATCAAACTCTCAAGATGCAGTAGAGACACAATTTTTTTTTCCTTTGGTTCGCAACTCAATATGCTGGCAGATGATGTTTCTCAGAGAAAAAAAAATGTATTCATTGCTGCTTCCTGCTGTTTTCCTGACTTTTCACTGTCAGAATTACAGCGGGGGGCAACAATAAAAGTAGTTTGTTGCCTCTGAGACATTGGCTGTTAAACATTCTGAATCCAAAGATTACAATAGCCGCTTCACTTCTCCCCAAGGTTTCTTATACTGCTGGCTTCTGCTTTCTGCTGAAAGAGCCCAAAGTGCGGAAACTGATTAATATTAAAAGTATTTTCAACAATAAAGCCAGAAATTCCAGTATCCATACAAGTCATACCGAGAGCTCAATTATTTGTAGAGCACTTGGATATACTGCTGGATATGCAGAACATTACTTGTACACGTGAAAAGCGTTAAATAAATACTATTATGTCAAATATAGCGCAGTCATTTATTGGCTCATAATTTACCATAATTTTTCTCTGCAGTAAACCATGAAGTAGGTATGAATTTTCACAGTCAAAAATTGCATTGTGCAGCAAGACAAGCCAAAAAAATGCTATAGGCTCCTACAGAATGTAAAGTACTTCAATTTAAGATAATGATGTTTCCCATCAGCCATTTCTTTAACTTAGAATAATAGTTTTTATAGGAACAATTGACCCAAAAAATAGTTATTAGATAGTAGAGGGCGTTTTTTTGGACCACAGTGAAAGGGATATTGGGGAAGGCTCTGTAAGAACGGCAGTCATTTTTTGGGATTTTGTTCTATTATAAAAGGAAAGTTGAAAAGTAAAGTATTTGAAAAGTAATCATAAAATTCTTGATCTAAGTTGTAATATTACAATACAGCAATAGTAGAATGTTGTAACGTGTTAGTCATTGATGAATATAGAGAGTTTGGAGTTTAAGTGATACCTTTTATTGGCTAACTGAAGTCCATTGTGGTATCTTCCAACTTAGCAATAGTAGTGTTGTGCCGTGTTAGCCATCAATAAATATAGAGAGTTTGGAATTTAAGTGATACCTTTGACTGAAGTTAGCCAATAAAAGGTATCACTTTAACTCCAAACTCTCAATATTTCAATACCAAAAGCCTCGCAATTTGAGTGCCCTAATCAGACCTTGCTTTCATGTGCGTGTAAATCAAGATTCACAATATTAGCCCCCTCTGCATCATAATACACTTTAAAGGTAAAATCAGAATTATGTTCCTAATTGTTCATCACCCTAACATTGCAAAGAATTTTGTGATATATGGTAAATAATTTAATTAAAAGATTCAGTTAACCAATATCAAACTCTTCAGTTGTAATCTTCATGCTCTCAAATGGAATTGCATAAAAAATCTATCTACTAATCTATGGCTGCTAATATTGATGTAAAGGGGATATTAACAAATACTGAAGGAAACTATGGGTAAATGTCACCCAAGTTTCTTTCTAGAATTTCTAGACTTTCGGGCCCTATGCAAGTTGTTGCTCAAACCTTTGGCTAATAGTCTATGTAAAGAGCCATAATCACTTATTTTGGTTTCCAACTGTCCCAGTTCTTTTCAATTGTAACCATGGCCATGGTTGACATTTTTGAAGCACTTGAAGTGTCTCAGATATTGATATACAGAGAGAAAGAATGGGGGCCTTAGGAGGTGGTTGTTGACCAACTGCTGACCTCCCATCAAAGTGATAGACTCTTTTATTTTGAATGGGGGTTTCAGTGGTGGCTCCTGGGTGGCTTCTGTCAGTGGGCACCACTGCCCAACAGTCCATGTAAACAAAGCCTGAGACTTTTCTTTTTTAATCTCAGCAAGATGAAATGTATAATGGAATCTGACTTGCTCCTATGGGCCATGAAGGTTCTTTTCCTTTATACATCAAGGTACCTGAAAAGAACACTACACACCATGAAGAAGTCAAGCTGCCTTTAAAAAAAACAACTTTTTTACAAGCCCCATTATACTTAAACTGTCTTTAATCCTCTACTTAATTTTGTTGCAGAGAAAATGCTGTGATTAATTAAACATACTTCAGACATTTTAATTGACATTGCAGAAGAAGATTTTATGAATATATTATACATGGCAGAGTGTAAACATAAAAATAATAATCCCTGCAAACATAATTTTTAATAAAAGAATGAAAATCTCATATTAAGATATAAATAAGCCCAGGATGACAGCCTGATGTCAGAACCCACATTTCTCAATTTATATCTAGAATCAATTATTTGTGGTAGCATGCTCTGAATATGTTATGCGTAGCGAGAGATTGCATTTGCTGAAGAGAATGTTTTTTCAGTGCATTAACTTTCCCTCGCCGTACTTTTCACAACACTGAGTAGATGGGAAATGTTTGCTTGTAAACATCTGGATCATAATGCATAACTGCCAGTATTAAAGCCAGACCTGATTTTGAAAAGCTATTATTTGTAAATATGTTGGCAATGGGTAGATTGGCATTTGAGGTAGAGCTGAGAAGAACATCCTCATGTCTAGTTCTAGGAACTCCTGGTCCATTGGTGAATCTTTTCATATTTAGGCTATGTTTCCACTAAACGTTGGGACCCCCTCCGCTAAGCGTATTGCTTGGCGGTAGGTCCCGATGATGGTGATGAATCTATGTTCAGGGCCTTTGCTATTAACTCACAAACTCACAACTCCGCTAGTCTAAATGTCACCAAAAAAGAAATACCCAATCATGTGCAAAGGAAATGAAAATAACACAGCTTTGTTTATTCAGCTCAGTGAACAGTAAGAACATACAATGTTTTGGTTGTAAACCTCTATGATACCACCATTTTACCATTAACAGGAACTAAAAATCCTAGCTTAGTGGGGTCACTTAAAAAACACAACATGATGATCATGTAGTGCCCTAAAGAATTATAAACCAACATACATTTATATTTCAACACAAGTTACAACTCCATTTATACTTACCAGCCTCTGTTATATATATATATATATTTAATGTATTTCCAACTGGTTCATTTCTGCGCTGCATCAGATTAATGAGACCACCCACTTTACATTAAAACATACAGACACAAGAATGAATGCATAAACAATCTATCATTTCTATGATGGCTTTTTTATGTTGTAGCTTTACTCTGGCCATGATCATTGGAGTGCATAACACTAAGAAAGCATTTACTGTACTTAGACATTTCAGCTTCAGTACAGTAAATCTGGATCTATACCTTACCGTACAGATGCATAAATTAAACACATTTTGCGCAGATTAAATTCTTGTTCTAATGGAAGATTTTATCTGCAGCATTTTTATTACAGATAATATCAGCTGTGATGGAAAAACAGAGTTTTGCAAAGAAACCTCATAAGATAGAGTGTTTTTCAAAAATTTTAAGATTTCAAGTTATTACAAAGCCGCTGAGCACGGTATCATCACCAAACTTGCTGGAGATGTAGAGAAGGGTTGGGGGTATACAACAAATAAAAAGTATTGCTCTTACACAAATAGTTTTTGCATAAATGAAGTCAAGTTCAAAGTCAAGTCAAAATTTTGAAAAGAAATGTATGCAAAAACTACATGTGCTAGAGTAATACTTTTTTTTCCAATGTTCCCACAACCCTTCTCTACATCTCCAGCAATTTTGGTGATGATACCATTTTCTGAGGCTTTGCAATCAACTCACAAAGTCAGCTAGTTGAAACATTTGGCCATCTCTACCCATAAGAACAAGAATAAAACTTTTTACTAATTGGATCCCTATACTGCAATAGATTGAAGCTGGACTGGACGGTTCCTTCATGCCCCTCAGTTGTATTTTGTCTGGGTCTTATCCCTACATATCTAGACATAGACTTGGCAGGTGACAAAACGTTCTTGTCTCTAAGATGACTTTTCCCCTCATCGTTTTATAACAACTGCTATACAGCCTTTAGCTGTGGGTGGCCAAATATTCCATCATGGTGTGCCCAGGAGGAAGTCCCTAACTGGGAAAAAGTTCTCTGTGATGACGGCTTCTGACTGGCATTTCACAGAACGTGCTGCATCTGGTAGGCAAACTATAAAGATAGACAGGAAAAGACTCCACAACACTTCTTTGACATAGACCAGGTTTTTGTTGCAGCACGCCATCTATGAAACACTGCTATCCATACAATTCAACCATCTCCTGGAAAATAAATGATGGACTGCTAACATTCCTCATGTTATAGTAACACCTTCTCCCAGTGTACTTGGGTGACATAGCTCCTGCCTGTCTGTTTGTTCTCTTAAAAAGCTGGCTATACACCTTTACATCTCTCTGTCAGATATAACTATGGAGTATAGGGTTCTCTGCGATTGAACACAGGTAGACTTGATGGGATAGAAAGTCCCTCATATAACATGGTTTTGGTAAAACAAAAGGAGATCTAAAGGAAATCTGACAGAGAAATCTAAAGGTGTATGGGGGCCCTAAGTGTCTTAATTAAGCCATGGACAAAGTGGTAACCTAACTATAGTAAAAGTCATGGTAACAGTTTTCAAAATCAAGATTAACGGCAACATCTAACATGTAGAAATCCTTCTTTGCTCATGGTATCTTTTGAATATTCTACTTACATTTATTTATTACATTATTAACTTTTACTTGAGAGAAAACATGGAGTGATGTTAACAGATTCACTCTAAAATATATCTAAGCAAAGTGGCTACCAATCAGATCTAGGGATGGCATCAACATTTCCACTAGTTGCTTTGTGACTTAATTGCAAACCCCCTGGATATGGAGTAGAGATGGTCGAATGGATGGTTTTTTCAAAAATTGGACCATTTCGCCGGTTACGACTCAATTGCAAAGCCCCTGAGCATGGTATTATCACCAAACTTGCTGGAGATGTAGAGAAGGGTTGGGGGTATACTACAAAAAAGTAAAAGTAAGTAAGAAAGTAAGTCTCTAACACAAGTAGTTTTTTCACAAATTAAGTTCAAAGTCAAGTAAAAAATTCGAAAATCGGAATTTCGACTTCGAACTTAATTTATGCAAAAACTGCATGTGCTAGAGCAAAACTTTTTTTTTAAAAACCCTTCTCTACATCTCCAGCAAGTTTGGTGATGATACCATTTTCAGGGGCTTTGCAATAAGCTCACAAAGTTTGCAAGTCGAAAAATTCGACCATCTCTAATATGGAGCGAAGGGTTGTGTGAAGATAACATAACATTATATAAGAAAGTATTGTTCTAGTATTTGCATAAATAAGTTTAAACTAAACATTTAAAAAAAATGTACTTGCCTTTGAACTTAAGCCATGCATGTTGCTAGAGGAACACATTTTTTTTGGACATCTCTCTACAATTACTAAATATGTAGAGGAGGGTTGTGCGAAGAGTACACAAATAAGTATTGTTCTTGTATTTGAATTAATTTAACATTTTTGAAAAAAAGACAAATGGGCATGTGCTAGAGCAATTCTTTCTTTTTTTGAAAGTATTGGCTTTATATTCAGGGTCCATCTCTACTCCAATGTTTGTGGGAGAATCTCCAACCTTATTAAAACATTCTCACATGTTGCTTGGCTTTCTTCTATAAAATTGACTTGGACTATTAAATGATATGGTGAATGAGATATGTACATTTCCACATTGTGATGCAAATTGCATGCAGAATTCATTGACGTCAAACTAAAACAGACATTTATTGACTCAGATTAAAGTCACTGCAGTCTGCATGGCAATGCTACATTTTCTGCATCTCATTGACCATCTGTAGTTATTGACTTCTGTTAGGGATATTAGATTGTTGGCTCCTCTGCAAGACAGTGACTAGAAATGGTTACTATCCCTCAAACTTTTTATGCTACAAACAAAGTTCCCTAGAAACCCTTTTTTATAATGTTCAACAGACCACACCTCCCAGACCAGAACATTGCATCTATAACAATGGCTTTTAGAACTTTGACATACCAAATAAAATTCAAAAAATGAAGGAAAAGGTACAACATGTATTATACATATATGTTTTGGACTATTAACCTTTACGTTAGGAAAACTAGTCACCTGATTATCACCTAATTATTTTTGTAAAATTATGCCCTTATGTAGTTATAGTTTGAATATTGCTTTCCATTCCTTTACATATGTTCTTTTGTCACATGCTCAGATTAATACATAATATAAAACCAGGCTTTAGGAATGTGTTCCCACCATTGTCAATGACATTATAAGAAGATATTAAGAGGTGAAACTCTCTGAAGGACTACCGGTGACCGTTCTGAAGGCTGCGTGTTCTCCTTGAGCCTTGCAAGACCTAGTTGTGATAGATTATTGTAATTTATCATTTAGAGATTGGCGGCTTCCAGTTGTTAATGGGAACGATTCCCTAAACTTCCAGGAATCCCGCTAAGGTTATGAAATTTGGATGTGATATTTTAACATTTTAATGCAAATTGTATTCAGAATTCATTGATGTTAAACTGATACAGAGATTTATTGATTCAGATTTAAGTCACTTAGTAGTGCTAACTTTCATGCATCTCATTGACCATCTAAAGTTATTGACTGCTAGCAGGGACATTAGATTGTTGGCTCCTCTGCAAGACAGCGACTAGAGATGGGTACTATCCCTCAAAGTTTTTATGGTACAAACAAGGTTCATCAGAACCCTATTTTAGAATGTTCAACAGACCACACCTCCCGTTATAGTTTGAATATTGCTTTCCATTGCCTTACATATGTTCTTTTGTCACATGCTCAGATTAATACATAATATAAAACCAAGCTTTAAGAATCTGCGTACACCCTTGTCAATGTCATTATAATAAGATATTAAGAGGTGAAACTCTTCGAAGGACTACCGGTGACCGTTGTGAAGGCTGCATGTTCTCCTCGGGCCCTTTAGTCACCTGCTACTGATTTACAGAATTATAAAGCAAGTGTAAGACCTAGTTGTGATAGGCTATTGTGATTTATCATTTCGAATTCATTAATGTTATCTCAACCTTGAGATTGTCCTGCCCAGACAGCCAAATGGTATGCATCTTAAACAGTAACATTTGTCCTTTTTTTTCTCTTTTAGGTGCAGATTAGTGTTTGGGTTGTAATTTATGTTCTTGCTGACTACTCTGCTTTTTGTGTAGGGGCACAAATCAATTTTTCCATTTAAAAGAAAGCATGGTAGGTCTGAAAAGAGAGATATAATGTGCTGGAATACAATGATAGCTTAACATAACAGATTTCTGTCAGTAACCCCCACTGAAGGACATTACAGACTTCTGTAGTTGGTTGGTTTTGGCCAAAATGACAGATGGTGAATAACATCAATTAACACAAAGCTATGTAACTAATCTGGATGCTGCACACTAAGCTTTCACTTCTTTCCATGTCATTTCAAAGTTGTGTACGCAGTGACACAGCTAAGATTGACAGCTTTCTCCAGTTCCACATTTCTCCCTTAATTAACATATTAAAGCCATTTTTAATGTTTTTTTAGAAATTTTTGTTTTATCAGTTACAGTAGAGTAAGTAACATCATCATTATGGGTCTGTTATATTAAGGAAGATCATAAAGGAATAAAATCCAATATATGAATGGGGAGGGACAAGGACATTAAGACCAAGGAAGGGCTATTTAAAGGTATGTGTCCATTCGCCAGGAAACGAGGCGAGTTCAGGTAAATTAACCCTTGCAGTCAGTAGTCTCGCTCCCTCCTTGCAGCTCTGAAGCCAGCATCTTAGCTCATGGAGACATGCAGCTACTTCCGCCCTCACTGCTGCCCCTCTCTTTCCCCCTCCACTCCTTCTCCCCGCCTGTCTCTTCTCTGTCGGAGCTGGTGAGATTCGTGGGGGGAATCAGCTGCTGACGAGTTCCTGCCTGGGACAGATGTCCCAGACATCATTTTGGCTGCCTAGGTGCTACGTAAGGCAGTGGGAGGGGAGCATTCGTAACAAGCGCCCCTCCTGCTGTCAGAAAAATATTTTTTTTTTACAATAAAGGATTTCAGCAGCTGAGCTGCAGCCGATACTGCTAAATGACCTCCCAGGTGGTAGGTCCGCTTTAACTAAGTAACCATTGGCTATATTCATAGAGTATATTATTCTTCAATGATCAATTGTTCTCAGTACAATTGTTGGAATAGTGGTCAAACGGTTATAAGTGGTAAACAAGGTTTCGGTTTACATCACTGTGTGCATCAGATGGACATTGCCAGTCCAGTGGTGAGATCCATGCAAGGTCCTAAAGATCTATTACATAAGAAAATAACAGACTGTAGAGGACCACTACCATGGGCATTTGTGTTGCCCTAAGTTTGCAGTAATTTAAGGGAACAGAAAAAGTTTCTTATGTAAATATCGTATTATGAGTATTTACAAGATTAGAATGGGGTTGGAGGTTGTTGTTTTTTGTTGTAATAAATGCCTGAAAATGGGTATAAATAGTAAACAAATCCTATTCAAAGTAGTACTATACAGTAAAAGGCCACATCACCATTACCTTTACATCACCATTACCTTTTCTAAATTCATTACAAAAAAGATAAACAAGGCATACTAGTTGACTTCCAATCCTATACAGATGTAGACCAAAATATTTTTCCCTAAAAACTAAAATGTAAATGTTTAAGTTTATATTTGTATAATAGGCACAGTATGATTTATTAGCTTAATTAAACTTTCTTGAATTATTCTAAGGATTTTATGTTCTGCAAATAATTAGCTTTTTGTTCTCTACTTTCCTATTGTTAATGGACATGAATATGTTTAATAAAAGATACGGAACAGATATGGAATATGAAAGACCCTGCAGTTAATGAACTGACCTTTGTGTACTTAGGCAGGCATTTCAATTGGGCTTACTTGTAGGTTTAAAATATTTTTTCCATTAGTGGAGATTTTAGCATAGAAACAATGAGAAAGCCATTGAACGGTCTAGAGTTTATTACGGCTGTGTAGGAAAAATAAGCTTGGTAAAAATGCTGGAAATGTTAGTGTAATAAACAGAATTTTCTTCATACGTCCATTTTATTTGCCTAGGGATAAAACAAATAGCTTCTAAAGTGACCATACACAACTAAATTGAGGCATGGGGTTAATTAATTATATATATATAATACTAAAAATATATATTACTGAAAATCTACAATACATTATCATGGTAGGCATCTTACCTATTCAAAAAGTCAAAAGCCACTCTTTTTTGCTTGTTAAAACTACAACTGAAAAACTGGGGTCCGGGAGAGCTGGGACCTAAACTGATCTCCCCCTGGACTGCAATGACCTTTAGGCTTTGTTTCCATTACGTTCAGACCCCTCTGCTAAGCGTACACACTTAGCGGGAGGTCCCAATGTAGCAGATAGACTACATCTACATCTAGACAAGAGCCGATCCGCCGGTGTAAGGCTGAGCATAGTCGAGTGCTTTCAGCCTCAGCACCGGCGGATGTGTAAACATCTTGCTCTTGCTCTGCCGAGCAGGCAATGAGCAGGCAATGTCTGTGGGATCTGTCGGGACCCCTGCTAAGAGTATACGCTTAGTGGAGGGGTCCCGACGTATAATGGAAACAAGCCCTTACACAGATACATTTTAATCATTTGAGCCATCACAAAAATATTTTACTATATTATAGTTTTTCTCTACATGCTGTATATACTATAGTATAACCCAATCTGAATATAAGCCTAATTTTACCTAAATCCAGGACAAACTGAATGTCTGGGTGTAGGGAATGCAGTAGAGAAACAACAAATGTATATTTTTCTGTCATTATCTCATTCAGCTGAAAGCCCCTGAACATTATATTATCACCAAATATGAACCTATAAGTTCCATGTTAAGTTGACTTAAAAATATAAACTTGACTTTGTACCTTATTTATAGTAAAGTGTTGCCATCAATGAAAACAGAAAGTTTGGAGTTTAGATCAGGGGACATTCCCGTCCCTGGCCGATCATCTAGAGGAGCCCATAGGTCTGCTCGGGACGTCAGGAGCCAGATGAATTTTTAAGAGCCTTATTAGCAAACTACTACATTTTCTGTATGAGTTCCTTCACAAGTGTTTCCACTAGATGTAATGTATTTGTTATTGTATTTACTTTAGCCATTCTTTTTATGAATAACCTATAGAAAACTGTATCTACACCATTTATATGTGATAGTCATGGTTAAAACATTGCTTATAGAGTTTGTTACTGATTCTGCTGGCTTGAGACCTTCATCTGATGCCTGGGTCCGTTCTGTGTGACCTTGGATAAATTACTTTGTCTTTCAGTGACCCAGAACAGAAGGCAACATAATAGATCATATGCTCATCTGGACAAAGCCTAAGCTGCCATTATACTATATATAATAAGTAGTGATGGCC
>CM070032.1:203867054-203877852 GCA_036250615.1 Ptychadena robeensis
TAAGTTGGGCATGTGATGATGTTATTAATGAGCATGTCATAGGGAGGTCAGTTGAGGAGGGGGATGATAGGGGTATACTTATGTACCAAGTTAGAGAAAAAAAGAAAGACACAGAACTTTGAATTTGATTCTCTGGACAGAGACCTCAGAAGAGGTAAGAGTCTATATATATATATATATCAGTATATACTGAAAAACGATTTAGAGCGATTCAGATTATTTTCTTGTCTTAATGAAAGAGGTAGGTTCACTTTGATTCCCCAATCACAAAGAGAATATTAACAACTAAAGTTAATTAAAATGAGTTAATCAACATCCATAACTTTTTACTTCACACATCTTATTTTCTCTTTAGCACTTCCTATGAAACAAATTGAAACAAATGGGAACTTTGCTATAATTAAAGCATAGCCTAGGACAGTGTTGTACTGTGCTGTGTTGTACAATATAAACTCAGCACAGTGCAGGACGAATACAATATAACCTAGAGCAACAGACTAAAAACACCAAATAACCTTGTAAGAATCGGATCCACTTCACATCCGCTGCATAAAAATTTTAATTGTGAAACATCCCCATCTGTCTTAATCACATTTTTACTCCCTGAACAGCTTTAAAAGATTAGCACTTGCTATGTTAGGCTACAAAGTTGAACATTTAAAGAACAAATATGTATTACAGGAGCCAAATAACATCTTTGCACTCTTTTATTTACTTCGCACTTCAACACTGTATACATCATAAATAAGGCATCCTGTGGGAAACAGCGATGAATATTTAATTTGGCGAACCAAGCAAGCCATGTTAATTGAAGAGACGTGATATGGCAGTGCTGGATGATAGTATAAT
Organism: Ptychadena robeensis; assembly: GCA_036250615.1. Lineage (NCBI taxonomy): Eukaryota > Metazoa > Chordata > Amphibia > Anura > Ptychadenidae > Ptychadena > Ptychadena robeensis. The sequence continues at coordinate 203,867,904 of CM070032.1, forward strand.
GAAACTTCTTAAACTTAGAGGCCTATTTATAAAAAAAAGTATAGAAAGATGTTCTCCACTTTCATAACTCCATATCTATAAAGGAGGGAACAGACTTTCGCAGACTTCTTATAGTGGAGAATGGAAGTGCCATATAGCCTAGGAGTTCTACTGTGGATGGGCAATAGGTGGTGCCCATTCCTTCTTCCCCTCCCTGGCATTGTTGTTCTGTTTTTTTTAACTAGCTGGCTTTTTGAAGCTCCTGAACATGCTATCATCACCAACATTGCTGGAGATGTAAACAAGAGTTGAAAAAAATGGTGGGAACATTACAAAAGAGAAAAGTATTGCTCTAGCACATGTAGTTATTGCATAAATTACGTTCAAAGTCAATTCTAAATGTTTTAAGTCAAAATTTAACTAACTTACCAATCTGCACTGTACTGGTGGCTCCGATCTTCTGATCTAGCTTCTGCACGGAAGCTGATCACCCCCCCCCCCTCGTCACAGGGGGGGGGGAGGGGTGAGGAGATTCAAAAGTAAATCGCACAGAAACAGTTTTCTATGGAGAAAACAGTTTTCAGTGCGTTTCCGCAGATGTGCCCCTTTGAAGTTAACCCTCTCTCCCCTGGTGTGATTTTACCAGGTCTATCATGCCAGGGGAGAGAGGAAGCCAAAGGGAATTGTACTGGATACAGTGATAATTGTATCCATACAACTCGAAGTAAAAAAAAAACAATTTTCTAATTGGATTAAGAATTCACAAATATTTACAAATATAAATACATACTGACTGGAAATCTTTCATACAAAAGAAGTATTTTAGAGATTTTATCATTTAAATGATACCTTTTATTTTTTTATGTTTTCTATTTATGTAATTTTTTGTTGCATAATTGTTTGTTTCAAACATTATTATATTCAGGATATCTATTAGACCCTTGTTCGGATATATTTTGGGAGCCTACAACATGAAAAATAATTCCATTGAAGTCTATGGTGTGCTTTTGGTACAGAAATCTGGACCTCAGCAGCGCACTAGGGAGATTAATAAACAGCCTGTTCACCAAAAAACGAAAACTAAAAAATGATTTCTTATATTATAATAAAGCTTTCCAGTCTAATGTTCAGCAGACGTAAGTGGACATTTAAGCCTTTGGGAACTGATAGTGTTGGCATGGTGTATGCCCACATACACACAATACAACTTTTGGTGTTTTAATTTGTTCCAACTCAAGCTTTTTTTAATAGAGCTATCCATTATTCTTAACATTTTTAATTAGTTAAATGGAAATTAAATACATTATTCTCTATCCAAGTCTCCAGATCGCAAAACATAAACTCCTAACACTAGATTCAAGAGCTGCAGTTATATTGTTAACACCAAATATACGACTTGCAAAAGCAAAAAAAAAAAAAAAATCAATATACAATACATGTTATAATGCTCCTGTGGCTCACAAACCCAGCATACTTTTATTATCCACCAGCTTAATAAACTACAGGGAAAAGTAAACCTACCTAAAGTAATGTTTATTGGTCAGGAAAAAAATGATCTGAACCAGAAGAGATTCCGGTGGCGTTCTTCTTCGCCAGAAAGACGTAGGTTACAGCTCTCCTGTGGATATACCACTTTCAATGACTATGCAGCATGCATTGAAAACACAGCAACCCAGGAAAGAAGATAATGCTGCAGGCCTACTGAGCAACAGCACCAGCCAACAAAGATGAAATTGTATTTCAAAATGGCTTTTGTATTATGTCTGGAGCTTATTTTTTAGGGTCCACAAGCCAATGTATTCGGTTCTTGTGTTGCGTAGTGCAGCACTAACTAAAATCATTGTTTAAAACACAAGAGTGCTTAGATAATGCTTGAAGGCAATATCCAGGTTCAGCATAATTCATATCATGCAGTGGGTTATAGAGGTTTTTATTTTTTACTTACCTCCTCTATCAATTTTCACAGGGTTAACCAGGGTACAGAAAAACCAGATATGGGCAAGATCAATGGCTGCTCCGAGCACTGTGTGCGCTCACGGCCATCTATCTGGCCCATATAATATGCAGTCATCGCTGTTTTCGAGTGGGACCAATCAATCCCGCTAGAAAACAGCCATATCAGACATCATAATTAAATATGGCCATTGTCCGTTGGTTTGCCTAGACACCGTGGGCTCTGCTCTCTCCCCTGCTCCGTCAATATCTGACAGCAGCGTGATGATGTCATCACGCTGCTGCAGGGTACATCGGATGGCTCATATATGAAGCCGTCTGTACCCTGCTTTAGTGATCTTCTTATTAATCTATTGCTATCATTTAGTACTCAACGTCTTCCCTTACATTCACCCTGCATTGTGTAAAGTAACATAGGCTAAAGTGGGCAAATTTTGACTGGTGGGCCTTAATGGGTTCTTACATTTGACAGAGGAGTCAGATTAAAAGACGATGGATGCGTGATGATCGGATGAGCCGCGTGAAAAATGAGGAAGAGCAAAGTGAAGCTGAAGCTTTAATGTGTACTGTTTCAGTGATTGTCATTGGAAACATTGTCAAAGCATCAAATGTGGGTATTGTGGGAGCCACTTTCATGTCTCCTGCCATGGTGCAACCTGTGTGGCCACTTTGGTTTGCCATTTTTGCTCGTTCACTGCTCACTGCTAGCGTCTGCTGCATTCACTCCCTTCCTCATTCACTGCAATTGCATCCCAAAGGCAATGTGCGGACACCATGGGCTGGATTTGGTCCTGAGGCCATACTTTTCTCATGACTGATCTAAAATATAATACTTAGTGACTCTGTCATCTGTAATCTGTCACAGAGAGTTGGCCCTCTACATCTGCATATGTCATTTTAAATAAGCCGGTGAAATAAATGTATGGGAAATTCTCACCACGTTATATGTCAGACCACAGCATGTTCTCTTCATATATGAACCATGTAAAATCTTATAACATCATGAAACGACCTGAGCTTCCCAGGCTTCCATTAGAGTAAAGCCGGCCATAGTTGTGCTGATTCCCAGCAGTAGTTGCAGGCCATCGACCGACGTGTGCACTCACTCCAAACGCATGGTGGGTGGTCGCTCGCAACTACAGGGTTGCCCATCCTGCAGTTTTGTCCTGCCGGTGCTTTTGCTGGCCGATCCTGTTGTAGTCAGTTAATTTGGAGGGGGATTCTCCTCCCCTCCAAGTTAATTGGCTACAATCTGCTGGTAATCCCGTGTTAGTGGAGCACACAGGATTCCAGTCAGTTCTGTAGCTGACTCCTCACACCGTGATGATGTCACCATGAGTCTGCTACAAGCAGGCCATAGATCGAGACGTTTAGGATTTGGTCACAATGATATACCATTTTGCCCAGATATCACCATATACCATACTATATAGAGCAGTAATATCTATTTTAGATATCATTTATGATTCACAGGAAAGGAAATACCCTTTGGATGAAATCAGAAAAACTGTACTGTTATAAATGACCAAATAATGCAATCATGGACAAATGTCAAAGTTGCTGCATTGCCAGCTCAAGCTTACTCATATACTTACAGTTTTAATTAGTGATGAGTGAATCATTCTACTAATATTTGATTCGATATTGGTAAAATACAATTCAATGTATTGCTAAAAAATATTTGCGATAACCTTTAAAATGAATGGTCACATGTGGTATTTATTTTTGCATTGTGAGTATAAATTGGCAATCCATGATGGCCATAAGCTTCCCAATGCACAATATCTTGAATATTCGAAATTTGTGATTTCTCCAGTAGCCGATATTCATTGAATAAGGAAGCTTAACACTAGTTTTAATGTAGCACACAATGATTTACTATGATATACTAATATATGATATAGTATATAACTAATATACTGTATATTATAGTAATTACTGATGGATATGTTTCTGCCTATAACTGTTACAAAATTGGAAGTACTGGATATAAATATTTCATACATACTACTTGGAGAACTACTAATGGGAGGCAGTAAGGGGGGGTGATCATGGTTGAAGAAAGCTTGTTTACCGCTATGCAATCTCAAGAATAGGACGTCATTTATATCTCATTGTAATGTGTAATTGTAATTTTTGTTTTAAGGAGCAAGTAAAAAGGGCTACAAAGTTCCTTAATGCATCTTGCCACACGGTTTTCCTGCATGACCCGCCACAATACATGAGCTTGTGTGAATGTGGCCTAAACATGAATAGCAATGTATTAGATTGTACTCTACTCCTCAACACCTCCTGTGTCACAACCTGTACATGTGTGTTATCTTGTGTTGTCTCAACTCTAATTTATTGTACAGCGCTGCTGCTAATATGTTGACGCTATATAAATAAATGATAATAATACTATCCACCAACACAAACAGGACATTCAATCCAACCTTTCTGCTTGCAAGTTAATCTGGAAATTCTATCTGCTGAAAAAGTCATTTTCAAAACATTTGCAACTCTAGTGCTGTGCTTTCTGGCCTTGTCCCTGGTAACACATTTTTACATTTGTACAATTATAAACTGTTATTTGCTTTCCAATCGGAAATATTTTTTGTATGAAAAGTGTACAGTATTTGATCCTTGGTGTATTTTATTTTCAAATTTTTTCAACAGTATCAGTATCATTCACAGCTGTTAATAAAGCTGTCACGAATGCATGAGAATGTCATATGTTTTAATATCTCCACATTTCAAAGGTCAGAGAAAAGAGCTTCTGTTCTTCACTCAAAATAGCAGAGTACCTGAGTATTGACTGAATTACGACGTGCAATTTACATTAGCTGACTGCATTGTACAGTACATATAGAGCATCATGATGTGTAAGGAAACCAATGAGCATGGAAGAGAAGAAAGAAATCACATATTTAGGTTACATAGTACGTTGTGATGTCAGCTGCCATTTGACACTTTTGTTCAGTAGGTTTTCAGAATCAGCTTTAAGGACTTTGTTTGCAAACAAAAGATCGCGTTTCCTGATCTCCGAGATATGATTACCAGTTTTTGTCAAGTGTCATATGACACAAGATTTCTCCGAAAAGTTCATTGCATGATAAAAATAAAACTTTTTTTCTGTTGAGTTTAAGTGTAACTTGAAATGCACTCTTTCTTAAACTATAGGTTAGGACCAAAACCAAAAGTCATGTACAGGCAGTTATACTTGTATTACTTTCATGTATTTCTTCTCACTTACTGTATTTGTTCTTAAACTGTGCACCAGGCCCTTTCTGTGTGCTATTGAGGAGTTCTGTATGTAGCCTCTGCTTTGTGCACATCCTCAAATTAGAGTTTTTAACTTGAATGCAGCAAGTATAGGCCCCATACATGTTTTGATTTTTCTGTTCGATCGAATAGAAATCGATTCCTGTCCACATGGTTTGATGAACCTTAATTGATGAAATTGAAAAGTGATCAAACATGTCGGAAAAAAGATCGATCAAGTTTACCTTAAATGTATATCGAATGTTATTTTGTTGTGTGGTTCAATTAAAATAATTAGGAAACTTAAAAATCCGGTGGCAGGCATTTTGGTATGTTTACAATTGACTTCCTTCGATTATGCTTCTGATTGATCGAACCAACAACAAACAAATATCGATCATAAATTACAATGGAATCTGACATGGATCATAGGGAAATCGAGATATGTGCCTTTACTCACACAAGTTCTCTTGGGACTTGTACTCCCTGGAAGAAGCCCTCATATAGTCAGGAGAGTGTACTTCCCAAACAGGACGTTTTTAAACAATAAATCTTTATTTGTTTTAACAAGTAACAAGAGAAGAAAATCATTACAGAGTAAATACATAGAACCACTTTTTGGTCTCGTATCAGAAATTAACGCGGTATGATAATAACAGTTCCTTTTGGGACTGACAGTAAGCATCCGGAGTTCAATGGAATGGCTATGGAGATCCAGGTAGGCTGTCGATAGGATACCGTTCAGTAGTAAAATGACCAACCCATCTGAGGTTAGAGGTAGAGAGTTGGGTAGCAGTCTAATGGGTAGGGGAAGGAAAAGAAATGGAGATGACAAAGAGGAGGAAGAGAACGGAAGAAAGAACTGTTGGGATGGAAAACCTTCCTGCATCAGTATAGTAGTGGATGAATACGAAATCGGGGGCAGATACAACTGTTACACTTGGAATTTGGCGATAAGATCTCTGAAAGCTTGTGTGTGTCGAAAAAGCAGCCACAATGTCCACGCCTTGGTAAATTTAAGGTGTGTGTGAAGGAGATCCACTATGAGGGATTCCATGTGTTCAATACCAAAAAGGAAGCTTGGCACAGGAAGACAGAGGAAGAATAAAAAAAAAAGAGGTGAAAAGCTTCTTGGGTGGAATAGTTCTTTATTACATCAGGGTTCAATAACACTTTAAGTCTTCTTTATACTAAAGCCCATCATCCAGCCCAGTGTGTAGTACTTGGAGAACCAAGCACTGGTTAAATGCTACAACCAGTAAATGGCACACTGAGTGCTCCTTGTGTACACATCTGTCTACATACAGAAAAGAGCTTGAGAAAATGGCAGATTCGTTTGCCGTACTGATTTTAAACAGACCACACAATGCGGCCGAACTCACTTTCTCTATCTTTTTTTTAAAGCGCAAATATGATGCCACCATTTAAAACTATTATGTCTTTATGGTGATAGCATAACACAATTTCACACTGAGAGTTGTAATTTCACATCAAAATGAGCAATGCAAGGAGAACATTGCAATCTGTGTTATCACTTTGTTGTGTATAATATAAGAATAGAGGCGCATAATGGCTGTTCCACAGAATCATTTGTTTAGGATGCAGAAGAAAAATAGGACATAATTGCATACACACAGCCACATAACATGAATTGCTTTAGCATTGTACCAGTCTGCAAATCGACGAGGGCTGGAGATTGATGTGAGTTCACTTGTATTTGCCATAATAAAACATTAATACAGATCCGTTATTGAGGACCAGGGTTCTGGTATGAAAAATAAATTAGTATTTGGAATATCAGAACAGGAAATTTAACCTGGAGAAAAAAAAAGACAACTGCATTTCTATTCAATGGAAGCTTAGTACACACAAAGGTCTTTCCATTTCTAGAGCGCCTTTGTGATTGTCAGTCTAATTCGCAGCATGATGATGTTACAGAGTCACAACGACTAAATGCAACATACGTTTTAATGAAGTAGATAATGCCTTCTTTTTAAACAAGGTGCGCTGAGTTCAGAGATTAAGCCATATCTGTTGCACGAACATTATTGTAGAAAATAGTGTTTTCATAAAAGACACAAAACATGTTCAAAATTGAATGACAATTGCCCATTTCAACAATATTTATCTCAAGTGGAAGGAATAGAAACTCTCAGTCTAAAGCTTAAGATCTCTCTGATACACCTTTAGATCTCTCTGTCAGATATTCTTTAGATCTACCAACAACTATACAATTGAACACATGTAGACTTGATTGTTTAGAAAGTCCATCATATTAAGCCGGCCATAGCCGATTCCCTGCCATAGTTGTGGGCGATCGACCAGTGTGCGCACTCCTGCCGAACACATAATGGTCATTCGCCCCACAACTACAGGAGGGGCGAATGACTATACCTCCAGTTAATGTGGAGGTATAGTCTACTCCCCCTCCAAGTTAATTGGCTACAATCTGACGGGAATCCCTGTGTTAGTGGAACACACAGGATTTGCATCAGTTCTGTAGCCGACTCCTTACAGCGTGGTGACCTTACCACGTTGTAATGAGTCTGCTACAAGCTGGCCATGGATCAAGGCTTGCTTTACATGGTTTTGGTAAAACAAAAGGAGATCTAAAGAAAAATCTGACAGAGAAATCTAAAGGTGTATGGGGACCCTAACAAACTGATGAAAGAGAAAATATCAACTAAACTCTTGGGCAAACCTACCAGTCAGCTTAAAAACACTCCCACTGCAAGTACACTATCAGCTTTCAGCTGGTGTTGGTCAGCTTGGTATAGAAAAACGATTTCAGGCAGGCTAAACCATGACAAAACATTCATAAAATAATGAAGGTTTAATATGTGTTTTATATATTCATCCCTACTCCAGGAGAATTCTGAGAATTCCTTCTAAATATATATGGTCTGCTAAGAGTTTACAATATTAGTGTCTGAAAACATGATAGATAATCAACAAGCCCAGATTTGCCACCTGCAATTCTACATATTGGGTTTAAGGCTGTCTACCCAGTGATGCATAGTGATGAGCCGACTAGGCAATATTCTAATTCACAACATTTTGGTTTATTATGCAACAAATATTCTAAGTAAATTTGAAATGTCCTGTCATTATTATGTAATGTGAATATCAGCACTTGTACATGCGAATATTGGGAGTCCAATGTGTTGTCTGGTGGTGGCTGCATAGAAGTAATTCATGTGAAAATGTGCACTTGTACATGCAAATATTGAGAAGGCAATGCATGGTACTTTCCCCGGAATCTTGGATATTCGAGATTATGAAGATATAAAACTATATTCAAGATCTTAGCAAATTCTCAAAGTGACGATATTCACAATGAATGTTTGTGCTCAACGCTAGTGATGAATTGCAGGTGGTTTTGCCATTGGTGGTGGTTGGTGTAGGCTTGTTGTTTATGGTCTCATAATGGGCCACTCTAGTCAACCTTTGCCAATATCTTTGTGGTCACACCTTTGGCAACAAATCCACAAAGCAACAGCCAAAAATCCAGGATTACAGGATATATATTTCAGGAAATTTGACGAAATAAAATATTTTGTGTCATTATATTGGTTTATAAAAGCAGAGGCGGAATTTGTATACTAGAGGTAATTAAAAGTCATTGGACAAGGCATCATCACCAAAGATGCAGGAAAGTTTTTGACATGACTTATTTTATTCAACAACTGCGCTAGAGCAATACATGGTGTCTCAGGTGGTTAGCACTCTGACCATGCAGCACTAGAGTCCTATGTTCAAATACCAGCCTGGACACTATCTGCAAGGAGTTTGTATGTTCTTCCTGTGTCTGTGTGAGTTTCCTCCAGGTACTCTGCTTTCCTCCCACACTCCAAAGACATGCAGTAGCTTAATTGGCTTCCCCAAATAAAAAGATTCTCCTATGTTAGTTACATGTGACCTATGACTATGGTAGGGACATAAGATTGTGAGCTCCTCTAAGAGACAGTTAGTGATATGACTTTATGTGCTGCGTAATATGTCGGCGCTATATAAGTACAAGATAATACTTATATTATTTTTTGTATTGTCAATGTAACGTGCCATCAATTCCTCTTTACATCAACAATTTTGGTGATGATACCATGTTTAAGGGCTTTGCAATTATCTTACAAAGTCAGCTAGTCAAAAAAAAAACATCTTTACAATAGGCCCATTGGAACCAACCTATGATATAGCTTCTAAACTTATAATAACAATCAAAGACAAAAACATACTATAAGCATATAGAAAATGTATATTAATTATTAAGGCAACCAGACTAAAGTCCTATTTTTAGCGATATAAAAGACACACAATGCAGAGAATGGAACAGCTAAAGATTTACTGACATGTAATATAATAGGTGTTTATATGTTCTTCATATCTTAGAAAATGCACATGTGACAGATGGCATGCTAAGGACAGGGAACTTGACACCCTCCAGAGTTTTGAGTCCCTAGACAGAGTGTATCAAAAGTAAATCTCTGTCTTCTGAAACAACAGGAGGCCCTTTATCTAGCATACAGAGACATAACACTTTGCATGAGTGATCGGAAATACAGAATGGTGTTATAGCTTCAACTTGTCAAAGAAATTTTTTTACCAAAAACAGAAGACACTCCAATATTTCATATACTTAAATCAAAAACAATCAATTTATTTTAAATTTAGCCCAATTAATGCACATAAATGCTGCAGACAGTGTTCTATGTTTACAATTACTCAATGTCATCATATCTCTGAGGTCCTTGGGGGTGGGATCAACCCAGAAAGT
>CM070032.1:203902206-203930388 GCA_036250615.1 Ptychadena robeensis
AACAGTGCAGGCGATTACAGGGCATCTAATTAAGGACCCTATAGAGGTCCTATGGCACAGAAGCCGGAAAACCGACCACGCTAAATGATAAAAATGGTAAGAAACCGCCAGTGTAAACTTACCCTTAATGTCTTTTTGGTCTCTTTCTGTAATGTCTTTGCCTGTTGGATAATACAGGCAAACAGCATAGGCTCGTTTCCAGAATCAGCACTGACATCCCCAAATGTGGGGGTTGCCTGCGCATATTGGACTCTTAGATTAAATATAAAAGAACAATTGTACCACCAGTGAGGTATAGAATATTCTGTGATACGCCCCTGTAGCTATGCGAGAGGGAGGCAGATACGGCTGACTAACATTTTAAGAAGCCACAACTTGTTTTAGTATCCTGCCCACTTCAGTACGCCCAGGAGCTGGGGCATAGGGACGGCCCTTGACTAGGGGAGGATGGTCCAAGGCTAGCGACAGTTAAATTAGGGGGAAGGTCTGTTGGGTGAAAAGCTAGCTCTCCTTTTCACCCAACAGACCAAGGGCTTTTAAGGTTAGACACCAGAAGGGAAGCAATCCCCCACAAAAATGGCATTTGTTTGTTATATATTGCTGTTATTTTATTCCAGAGTTTGGTGACAGCTTGGCAGAACCTTAACAGTGCCAGGGAAATAAAATACAATGATCAAGATCTTGGTGATGTGCTGATCGGTTTGGGGTTTGGAAGTGTTATTGTGTGTTCTGGCACTGTCGGGGGGATCCATACATGTTATCAATGTTTATTGTTTTATGGCTGTGGCCTGTAATATATATTTAATATACATAAATTTCCAAAGAAAAAACAGAGTCGCATTTTTATTACTTATGGTCAAGGTAAAAGGTGTGGTAACTCAGATGTCCCACAGTCAAGGATTTACTGGCAAGAAAAAAAAAAGTAACAATACTCTATAACATAACATGCATGGAAAACAAATTGATTGTGTTATTGCAAGAGATAGACTTGAGATAGACTTCATCATTTATGTAAAAAAAAATTATAGTTCTATTATAAAGTTTACATGTAGACTGGTAGCAAGCCAGCAGACAAGATTTATAAATATATGAGGAATGGGACATCAGAGAGAAAATTAAAGATATGGGAATTATTATGCTTTAGAGAGCTTTTCTTTAATTAAATAATGAACAGAGTTCAGGTACACTTTATCCAAAGTTCAGGTACACTTTTAACAGGACAACAGATTCTATTGTATTAAAGATGTTCAGTACCCTTGGACATAACTGACTTTAAGCTCTGTTTATACACGGTGTCTAATATTGTCTCCCACTTAAGTAGCAGCATGCAAAAACCAGATAATGCAAAAATCCTAATGTTATCAGTAGATAAATGATCCGGTGAAGCAGCCTACCACGACCTCGCTCTTCCATTCCAGTTCGGTAGTGTCTAGAATGTCAAGCAAGAGTCTGCCGGGTCATTTTATGCCAGATTCCATTAGGCAAAATGATAGAGCTTCTTAAATGATCTGCCCTGACTATTTTGAACTTTTATTCCCATTGTGCTTCTGCAAGTATAAAGTGAATTATCATGCTTAACAAAAGGCCTTTTCAGACATAATATTCCATAATAGACCAAAGCTCATCGCCCATCATATATGTGTCATGTCATTAATATTTATGATTTTTCGTGAATGTTAATGGCATCACGGCAAGATAGCAAGAGGATGGGGGAAAAAATGGACATCTTATCCTTGAAAGGCAACAGGAGATATCTGATATTCTAAGTGAGATTATGTTGCAGCAACATTGATAAAAGACAGACTGCAAATGATTCTGTAGATGAGCTGTCGGGCGATTGTTATTATACTGTTCAGGAACAACATTTTCTGTGGACTCCATAAGCATATTCAGACTCTGGCACAGCTTTTTTTTTTTTAATACAATTCTGCAAAAAAAAAAAATTGCCTAGAGCAACTAAATTTTTTACTTCTTATCCCAAGTCATCTCTTCACCGCCGGTCAAATGATTCAGAATTATGCATGTTGAGGTTATGGGAAAACGGGTGTCTTTATGACACCAGATGTCACTTTTTCTAAAAAAGATACCTTGAATTACAAATTTTATTCAAATTTCTAGATTATAAATGACTCGGTGAAAATCGCAGTTGCTTCAAAAAGATAACATTATATAGTCTGAGCTTCTCTACCCCATGTTTATTAAATAAACTGCTCAATATTAATTCAATTCAAGTGGGCTGTCCAGTAAAGATAAGAGCAAAAAGTTCCTGTTAGAAAACGCTTTAAAGAATGCTCATATCTAGACAATACGTAAAAAAATATATATATACCTTATATATATATTTGCCTGCGTCTAATGGGCTGAATGGGAGACCCCAGCGGCCACTCATCTTATAGTCTGAAAAATATTATATTTTTTACTATTATTTTAAACCCATATAAGCAACTTGTGTTTTTGTGCCTTATAGGGCAAAGTTGAAGCAATCTAAATATTTTTCAAACTGGCAAAAAAAATCCTTCTACCGCTTATGAAGATGCCTAGTGCCACACCCTTAACATATGCCAACTAATCTAAAAGTTAATAGATCTAAGATTTGATCGGCTTGTGCAATTTAAATTTTGACTGTTAAGGTACCCATACACGGATCGATTTTTTGTTCGATTCGCAAAGAAAATGTAGGTCAAACTGAGGGTCCCCATCCAAAGCATCAGTTAGGAGTCGATTGCACAAAGTGATGCTTTGCCTGACCGAGCCGCGATAGATCATTTATTGATGGCACGGTTATCAACCTGTGTATGGGTACCTTTTTGCAGGGAACAAATGTATAGATATGGGCCAGATCGATGGCTGCTTTGATGCCGTACACAGTGGATAATGTGGCCCTGTTAAATTAATGGGCTGACGTGTAACTAAAAAGCCTGGGAACGTTAGTCAGGCACCATTTTGATGTCATTGGTCAAGCCTTGATGCATTGCATTGCATTGATGTTGGCGCGGAGCTCCGCATCGGCATGAACCCAACAGAGGCTTGGACTGATGGTTTGGAGGTTATGACATAGGGATTTTAGTGTAAGTAATACCCTAGCCCAGTGGTTCCCAAACTGGGGGGGGGGGCGCAAAGGTATTCCAGAGGGGCGCTGGACTTCATTCTTAACCAGTGTTTGAATGGGGAAGGGGGGTCCGGTAATGTCCCTAAATTAAAAAGGCGGACCCTGCAAGAAAAGTATGGGAACCACTGCCCTAGCCTAAGACTTTGCTTTTGTTTTGGTCCACTTAAGACATTTTATTAAAGCCATAGCCAAGCCTTTCATTTTTAGAAAAAGCTTACAAATTAAAGCAGGAAAGGCAGTCTACATAGATTCCCTTAAACGAAAAAATAAAATGAGGGTATCTTTCTTGATTATATGTTTAAAAGAAATCCAGATTCATTTAGGAGCGCATATCATTAGTAAATCAACACTATAATTATAATATTGTCACCATAAGGTTGTATAAGTCAAAAATCTTTGATTTCAAGAGAAAGAAATTCTGTGAGAAGTGAAGGCACAATATGCGTATGGGTAAATGATCACCGAATAGATTTAATTCCTATGATATTACGCATTTCATGTTTATTCAGCTGCCTACGGTTACCTTCCATAAATTCCTCTTCTGTGGGTGGCTCTTCAATGAACTGAGAAGTTCACAGGTTGTTTCTACCGAAGTTTTGGGAATTAAGATTTACCTTTGTGCTGAACGTTATATATTAGTTATATATTAGTTTTATGAGAACTAGAGGGAGGTGGATGGAATAGTGAAATCCATCAGGGCATTCTGCAAAGCCAGAGAGGTAGAAAAGTGTATTCTGGAGAGGAAAGCATTCCCGAATGTGAGGTCATGCTCTGAAGCTTGAGTGGTTTAGCCTAAGGAATAATGTGATGAAATTTTATTTTACTGCAAGCAGCATTGGGCTGTGATATGATGGGCCTACAGGGAGAACGGCTTGTATGGACAGTAAGATATGAATCACACTTCTCTGCGCCTCATTTCATACCAGCTCATAACACGTTGAAAGGTCAGCACAAAATGAATGATCATAATGAAGTTAATATCCATAAATAACAATAACTACGCCTATAGTAATTTCACCAAAAACTGGGAGCCACATTGCTAGATTGTTCTAAATGAACACATCTAACGTTCAAATAAACAAAACCCTGTTTAGGAATGTGGCTAGGGGACGTAGACTTCCATTTTTCTTTTTATCTTTCAATTGAGCCCCATGTGCCACAATGTCAACTACCGTGGAGATGATACTTAGACTTAGACTAACAAAGAAGCATTGTAAACTGGTATGTGAAACCTTGACACATAATACTTGTGAGTAGCACAACACTGATACACAATATTTCCTATCAAGCAGACAAGCACAACCTTCCTCTATAGAACAATTAAAACACAAGAAGTGTTTTAGACAATTGAAAGGTTTTATTGTGTCAAGTTCCATTTTAGGGTCCATTTTTTAAAGCAAGGATAAATACAATGATAATTTACCAATGTCATTTGTGGGGTTATCACTGGAGTTCTATGCATGTTTATTAGACTTATAAATCCACATTAATTTTAACTGCAACAGTGAACTGCTGTGATAAAGGAAGCCATTTTAAGGGATTGCGGAATTTCTAAAGGGATACTAGTATGGGTAGGCTTGGTAAGAGTATGACTTGGTATCAAGGAAGGAAGCACTGCTACAAGGGATGCTAACATATACTTTAACTCACAGATTAAGGCTCCACATGCGCTAAAATTTTACTGCAGTGCACGAGTTGGCCAAGGGCTGTATCTACAGCCTATCATAGCTTTCAATCCATAGGTGCGAGCCTCCGTCACGTTGATGTCGACGCAACGATCCATGTCCACAGAAATGCAACAGAGGCTTGCGCAGACATCAGCGGATCCCAGTTGATAGTTGAGCCCTAGCCTGAGTGTTTATTAAGGACTACGGGTTTCTTAAGAACTATCATGGAAGACAACATATTTCCATTGTGTATTTGTCAACATTGTCTCTTTTTATTTATTGTTGTTGTTCCTTCTCAACAAACTGATGCAGCCTCCTTTTTAGTACAACCAGACATGGGGCACACATGTAACCCACAATGCTGGGCATTGGAAAGGCTTGGGCACCTGGTAGTATGCCATTACCTGGAAAGCTATTTGAGCTGTTTGTGATCACCTGCCAATTGTCAAACTTAAGAATAGGTCCATATACAGAGCCTAGAGCATATGTTCTAGAATTATTCACAGATCTCCCATAGTAGTCAAATATACATGGCAGATATGACCATTTTCAGCACTGTTTGGTAAAAGATATTATGAAATCCATGTGTGTTCCTGCCTATGAAGAAAGGGCAACAAACCCCATCCCAATTCATCTCAGGTGCAATTCAAACAATCCACAAGAAGGATTGACCAAGAAACATGCTCGGAGTCTGGTAATGTTGGATTCTGAAGATACTAACTAAATTTTATTATTGACATTTAAAAAAAAAGATATCACATACAGATTATTTAACTACAGCACGTGGTAGCTCCTATCATTTGCAAATGATGTATGTACATCAAAAATATCTTCCCATTGAGTTCAGTCTGGCTGTAGATTAGTGGTGGGCAACTGAGTTGATATGAAGGGCCACAAGTGTGGCCCTCGGTATCACTAAAGGGCCGCACATAACATCGATCAAGAACCTTCCCCCATCGACATATCTCAGCAGGACCTGACAGCACCCACCCCCCTCCTGCCCCTGGGTGCAGAGCTCATATGTAGACCTGGTTTCCTCCGAGAGTTGCTATGCCCTATGCATTAATGGTTTTGGGGGTCACATGTGGAGGACCAAGGGGCGCCGCCAAACAACACCCAAAGGGCCGCAGGTTGGGGACTGAGGCTGTAGAAGATACTAAAGCCCCCAAACACGATTCAACTTTTGCACAAACTACTTTAGATTCGATGGCGTCCAAACGTCAAATCGTCATTCAAGCGTATGTTGCCATCATTGCATGTTCCACTGTTATATGTGTGTGATGTATACCAATAACGATTAAAAAACGCTGTGATATACGTTGAATGTAGTCTTGTTCGATTTTTTATTGGATCGGAAGTAATGTTGAAAGGGTGTATTTAAACAAACAGAAAACTAACAACTTTCATAAAAGACTTGGTCATTGGGGTGATCCACCTTCGTGAGCACCAGTGATTATGGATTGTTCCTTATAACACATCTGCCTGCAAACCTGACATTTCCAACATTTCTGTAACTTCATATATTTCCACGAATTCCTGAAAGCAATACATTTGCTGTTATAAGTCCTGTTCCTTGTGCTCCTGCCTGACAATCCTAACACACAACACAGATCACTGGCTCTGAACAGCCATGTGCTGCTCGAGGTCATAGATCATGGTATGCCATTTCATACTCAGGGAATTGACAGGGAAATGTACAGCTGACATTTCTTCTCCTGAAAGGTGTATACAAGAATAACTAAGCCCTGGATTTCACACAATCGCCAGTTTTAATCGGAGATTCTTCCATTTTGATTGCTACTGGTCCCCTTTAAACAACATGTGCCACCATGTTTATGTTATTCTAAATTTAATTCATCTATTTATGTATTAAATAGTGACATGTCATAGTCATGTGCTAAACTTAAAACAGTGTTTACAGAAATATGCTCAGCCCTACGTGATGATTCACTTTTGCCTACATCTGTTTAATTTCCTGCGTCGTGCTGTTTGTCTACCCCTTTTATACATGAAATGATCTAAACAAAAGAAAAGCTTGCTTCCTAAATAACATCTCGATCTGCACCGAGCAGTTAACAAGTTTGCAGAACGGAGCATTGATGTAACAAGTGATATTTAACATAAATGCCACTCACTTAATCAATTGTATCCAGGTGCGAAAAAAGGAGCCAGTCGCTTGTCACTACTTGCTTTCTGCTTTTCAGATTTACAGAGACGTGACTTGTCTCCAAGTCTAGAACAGGTAGCATTAATGCCAAACAGGAAAAAACACAACTACCACATTCTGCCTGTATGTTTGGAGACATTGGACCACCATTGGACCCCCAACAGGAGCAACAAATGCTTGTGAATACTTGTTTTGCCAAATTTCAAAGAAAACATCAGGTCAGACATTATGTTAGGATAACATTGGAATTTTATTAAGGTACGGATATCACCTCCCAGAATTAACCAAGCAGATTATAATCAGTCCACACTCCCATCCCAAAATATCATTGGAAAAGGATTGTTTGGAATTTCCCTCCCTGATACTTTAGATGGAGCACTAACAAGTGGAAGACCCTGTTTAGAGATTAACCTACTTTATTAGACAACAATAAACAAAAAAAAATATTTTAAAACCAATACAGTTGATTGGTGATTCCCTGTATACTGTGTGTTTAAAGTAGCAAAAATTGGAATATGGTGTAAAGACAAGTTTTTTCTGGTTACACATAGGTCCACCCTCCATCTAAAGTCCCAGGGTGGGAAATTCCAAACAATTCTTTTTCCAGGATAACATTGGAAGGGAAGGATAAATGACTAATCCTGGTCACAACTTAAGGTGCCCATACACCTTTAGATCTCTATGTCAGATATCCTTTAGATCTATCAACAACTATGTAGTATAGGGTCCTCTGCGATTGAACACAGGGAGACTTGATGGTTTAAATGTCCCTCATATTACATGGTTTTGGTAAAACAAAAGGAAAACTTAAGGATATCTGACAGAGAAATCTAAAGGTGTATGGGCACCCTTAGTCTGTTACTACAAAGAAGTAAATATAATTGTTAACTTCAAGTTACAATGTTTAAAATGTATATAAGTTATAACATATGAAAGGTCAAAAACTACGAAATTGTACAGCAACTGCTACCAACCGAAGTTCTATTGAAGCTAAGAGTTCCTCCAGGGTTGCTAGTGGTTTCTTGAGTTGTGGGTTATTGGCCTTCTACCTTATGGCGACTGTAGAGTTCCAAGGCCAATGCCTCAAAGCCATTCTAGGTGGAAACTAAAACTTTAAATTGTTTTGTTTAAGATGTCTTTTTGTCAATGAATTTGTTTGAATAGATGGATATGCATTTTACCTACGAACTGTTATGCAATCTATTTTAAAGTGGTAATGTCAATGCTGTAGCTGGCTGAGGGGTCTGCAACTGTCATTAGGGTGAATGTTTGATTACCTGGAGCAACATGGAAGTTGGATTTTGTTGAGGAACTGAGCCAATGACACCTGGCTGAGCCTATTGTGGGACACCAATTATATTTTTTATATATCTCTAAAGGTGCCATATTGGAACTCTGTCCATCAATGTAAGGGAGGGGTGGTATTTTTACAATGACTCCAGTGAACTAGTTTTAGGAGAGGCTCTTTGAGACTTAAAAATTACTTTTGTAATGTAACTATTGTAATGTTTTAAAATGCTGCAAGACCAAATGTATGTATCTTTAGTTACAGCAACAAATTAAAACAAGTTTGGTTGGCCATTGCCAATTAAGAAGGATTATTGACTGTAATTTGTTGCTTTTGAACTTTACTTTGGTGTTAGTAGGCAAATTATTAATTATAGTTCATATGTTTACTTAGTTACATGGATGGATTTCTTTACAGTGGCATGCGATGGTCACTAGAGCAGTTATGAGGCAATGTCTCAGTATATGTTTATTGTTTTTACTAAAAAAGGGTTTCCAGAAAACTCCTAATTAGATTGCATTGCTAGCTGTGAATATATTTTATGCATGGCAATTCATGACAGTTACTGAATTTAAAGAGACATAAAGTGGGTCATGTGATCTTCTGGGACTAAGCAGTTCTATTGAGCCCTCATAGCAGGAATTTTGAATATCCCTCTGGGAGTTTCCCAGAAGTGGGTAAACATAAAATTATCAAGTAGTGCAGCATCCGATATTTCAGAGGTCCCCTATTGATCATTTAGTAATTTTCATATGTAGAACAACACCATGCTTCCTACTTTTCCCCTATTAGTCTTCCAATTAGTGGACGTGTGGGTAAAAGAACTTGACCTACGGGACAGTACAATGGAGCATACCATGCATTTATGCATGTCCTATAGTAAGGCTATTTGATGTGAAAGTTCAGCCATATAAAACTTGATAAAGACTACTAAAAGTGAACCCTTCCTTCAAAATGGAAAACAATTGAATGCTCTGAGCACCAGAACAGGAAATTATCCTTTCGATAAAGTTCTCAGGTCCTTCTGACTCTCCAGGAACCTACATTTTTATAATACTAAAATAGACTAAGCTAGCTATAATTCTCATATATCTTCAGTCTGGAATGTTATTAAATTCTAGCCTGTCGGGAGTGGTTGAAGTCAAGACCATTTACCAGTCTGTATATTTAAGCCACGCCAGGGGCAAAGCATTTATACAAAATTAATTAGTGGTGTTCCTGTTTCTTGTTTCAAAATGAAAGTATGATAGGATGAGATTAAGGCTGGATAGGAAAGCCCCAGATACATATGCCCAACGGACAAGGAATGTGCTATTCTAGACAAACTATAGGAAGAGAGTAATCTCTAAACAAGGTCTTCCACTTGTTAGTCTGAAATAACTCTGCAAATATCTTATTACAGGATACAGAAGCCAGTGGAGGAATTGCAATATATGCTAAGGCAGACTTCAGTAGGATAAACACACAAGTAAAGCTAAATGATAGTCAAGTGGATGTAGTCAGTGGAACTCTAACTAAATTATATCTTTTTTAAAAGCACTATGTATCATAAGTATTAGTGTAGTCCTTTACTCCATTTAATTTCTGTGTATACACACTCCAGCAATGCATGGAAAATATCAGGATCTTCTTGGTGACTACAAAAGGGCATGACTGTATAATATATGTTAACATGGCTGGCCAATTGTACAATTGTAGTCTCCATCAGAGGCCAACGTGACAATGAATGAGTTAATGAAGATATTGTAGAATAGTTGGGAGATTATTACCCATAAGCTGGGCACACAGGGGTTAATAACCGTTCATCATGATGTCACCACCTTGTGCTTGAGCATTCATCGTTTGATTCCCATTTTATACCTTGAATGGGGACCCTGGTGGACATGTCCTTCCCTGTTCGATCAACCTATTCGATCGAGGGGCTTTCCATTTGTCTCCCATTCAATGGGCATGCCGTGAGCGCACACGGTGATCGATGATGTAATATAGGGAGAATTTGAACTCTTCAATGTTACACTTCTCATGTCTATCACTCAACCAAGGAAGTGACATTTTTTTCCCCTGAGCCTCCAACACCAGCAGATAGTGGATATTCTAGTCTAGTTTAGTAAAATATGAAGGACCAGGAAGTGAATGTCCCTAATGGATTTGGGGGCTTATGAATAGGCACTGTCACTTTGCCTGATTTATTGAGGTAACTGAGTATCTTCAAAGCGTATTTACATTTTATCTTTTTATCAAGGATGGCAAGGTCTCCAGGAGAAGTTCTACTGAAGGATATGGAGAAACACTTGATAAGTTTAATCAGCTTGGCCAATCCTCTAGTGCTTCTCTAATTTGCTGCTCTAGGAAAAGGAAATGAGACAAGATCAAATTATCTTGAGCAGCAATCAGAAAGTCTCAAATCAGTCAGCTGATCAAACCAATCATGTGCTTCTCCAAAAGTTCTCCTGTAGTCGAAATTTTACTGAAGAATATTGCCAGTGCGTATATTAAAGTACGTTACTGGACTAAAGTTCTCCTTTAATAGTAACCTGGAGACTAGCTTTTATCCCTATTAGATAAACAATAAATATCTCTAAATGCTTAACACATATTTAGTATGTTTTATTCCAGGACCTTTCATGAACAAGCATTTCTGTTTCTCGATCAACTACCTTGATTTTCACTCAATTATCATCATTTTCTTTTCCACCTACATGCCGCTGAAATGTGTAATAACATGACCTTCCTTTACAACATTTTTTTTCTTATGTCTGGCGGAAAGTGGCTTAAAAAGATTTATTGTTTCCAGTTAAAGGTCCAATATTACATGCAAATTTTATTCATATTAAAGGTCCGCACTTTAAACAATTTAACGCATACCTTTGACTAGCACAAGAATTCCTCCGATTCCAACTTGTTGGAAATGAACCAATACATCATGTTTTATGAAGAGCAGAAAAGAATGAGCTGATATATATTTTCTTGTATTTCCACTGCGGTTGGAGTATGCCAGTAATATTCCTGTACAGGTTTGATGAATGGCTCTTCCAGCGTACAGCACAATGTCTTATGCAAAGTTCCCCTAAACTGATTTCAAAGCAAAAGGTAACATGCCAGGTAGATGCTTGCATTGTATCGAGTCATGTCAGCTAGATTTTTTCACCTGACCAAATATTATTCTTCCATTTCAAAGGGAACCGGCAGCTGCTACTAGAGGAGGACATTAAAGCAGAGTGAATGACACTGACCTTAACTCAGCACAAGTTTGTCTGCTTGTGATAAAGTGTGTGTCCTGCTGGTAGGGTTTGCCAGTTTATCAAAGAGACCAACAAAGCCACTATCTGTATGCTGCAAAACACAACAGACGCAGCTTTTATTCCAAATTTGGCCACTATAATATTATCTATCATCCCAAGCCACCATTGGTCTTACCCAAAAGCATAGGAGGGTTAAACTTAGTTTTAAAAGCATGTGAACCCTTTAGATAAGCTACTTTATTAGCAAAAAAGTATGTAAAAACTGATTGTCTATCAGAAGATCTAGGGTGAGCTATAGTTTAAGGCTAGGGCTCCACTATCCGTTAAATCCCTGTGTTAAATGCACAAGCCGCCTATTGAAGGCAATGGGTCTCCACAGCCCGTTAGAGCTCCTGATCCCCACCTCTATCATGGTAATGTCGACGCAGCTCATTTGTGTCCACAGAAATGTAATGGAGGCTTGGGCTTACATCAGCGGATGTCAGTGCAAAGTTGAGCCCAAGCCTAAAGCTTATCTCATCTGTAAGATTAAGATTTTCTTGACATCTTGACTCTTGACTTAACAGAGATACAGAGTTGTTTTGGGCCATTAGATGCTCTATTTCCAATAAAAGGCTCCATACTCCACTATGCGTTAAGACCCTGTGTCTGACGTCATTGAAACTTAATTGATTTGTCTTCACATCCGTTGGTGTAACCATTCAGCATTCTTCTAGATATGCTGTTTTTGCATAAATTAGGTTGAAATTTAAGGTTGAAATTTAGACTTGAAGATATTCAACTTGGCTTTGAACTTACTTTCTGAAAAGCTAGAGCAATACTTTCTTTTTTTTGTTGTGTTTCAATGGCTTTTGTGTACATCTCCAACAATTTTGGTGATGCTATATTAACTTCCACCAGCTAGTGCACATTTTAAATAAAAAGCCAAAACATTTCTATCATCTCATCTCACTGGTTTTCCTATGTAACCAATGGACTATCTCATAATGAAGATTCATCATGTAGTCACATTGGTAGAAGAATTTCCTATTACGTATAGCACTTCCTGTTCCATTCCACAGGAGAATACGCTAAATAACATAACCTTGCTTATTTTAAAACTGTCAGCTAACACGGAGCAGTGATGTGTGCATCAAAGTTAAATACAATGTCAAAAATGGGCTATTTCTGTACATGGCACATTAACATAAACGTTTGTGAAGGACATCAACTCTACTACCTGTATTTCTAGGTTTTCATGATCTTTCAGAGTGATTTCTATAGGTGCAGATTCATAATATTATATAACATTACTCACATTTATTCAACATAAACTCAGCAATCATTGGCTGAAATGTGATCACAATCCACTTGAGGTTAATCTTAGGTCTATTACCTATAACTAGGGATGGCTGCAAAATTTAAGGTACTCAGTCCACACAAAAGGTTCTCTTAATGGCTTCTGTCCATATTTATTTACGCCAGTCCAAACCGGCTTATCCTTACAGGGGCTAATTGGAACAAAACAAACATCCATAGAAAACACATCCAGCAGAGGCTCTTCCCTTTAGCTTAAGGAAAACCCACATGACTGACTCCTAGCAGTCACTGCTCTGGGACACACACTCCCTGTGTGACCTCTGTATCACACTAGTAGATTAACAGTGTTTTTTTTAAGGAGGTAATAATAGTTGACTCTCAGTGCTTAGAGGATAAATTCAAAAATATTTGATGCTCCTGCTGACATCATTACACAAAATACTATTGCAGTAAATTGCTGGGTGCCAAAGTATTCTTTCTTCAGATTTCCTTGAGAGCCCAGCAGCACACTACTCAGGTGTTGAGATGTCCTGTTCCTCTATAGAATGAACAGCAGTGTATTTTGACTTGTCTATGACTCATCTTCTGTACATAATCTATGCGTGTTATTAATTTAGAGTAGCACTAAAAACAAATCAATGAATGCATACACACATACCAACTTTTTATGGTCCGACGATGACCACACGTGGTGGCGCCTTGGATCCCCGCCAGCTTTCCCAGCAAGAAGATTATAGAAAATGTCAGATAGGACATGCATCCATGTCCGGATCTTCCATCTGTAACGTATTGTTTAAATAAACAGAGCCCTGCTGATATACAGCTGTTTTGCTTAGAGTCCTGCTGATATATACTGTATTGCTTATATTAGCAGAGCCCTGCTGATATAAGCAATACAGCAGAGAGACATAGATGAAAGATCCATCTTCCATCTATGTCTGCCTATGTGGAAGCTGCACTGTGAATGCCTAGAGGGGAGACATTATTGATGATTCCCCAGCATGACTATAGTGCGACTATCTCATTATTTGTTCCAAAATTTCACGAGCATTGCCCCCCCCCCCCACACATCTGCAGTGTTATTGATGATTGATTGATGATCAGATGGAGCCACACTTAGTAATACCGCTTATACTGGGGGTTAATAGATAAAAGGTCAATATTTGTGCAAAAAACACCCTTAGTCCCTGTATTAATTGTATTCTTTGTTCTTTCCCTGTCTGTGCCAGTGCCACCCTAAACTTCTTGTTTGGGGGAGCACACCCTCATGTTTATACAGGGCTACACATACCACGAACACTTGAGTTAATTGACTGTTATAAAATAAGTTGTCTGATTATAGATTTTATAGATATAATTTCAATTAACCTGTGGCTGACACATTTCATTGGTTCATAGCACTAACTCAACCCTTATCAAACTTTATTTAAAGACTTAGGCCTAGTCTCTACTGCATAAAAATGCCTGTGTTTTTCCTCATATCAAACACTGGGATTTCCCTGTTTGGCAGACACGTTTCCACATTCTTTTTTCTGCCCCAAATGAGACGGGTTCTCCCATTGTCATTGGCACAATGCAACACATGCATGCCATTTTTACTGTAAAGCGTTGGCAAAAAACGTTCCTGAAAGACGATGGGTAAATTTTTTGCTGCAAATGCTAATTGCAAAAAATTGCGCGCTAAGCACCATGTTACAATAACTTGACACTAAACCTGTGCTAAATATGGCCAAAATGTGCCTGCACCCCATATTGGGTGTCTTGGGCGCATTACTCTGACGTGTCCACCATGACGTCAAATAGAGACAAGCCCTTTAAACTGTCTAAAGCTGGGCATAGACAGGTCGTTTTCCTGTCCACTGCTCAGCAGATTGACTGGCCGTAATGATGTCATCACGCAGGGCCACTAGTGCCGAGAATCAGCCAGGCACCCTTTGTGTGCTGGCCATTACTTGCTAATGGGATTGAATTTACCGGCATGTCGGATCACTGTGCTATCCGACATGTGGCAGATGCCTGGTCAGTCTGACCAGGTGGGCGCACCCGATTTTCGGCCGAGCGTCCACAGCTTGGCGAGAATACGTACGGTGGTCTATTGGCTGAAGAATCGGGCAGGAATCTGCCCATCTATGCCCAGCTTAATATAGTAAGTCTTCACACAGTAAGTCTATAAACAGATAGTGAAAATAAGATTTCGAAAAAGCATAGCAATATAAAATTGACCAAAATCCTTCTAAGTAAGAAACAACATATCTTGTCCAACCTCAGGAATCTAAACATGTTTTTCTGATTTATTCCACCATTAAGTCCAACCCATGTCCAACACGCAATAACATCTCTGTACATCCTAACATCTGGTATGAATGAAATGTCTGATAACTGGGAATTACAACTATGCAACTTTCCAGCTGATGGATCATTCTATGTTTTGGCCCAGAAAACCCCAATGTCTGTTAGTTTGGCAGATTCCATGTCTCTCAGGCAGCGAACCTTCCAAGTCTTTATTTCCTATCTTATATATCAAACAGGGCGGGGAGCAGACATTGCTCTAGCAATTAGTTTATGTTCCGTATGGGAGCAAACATGGAGAGGATTTCAACATATTTTAATGATCAATTACATGAAAGCTACATTAATCCATTTGCAATGCAGAATTACATGTGGATGCATGCAATGTAGCAATTTATTCCTTGTGAGTGAATATTTTACAGTGATTGTGGAGTTAACCCTATCCATTATCAAGCAGCTGAAATAATGGCATTGGAAGATAAATGATTGTGTTGCTGTCTATGACTGGATAAATATCCTATTTCGGTCTTGCCGATGATGACTTGTGCTGCCTATAAACGTCTATATGTGCATACATTATAATAATGCATAGACCTGACTGCTACATCATATTGTGTTTTAAATAGGATTTCCAAATCAAGCCGCCGGAGAAGCGCTATGATGCAATACATTTTTTTAAACCCTATTAACCTTTTTGTATTGCTGGCAAATCAGTTATTTGCTCCGGGAAAATGTATTTGGTGGTGAGTTTGGGGATATTTGCATTGAAATGGAGGTTGTTTAATATGATAAAATAACAATTCTTTTTTTTTCTTTCTTATTCCTGCTAAATTTACTGTGAACGCTGCAGACAGCGCAGCAACAGCTGTACTGATAATGTAAAAATAGCAGCTAACAATTGCCTAATTGCCATTTAGTAACTTTAAAAATAACAATTCCGTTGTTTATTATAATAAATCTCTTATTTTCCTTTTTTGGGGATATTTTGCAGAAAAAATTCAAATTTCTAATGTTCGGATGTCCTAATTTTGCCTACATCGAGCCGTGTCCTTGTGGGACATGGGATTGTTTTCATTTATGGATTGGGACTTGAGGAAAGAAGCATCAAGTACCCAGAGCTCTGGCAGATGACATTATCGTTGACACCAATTTCCATTCTGCTGGGTTAGATGATGCATGGGAGCAATTAAAGTAATTTCACTTTTACATGTCCACATTAGTAGAATCATTTGTTTAATCTCTATCCAATAAATGGTTAAATATATATACATTTTTAAAAATAACTGTACTAGCAAAACAGGTTGGGACTAGATCACTAGGCACTAGACCAGAGGTGGGCAAACTTTTAGACTCACGGGCCACAATTGGCACTAAAATTTGTCAGGGGGGAGCAGAACGAGAGCCTGTAGTGGAGTCACAATTCTGTGTGGATGTACAGCAGGGACTTTGCAATATTTATTACATTTCCTGTACTACTTTCAACAAAAAAAATATCATATCACAAGTTAGAAAAAGGGGGAAATTATATAAATAATTAATAATTAATGGAAAAAAGTAACATTAATAAACTTTTAACGTTTTTCAAATCACGCTTAGATAAACTTACCTGCTAAATAAAAGTCAAAATGCGGGGACCTTGGTGACAAGGCTCAGGCTTCCCTCTGCTCGTTCACGTCAATGAGAGGAGATAATTACTAGGGGTGGCCAACCATTGACAAGAGGGCACGTCCACAGCGGCATCACAATATTGCGCCACTGCATCCTCTCCATAGCAATGTTCAGAAGCATTATGTATGATCATTGAAGGTAACCAGTTGAGGGAAGCCAGAGGGGCTTTCACTGAGGTGACAACGGGTTGGATTAAAAAGCTTAACGAGCTGGATCTGGCCCCTAGGTCTTAGTTTGCCTGTCTGTACTAGACTGATCCTTTCTGTTCTGATTACTGTTCTTAAAGTGCACCTGACTAGCCTAATGAACTTCATATCCCTCATATCAAACACCCCATGATGGGGATGATCTGTCACAAAAAGATAAAAAAAAACTTACATCATAATCCCAAATGCCCCTGTCGTCATTAGATACTTTTTACAAGTTTTTCCACCATTGAAAACCATTGTATAGAGCCACATAGTGGCCATATATGCTTTTGCAGATAATTTACCCTAGAAGGATGCCCCCTCTATCAACATGGAGGTTATTTTTGTGTCATAACACAAAATAAGAAAATATGGGTTTTGCCTGTATTGATCCTTTAGGTTTTTCTTCCAATTAGAAAATGGGCATCTAAAGGTCCAACTATGCCTGAAGAAAGAAAGATAGAACTTGTACATCCACAGGAAAAGCGGAGATGCCATGTGCATGCAATGTAAGATAACAGAGATTATTAAAGTATATAAAATATATTGCTATATTCGGAGCCTTCAGTCAGCACAACATACAGAATATTAAACTTCATTTTACATTTACCTCTCTCTCGTCCTGTCCAATTCCTGGCCTCCTTATCTGCAGAAACACATTTTTTTTAATCACCAGGAACTGGCTGCACCTGTAGTTGAGTTGTGGGACATGATCTATAAAGCTGAAATAGCAGGACTTCCCATAGTATGAAAAACCAGCATCCTTCAGCTTTATTTAAGAAATATAAAATGTATTTTCTATGAAAGCAGTTCAGGAACTCTGGGGCTTAAAATCATTTGTATATAAGTTTGCTTTGAATGTTTCATTGTAAAAGAATGTACAGGTGACCTTAAGGATCTCTGGCATCCACACAAATGTCCCAAACTATACTTGGCTAAAACCAATCCCACGTCCGTATCTTTGGGGTGGCCCCTTTAGGTTGGTGCAGTGAATTGGGTCATGTAATAAATGTAGCCATTGTGTTTACTGCTTCTTATATACAAGAATAGTGAACACTGATCAACACAAAATTTTCATCCTAGTTAACACAATGTTGGTTTTGTAGTTTTTTTTCTGCCCATTGTAAAATCTGCATTTGGTTTTTCTTTATCAATTTTTTATGATGAGACAAATTTAAAATTGACAACCGGCAATTAGGCCTATTGTTTTTTTTAGGTTGAATAAGTTTGTATTAGGTTTTTCAGAAAATAATAATAAAAAAAAAACTTTACAAAGAAAAATAAACCAAAACACTGTTTGCAAACACCATCCAGTACAGTGAGAACTTCCTAAAAGGACCACTATGGGAACCAGCCTAAAGCCTAAGGGAGTCACAGATGGCTTCCACGAAGCGAGAAAGTAAATAACTAAGAGGAGAGTAAATGTGAGTCTTAAACAAATGCAGTATGGTAGCAAGCCCTATTGTTTTTTAATAGAATAAGGGGAGGGTTTCCATATCCGTTTGGACGCCCTTCCCTAAGTGTATTGCTTGGTGGGAGGTCCCGACGGAACACATTCACTTACCTGCTCGGCGGATGCTGTGTTCTCACAGCGCTGAGCCATTCTGCCGATGCAGGGCTGAACATAGTGAAGTACGTTGAACCTCTGCAGGTAAAGTCTATGTGCTCCGCCAGGATCCCCGCCAAGCAATGCGCTTAGCGGAGGGGGTCCCAACAAATGTGGAAACCTTCCCCCCTAATTTTCATATTAACCATCGAAAGAACACCTAAAGCCAAAAAACAAATAATATGATGGAGTATCTGCCAGTGAGAGACATAATGTTTATTAGGTAAGTATAGGTGAGCTTTAACTGCTGTATAGTCTTAATGACAAACGTAAACCGTTGATGTTTTATTTTTGCGCTAAATAAAATTGGTTAGCAAAATGTTTTCTTTTGTAGGTTCACAGTTTGCATATACACATTTCCTTGTACAGTTATTTGTTTGCCGGGATTGCATTGTTAAGATTAACGGTTTCTTAATGTAAAGCAAATCTACAGATTCACAAATGTTGTCTCCAACTCCTCCATGGTAGGGCCCCAGAAGCTAATAAAATACCCAGTATTGTGGGGGATAGAAGAACACATTGACTTTCAGTCATGTGACAGACCTGACATGTGATGATTGGGTGCTGACCCATTCATTGGTCCTATGTGAGCTCTGCAGGGTTGTCCTTATTTGCTCTATGATGCTAAGTAAATCATTAGTAGAGCAACTGAAAGATGTATATATAGGGGAATTCGATTTGGACTAGTACATATGTTATTTCATATATGGTCCAAAATGGCTCCAATGGTCAATCAGCAAAAAATCAACACACCTCAGAAGAAGCTGTAGTACAATAAGGCAAATGTTTGCTGTTGTTTTGTAATTCATTTGCTAATCAAAACAGGCTGACAGCATGCCTTCACGGAGCCGTATGAAATGCAGAAAGCTCGGATTATCCCCAGGCTATCCCAGCAAAGTATGTTGACTTAAATAGAGGCTTCTATAAAGATGGTCTAGTATTCCATTCACAGCTGTAATTCCTCTAGTGATTTATAGCAGATAACAACTCTAATTATACTCTCTGCAGCACGTTACAAAATAGAATACTGTGGCTGAACTCCATATTTAAATAAATCAAGGCAAAATAAATAAAAAAATGCAATCCGTAAAAATCAAATAACCTTCACATTGATTTACTGCTCATGTCCTTAAGTTTTCGTCGTCTTTCTGGAAGTCTGTTTTCAAACAAACAAAGAGGCATGGAAATGGAAAGCGGTTTGGAAGGGGAACGTTTTGCCTATCCAGGCTGTGCTCTGACTGCCAATGCTAAAACTTCAGTGCTTGGCCCCCTCTTAATATTCAGCAAAGCTGCATGGCTCTTACAATAGTTTATCAATTTTTCCACTGTACCTGTCTTTTACCTTTCCTGCTTGGAGGCTGTGACTGAAAAGACAGCTAAGAAACGCACAGCGCACATAGAATAAAAGAGTCTTTACAGCAATAGGGAAAGCTGCCTTGAAGGTAAACAAATGCATATTCTTTCATCACCTTCATTTTTTAAGGTCTTTATGACCAAGAAAATTTCAGTCAAAAGACATTATGTATTTATTTTAAGGAACGTTCAAGTCACTCTTGAACATTTTGCATTGAAACTGATTTAAGAAACTCGTTGTACCTTCCGGAGGGCTCTAGTTCTTATTCTATGTGCTGAGCTGCGGTGACAGCTAAATCCCTATGGTCACCAATGGCTTTTCTTATGAATAAATAAGGGAGTCTATCTAATGTAAAGGACTACCTCTACTAAAGCTTTGTAGGGCTTCATCCATAATAATGGATGCACAGCATAGAACAGGGGTGTCAAATTGTGTTGATCTCGAATATTTGAATCGCAAATTTTTTTGTTGAATATCGTCACTTCGAGAATTTGCGACGATCTCTTATATAGTGCTATATCTTCGTAATTGGGAATATTAAAGATTTTTACATCAGTACCTGGAACTACAGTGCATTGCATTGCATTCCCAATATGCACATGTACAGGTGCCAATTTGTGCAATGAATGCAATAATGACTGGAGATCACAAATTCTAAAATGATGAACCTATATAAGAAAAATTTAGCATAAACTTTAAATCAGGAACAAGCAATGTGTAATACTGTAACACATCAGTTGTTAAGTGAAAGACACATCTTTGACATTCATTTCTTAAACAAACATAATAACTGGCCAGATCAGCGGGCTAGATTTGGCCCCTGGGCTGCAGTTTGACACCCTTGTCATAAAATCATAGACTACAGAACCACACAAAAAACATACAACAGGTGTGGTGTTTTTTTTTTTTTTGACTTTTGCTGTATGTTTTACCTGGCGACCCTGCCGGTAACATACTTCCAGCACATGACAATGAATGGAAGGGAAGACGTCAACCTGCACTACCCTTTTCATTAATTCAACAACTATCCCCCCTTTATTTTGTCTTCTTAACATAGGGGTGTGCTCTTTATTCTTAAGACAGCTGGTGGTTGCTGATAGCAATTCTTGGGATCTTCTGTTAATTGAATGGAGTTCTGGTAACATCAATAGTTTTTTGTAAAATTAAGCTAATTAAAGCACCACATGCTTATGTGATTAGGGTTCGGCACTAGCAGACATGTCTTGTATATTTTATGCATCTAAGAAGTGAGACAAAGCATTTCAGCTCAGTCACAGCCCCAGGACTGGTATGTGGCACCTAGTTGGGGGATACAGAATGGCTGTTGCCATTACAGCCTAATTACACAGGTGTTTTGTTTTGTGACAGTATTCCTTTAAAGTGCAAAAAAAAAAAGTTGGGAGCCTGCCATGGATCTCTTCATCAGAGGAATGAGAAGAGCTAGACAATAGCAAGTACTATAAACAATGCCTACTTGGTTGACAACTGTCTAGTTTGATCAATGACAGGCAGTTGCTAATTTCTAGCACCATTCGTGTGATAAGGAGTAGCTCAAGGATTTATAAGTGTGTTTTCACAAAACTCAAAGGTACACATATAACATAAATTATTTTTAAAAAGTTAGAATTTTTTTTGGCCAATAATGATAAAAAATGTATCAATCCTGCGCCTGCCCAGGGAGAGAGAAGATTGTCTAGAGGAGGTATGTGGCTCACCAGCAACTGTACAGTAATAGTTCTGCTGACTGGGTCCGTAAAGTCTCACCAGCACCTACCCCCCAGAGTGCTCTCTGACCAGAGATGCTTTCCTGGGCAGACTATGTTCTGTAAATGATCATTTTAATAGGTTAATTATGGCTATTGTGTCTAATCAGAGAAGATGTGATACCGGATATCACCAGCGTATGGCGCTGTAAAGATTGGAGATAACAGAAAATAGAATTTGAAGGGTATTATCTAGGATAACCTACACATATTAATAAGAATTTGAAATATGAACTGTATTAGTAATTTCTATTCATTTTACCCTAGTCATACACCACACTATCTTGTACATGACCCATATTACATCTCCTTTTACTTGGTTTATAGTTTCTTCAATTTACAAGGAGGATATATGAGAAAGTGTTTATATAGTAACAATGTCTGTACAGTAAACCCTTTCTTTGTAAATGATGATTATAACATATAAGGACACACAAGGGGCAGAATTCACTAGCGAGTGTTTAAGTCGGTAAGGCAGGATATCACTATAATCTTTCCCCTTGATTAATTTGGAATTCAATTTTCTGAATCATCAAAAACAGATGTTCATACTTCGCATAGTGTTCATTTAGCATGCAATAACACGTCAAATTTTCTATACTTCAGCACAAAAATAAACCCTTAATCTTTTATTTATGCACAGAACAAAAAGCACTCACTAAAACAAACTAAAGTACTTTATTCCAGCATTCTCTGTAGTGCTCTGAATGTTCATGAGCATCCATTTCTGTGCCTTAGTACATCTACCAACCCTATGGGATAATAAGCCAAGATATAAAATTTCATTATTTCGGGATCTTTCTGTAATCTTGAAAGTTGAGTACAGTTAGATAGATCTTAACAGCCTATGTGGTGGCTACTGTACCAATGGTCCTCTTCCCTGATCCCAGATATTAATTAATTAATTCATTCATGTAGTTAATTTAAATGGCAAATATTGTTCTAAGGGTACTTTCTGTCACTAATACTGTATATCATGTGCAAAGAGGCATGGGTATGTTAAAATGTTAAGACCATAACAAGTAACATTCTAAAGCCCTGGCATTTGTTGTTTAAGAATTTCTCATCCCCTCCACTGACTTTCCACCTACATGCATGGGCTGTGGTCTTGTCTGGTTGCTACTACTTAGAGGAGGCTTATTGATAGTGGACACTATCGATATTATATCTATGTAAGTGTTCTGTGAGATATTGACACGTGATGTTATCATTCCAACCATTATAATATGTCCCTGAGGAAGTTCATACACTGAACGAAACGCGTCGGACAATTCAGAACCTTCATATGGTTACATGGTCTAAATATCATATTATGTGTTTGTATACTTTTTAATGATGTGAATTTATTCTGTTTTTAAGCAATTTGGCCCAATATTGGGCGATATCTAAATTCATTTACATTTTATATTTACGACTTTCATTATTATTTCAGCCATCTAAAACTCCAGTAAGGGATTTAGGGGTCCTCCCAGGACTCTTCTAGTGTTTTTCTGAATTATATCAGGGGTAGGCCGATACTTCAGAGTATATTGGGATACGGTAGTGTACATGATGGTAAACGTTCAAGAGGGCAATTTCAGTCACTACTATGTGTGACAATGCAGAAGAGCTATTGGAAGACAGAGACGGAACATTGTCTATCTACCTAAGAACCTTAACTGCTTGTTTTCACTGCAAAGACACAGGCACAACATTGCCAATTCCAGTAAATGGGACAATGTCTACTTTGTTTTTATTGTGGCATACTGTGTTGTCCCTATAGCAATCTGTTCATTTCATATCAGTGGAGTGTGGGTAAGCCATACCCGAAAAGCATCTGGGGTGGTTTACCCACTTTTGAAATGAATAATATGCATTACCGCCAATGTGTCGGCAATGTGCCATAAACCGTGGGGAATCTGCATGCATCTGCATTTATATAGTGAAAACATATTATGCACCGCTGTAGATGAAACACAAGGTAACATGCAGTTTTAGGGAAGCTGACAGTCCCCAGCCACCTAGAAATTGTCTCCCCATGCTGGTTGCGCATAGTGTGTGGGCACTTGGGAGGCAGTTATCACAAATTGACAACTGCCCCACATGTTATCCTTTGGGGGAGAGATGGACGAACTGTCCGCAAGATGGACAAAAGTGGACAAAGTGTGGCAAAAGTTGAATGTTTTTCCACCGGCCAAATCAGGCGTGTAAAGATCCAGCCGGAGGAAGAATTTTTTTCACCAGGGACTGGGTAGAGACCTAAGTCTCCAGTGAAAAATGGGGCAAAAAAACGGAAGTGGTGTCAGTAATGTCACTTACATGGACACGGTATATGGACACGGATCTAAGAGGTCCCTGTGAGAACTGGCCAGGGGAATGCAACATTGAGATACCTAATGCCCCTAATTGTTAAAGATGTAACTACATAAGTTCTGTCAGCGCTATATAAATACAGAATAATAATAATGGCCATCTGGCATCATTTATGTCTAAGATGTTGATTTTGAAACATTGAAAAAAAAACACTTTTTAAGCTTACATGAGATTCTAGTAATTGGGTTTGGGATTCAAAATTCTTGCCCTTGCATTCATTCCTCATGTGATTACCTACACTAAACAAATGATGATGTTTCCTAGTGATTTCCCAATACATAGTTTAGAATCATTTAAACAGATGAGCACACCAGAGAACAAGACCAATTCATAGCCAGCTACACCCACTGCATTTCTTGCATATTTTGTAGAGGTTTTTTCCTCTCGCTTATGTTCTGTAAGCGGTTTGGTGACACGAGTGTGTGGTTGGAACACTCTGCACTGTAAAAAAACATAATTTATAACAACTCAGCCATCGGAATAAGAATGGAACACTGAAATCATTCAAAAACTGCTTCCATGCTATCCGTACACAACAGAGTTGATGAGTCACGGATAACGCCGGGAAAGTCGATGTTCGCGCAGTTCGATGAGTCAGTAATATCAGAAGATTCATATAACGAATAGAAAAAAGGAACGCTATAGAAAAAAACATTGTCATTAATCTTAAAGGGTCAGGCTACCAATCTGGATACTTCAAGCTGATTTCCCAGCACAAATGCTTTCGTTTCATTTAGATTTCTCAATGGCCACAAAGAATATACATCCACATGCACTACAAGCCTTCAAACTATGTATAGGAAGTATTAAGAGAAATTACATTATCATTGTTCTGTTTGTAGCCTTTACATAGTGTAGGGTTGTAGAAGTGACCTAGAAGGACCACCCAGTACAGGTGCCTGGGGGCCAAACCAGTCGATTTGTACAAGAGTGAGAGCTGACTTTCAGGATTAATGCATAGATCTGGAAGATGTCCACCGGACCAGGGATAGTCAAGGAAAACCCAAGTAACCCAACAAGTAGAGCAAGACAGCCAAATCTGTAATCTCAAGTACAGAGATGCCAATGCTAAGGTATAAAGGTTATAACACCTTGACAAAGCATGTCAAGGGAAAGAATGGATTCCTGGACTTTATTATACGTTCATTTATATACTTATTCAGCAAAATATTAACTTTAGCTAAAGGCTGTGTATTTTATATGACAGGAAGCACCTAACCCCCCCCCCCCCCCCCCCCCCCCCCCCCCCCACATGCACACACACTTTAAGGGCCTACATACTAGGCAATGCTATATTTCCTGTTGAAATGTAAAAGATGTTGGTTTGTCCTAAAAAGGAGTTATTTTTCTTCAACAGTTCTAACCACAGGTCTGCTTTGGCACGAACTTAAAAGGTCAGCCATCTACCCACAAAACTCATTTTTGCAAAATTCACTAATAGAGTAAATACACTGTTATGACTGTTTGATTTTTTGTATATTTATCACTCCTTGGAAAATTGTATGTTAATCTTTAGGCCTTTAAATCTGCGGTGCCACACTTTGAAATGACCAAGTCAAAAATGATATACTAACAATCAAATGGTAAATATATATGTAGTCCTCATCACAAAGCTGGCTGGAGTAACCATAATATATCTGTAAGGAAAAGAAATTACATACTGTGGTACTCATGGTTACCCTGTTTGAACAGAGGTCCCTACTCAACTAGCAATGAGCATGTTGATCCAGGGATGCTTGAAGGTATCAACAAGTATTGAATTTTGGTATCTGTGCCAGGAAAACAATGCCAGGAATCTGGTATTGTAGCCTTTTGTAGATTAGCAAGACGGTCCATTTTAATGTTTCGTACTTATAACCGTGTTTTCCCGAAAATAAGAAAGGGGGGAATCAAAATAACACAGGGGACATTTTAATAACCCCTTCCGGTCCTCCTGTGTCATTTTGATTGCTCCCTGTCAAGAGTTACTGTACCGGGGGAGCCTTATTTTTGGGGGGATGCTTTATATTTCAGCATGAGGCAAAAATATAAGGGTGCCTTATTTTCGGGGATCCCTTATTTTTGGGCAAACAGGGTAGTGATATCAGGTCACATGAATGCCACCACAGAAGCAGAAACACATTTGTGTAATAAGCTGGTTGTAAGTAAAATCTTTGGTTGTAACTCAAGCAGTTTTTGCCATTTTGCCCATCTTAGTAATAAAGAGGGGAAAAAAGTCCGAGCTCTGTGATCTTCTCCCACTGCCTTTGTGCTCTACAGTTAGATCACGATGCCCCTCTATGGCACCCCTGCTTTAGAACATCATGTACTTCCTTAAAATATCAGAACAGTCGCCATCTTGTATTGTTATCCACATGTGTTTGTAAAAACTACCAGGAAAGCATGATTGCTTCAAATTCTCCAACAACCCCAACAGCTTGTAAAAACAACAAAAATGCCTATATACCACTGAATTGAAGCTCACGCATTTAATGAGAAATATGTCTTATCTTAAAAATTACCTACACTGCTCGATACAATGAGGCTACAGTTGTCCCAGCAGTCTGTGCACCCAGGGAACACATGGTGCTCACATCACCCATGGCCATCAGTGACATTTGAAAAGTTGTCAGGTCCACAAGGACATAGCAATGTCAAGAACCATGAAAAGAAAGGTAATTAAATGCACATATATTTTAAACTAATGCCCAATGAAACCTACAAAAGTGATATATAGGATTAAAGGAAAGTAGATTATCCAACATTCTCTTTTCTCTTTTAAGTGTTGAAAATCCAAGTCTGCAATCTGCTCAGATCTTACAGTAAAGGTGTATCAAACACATTAAAGAAGTCCCCAGTGCTCACTATTCCCACTTCATAAATAAAATAACTCTTAACCAACCTGGGGGAATTTCAAGCATTCCTGGAAGTTTTGAAAATTACATTGCTTAAAGACCTTTGTGAACGCTAGAGGTCTACCAGGATTATGAAGGTTAGTGGTACATCAGTAACATTATTAGTCAGGTGAAATTGAAAAATGTCCACAATTTCTGAAAGGCTGATTAACCTTTTGTACAAGAGAAGCATGCAGAATTCTAGCTGTACAGAATACAGGCTGTGCCCTACATCACAAAATGAAAATACGGCAATGCAAAGCATTCGGTAAAAGATTACCCGGCCGCTGCTGTCCGATATCCGAGGA
Organism: Ptychadena robeensis; assembly: GCA_036250615.1. Classification (NCBI taxonomy): domain Eukaryota; kingdom Metazoa; phylum Chordata; class Amphibia; order Anura; family Ptychadenidae; genus Ptychadena; species Ptychadena robeensis. The sequence goes on from CM070032.1 coordinate 203,929,380, forward strand.
GCTGGAGACACAGCTCAGCCGATGCTTTGCATGGAGAACCCGCAGTCTCCATGCAAAGCAATGGACATCGACCGTGGTTTACAGTCATATACAATATCCCTGATTTCGAGGGGGATTGATTGGTCCCACTCGAAAACAGGGATGGCCACATTGGATATGGACCAGATAGATGGCTGAGAGAGTGCATGACGCATAAAGCGGCAATCGATCTGGCTCATATCTATACGTGTGTTCCCTGCTTTAGTGGACATGCAAACTAAATGTTGCATGGGAGGTAGTTTTTAATTTAGTATGGTTTCTATTAAAGCAAACTATACAACAAACTTTATTTCACTTGATCTTATCTCTGCCATGTTCTACATACCCAAATCACATTGATTTACCAATGCAAAACGTCATAACATCTAGTGGTGGGTGGAGGGGGCGTTACTCATCCTTCTCACTTCCCACCCTGCACATCATTTGCACACATGGGGTGATAAAATGTAAAGGAGGGGCGCTCCATATTACAATCATAAACTGCTCATTTTTTACTTGATCACACTGTGTGGTGGTACGATCTATCGATGTAAGGCTTGTAAAATTGCACAACACGATCACATCTAAGATCAATTGTGCAAAAGTTAACACATGTATGGCCAGCATAAGTCAACAAGTGAAACAGTCATTAAATTCTAAAAACATCTTGCGATATTTAAACAAAATGTATATGTTTGGCTTAGCTACAGTTTTTATTTTCAAAGATATTTAGAGTTCAGGTACACTTTAGGATAATTTGCAATCACACATACTAACCCCATGACAAATTTCACACCAATCATCAAACTCACACACTTTTCATATTTAGAGCCCATGGTTAAACAATTCTGGGCATCATAAAATCGTTTTCTAACATGTATATTACAGACGCGTGCTCATATATAGTGATGGTGCGAACCCGGAATTGCGCGTTCGCGAACGGCGAACCCGCCATTGACTTCAATGGGAGGCGAATTTTAAAAAACAAAGG
>CM070032.1:203931984-203944289 GCA_036250615.1 Ptychadena robeensis
ATAATAAAATTATTTCTCAAAAATACCACTTGCCTAATAATTCTGCACTCCCTGTATTTATATTCGATTCTATATTCTCGAATATTCGCCTCGTAATTACCTGAAAAATGAATGGCCACATGTGCTATTTATATTCGCATTGCGAATATATATGCACAATCCATGCTCATAAGCATCCCAATGCGAATATTCAAAATTGCGAATATGCACCACCATATTCGCGAAATTAGCGAATTCTCAAATAGCCGATATTCGCCGAATATATTCGAAATTCGAATATTCGAGCTCAACACTAATGTTCATGGATGGGGTCTCCCCTGATAAGTAGAGCTTGCATTTTTATTTCCAACAATTGTCATTGTTTTGTTGGCTCTCTCACAAAACAATTTACATTGAATTACATGCCGCCTGCTGTATATTGTATGGTATGCCCTAACATGCCTTTATTAAAGCTCTAATTATATTGTTTTACATCAACCTCCCAACTAAAAGGATGTCAGTCCTATAAATACTCCTATCAGTCTGCAAATGATTATTAACTGATGCGGAACCTCCCATTTTATAAAAAATCTCTGCAGCTACTACTGCTATTTCTTATGATATAACCACAGAAGTAGTTGAGTTGTATTTAGTATATCCTCCTAATGTAAACAGTTGGTTTAGCAGGGTTGTATCATGCAAGGGTGACAACTGTTGAATGTGTTGTCTAATACAGTAAACACAAGGGAGCTGCAGGTCATTTTACTTTATATGAAAAAATAAAGCATGTTTTTCTATGTGTCTTTAGTACTTTTTCAAAACACTGATGACAAGAGGACCTTCTGACCATGGCAGGATTGTTCACAGAGTGTGCCTGCAGTTGGAAAATGATATATTTAACCATCTACAACTGTATAGAGAAATGAGAGAGCAGGGCAGAGCAAAGTGTCTGTATGACCATGATAGAAAAATAACGTGATGTCAATGGATCACTGTACTATGTATAGCAACTCACAATATATCAGTATTATAACATGAGTAACATAAAAAGCCTAATAAATGACTATAACAATTATTTACGCTTGGCTACTATTCAGGAAATAGAAGATGATGATAGCAAGTTGTTGAAAATAATATAATTGTTTGCCACTCTTGTGATCCTATTTCTGTTTTGCTTTATACACCCATTTAATTACCATAACCAATTTTGGACATATTTAAAGAGCATTACTTCTGCAGCTTTTATTTTCATGTTGAGTATTTGCAGTGAGACTGCATTCAGGTGTCGGCCACATCAATGGGGCTGAAGTGACACTCCAGCCTGTTGTATTGATTGTACGGATGGTATTAATTTTCCTTTTTGATTTTTTTTCCTTCTCTGCTATGTGAACACGGGCTGTCACAAGTTTTAATTCATGACCCAGAATTCAGAGCCAGGGCTGTGCATGGGGCGTAGCTGCAAAGCTTGCATGATCATATCTTACATTTGAATTGAAATATTAAAATAAAGAGAGATTTTACATCAAATTTAAAGAATGCCCTTTGGGAAACAGCAATAAGGAATACACATAGTGCTTTCCATTGTAATGAGTAAATCAAGATGTCGACTAGAGATTTTTCAAAATGTTGACGATTTCGACTATTTAAGTTAATTGCAAAGCCCCTGAACATGGTAGCATCACCAAGCTTGCTGGAGATGTAGAAAAGGGTTGGGGGTATACTGCAAAAAAAAGTATCTCTAACACAAATAGTTTTTGCACAAATAAAGTTCAAAGTCAAGTCAAAATTTAAAAAATTGGAATTTCGACTTTGATTTTGAACTTAATTTATGCAAAAACTACATGTGTCATGTGTCATGTTCCCACAACCCTTCTCTACATCTCCCGCAATTTTGGTGATGATACCTTTTTCAATGGCTTTGCAATCAGCTCACAAAGTCAGCTAGTCGAAAAATTCCACCATCTCTAATGGCGAACACAACTCTGTAATCAGCCCTTCAGAAATATTTCATGTCTATCAACAACACAGTGGCTAGAAGACATCACATATAATGATTTTTATTTGGAAACAAACTTTAGTTTTGCTTAAACATCGGATCTGGAACAAGCAAAGCCAAATACTATAACATATGTGACATCAAACATCAAATAAAAGACACATCTGTGCTGTTTATTTCTAAAATAAAATTACACCGCAGACCAGATTTGGCCCATGGGCCAGAGTTTGACACTTTGTTTGGAGTTATAATTTAATAAAGCAAAATAAATAACTCCTTCTAGAGGACCAGAGAAGTCCAACTACAACTTATGAAAAATTATTGACTGTGTGGTGGTTCTTTAGCTGAAACTAATATGCTATGCTGTCTCTCTGCCTATATGTGTTTAGGGTGCTCAGTCAATGGTTTGCGCCTCATATACTCTACCCCATATTTCCTGAAGCAGTCAATGCCCCATAGAAAAATATTTTTTATGGACACAAAACTGTTTCATTGATCCATCATCAAGAACCATTACCCTAAAAGTGTAGGGAGTAAATCAGATTGTAGATTCCATAAACACATAGATTCAAGTATTTCTCTATTGTAGACTGGGGCATTCTCTGTATTTGAAAAATTAACAAAGATTAAAAAAATCTGTATTTGGAAAATAATTTCCCTGATAATGGGAAATAACTTTTCTTTGTTAAGCTGGCCGTTTGATATAGGTGCAATCTATGACTGATCAATCGAGGCGTGGTGACTCAAGAGTTGCTGAACGATCACCAAACGATCATTTAAAGAAATGGTGGTCGAACAGGGATTTACCAGCATGTCGGAACCCTAGTCTACCAACATTTTCTTGGAGTGGGATCGGTCACTCCAGGTGGGCAGGAATCGAAACAAGCGAAAAATCGGTCCATGTATGGCCACTTTTAAGGTAGCCATGCACGGGGACATTTTTTACCTGATTCTTCAGCCGATCGACTGCCATGTGCATTCCCGCCAATCAAGCAGCGGTCGATTGGACGCAAATCTGGTGCACCCACCTGGCGGGATCGACCAGGAATCTGCCGCATGTTGGATGGCACGGTGATCCATAATGTGGGTAGATTCCTATTCGATCCCATTACTTAAGCTGGGCATAGATGGGCCGATTCCTGTCCGATTCGACAGCTGATCGGTTGCCGTGCGTGTTCCTGCAATCGATCGGTGGTCGGGTCGGCAGAGAATCGCGTGCTCCCCCTGGTAATATTCACCAGGAATCTGCCGAATGTCAGATCGCACAGTGATCCGACATGCCGGTAAATTCTCAGCTGATCCCCTTAGTTCGGATGGGGATGGTAGTTGACGGGAAAATAACCAGTCTAAGCCCAGTTTTAGTAATATCTGGCACACAAAGGGTGCCGTCCAATCCTCTAAGGATTTGTCCCTCATCATATGTAGCTAGGAGTTCTCCCTAGGAACAGTCAGCCAATGGAAGTGGTTCTTGGTGTTTAATTTAATTTCTCCATACTGTTACTATACATAAGGGGAGCATTACAACTGGCTTATGCTTGCTAGAGAAAGCACCTCACTAAATTATCAAATGGACCAATATCAGGGACATATTGATCATCATGCATCCTTTGATCAGTGTGGTCAACATAGCAGTATGGGCTTAGTTCAGCTTTTGCTATCACCCTTACTGACCGGGTTTTAGGTTATTGTACAATCTCTGTAATGTGCTATGAACAATTAATCAGATACCATGACATGTTATTATTCTTGGCAATTCAAAACTACATCTGAACAGAATCTGCTTCCCACAGACAAATATGCTTTTTGTTCAGTATAAAAAAAATTGGTATAGACCCACTGATTGTGATCAAAACTGAGAATAGATGGTGCTGAACATCTGATAAATCGCATTACATGCGGCATTCTGTCAAACTACCTTTGTGTGCAAGAATCCAATGAAAATAAAAAATGTGAGCCACTGAACACAGCACACAAGTGCAAAATATCTAATCAGCTGTAAGGGGATGTTGGACGAAGCACAAAAAGTCTAAAATCTTAAATTAATGATGACAACAATGTCTCCTCTTCGATAAATAGATAAAGAGTAAGCTATTTGAGACAGGAATTCATGATGGAATAGTCTACTCTTTACAGTGCCGCTTACACTGGCAGAGATACATAAAGATAATAAATGAAGTCTATTCTTCATGGATCATATCTTTCAGAAAATAACAGTGGGACAGTCGTAGTCATTTCTCTTCTGTCTCCAGCTGCCTGCTGGCGTAGATCAGAATTTCCATAGGATGCACCTAAAATATCTAGTGAAGATCAGAGCTCTTCTCTGTACAATGAAATGTACTGTTAGTTGCTGGAAATGGAAATATTCCGAACACAGCTTCCGAAGGCAACTGGCCTCAATGATAAATGATCCCCGTAAAAGAATTTCATTCACCCCTCTGACGATCTACCAGGAGCCAATACATGAATCCATTTGTTCATGTATAATGTATTATTTATTGGAACTCACATTAGCAAGGCTGAAATGGTCCATATATGTCCTGATGTTTTGACTAATGCAAGAAAAATAAAGACTTGTTGAACGTGCTTACTGTGGGTAGCTGATGCTACATGGAGGATTGCATGGAATATCTATGTTCAGGGGCAATCAGGAGAAAGGGATTTACCAACATGTTGGTTCCCTGTTCAATCGAGCGAGATCAAAGGATGGCCATGTTAGATTCGCAAACTATCGATCACCGTGAACATGCACATGATTGATTGTTCGGGAATCCAACTAAAAGTGGACCCATGTATGGGGCCCTTTAAACTTTTATTTAGGCTGTTGAAGAGTATTGATGAGTAGTAGTAGAGTAGTGTTGAGGAGATAATGGCCAAGCTATGTTACCAGCCAGCAGCAAAATGTTGCATGGCTTTGGGTAGCTTCAAAGCTAGAAAAAAGATACACCATCTGTGTAAAACCATTACCTATTTCTTAAGTTAATGTTACCTTTCTTATATTAGAAGAAGAAAAAATGTGGTCCAATGGATTGCCTACTTTAGGGTGACCACTGGGTTTGATAACTGTGAGGCAGGAGCTTAGCACTAAAGATGGTCAATTGAAAGATGGTCAAAATTTCAATATTAGCATGCAAATGAACGTAAATTGTATAGAGACTGAATCTAAGCCAATCAAGCACAGGAGTGATTGTACTTGATTTGCTCAGTTTCTACTGAGCATTGGGGTTTCAACAGGGCATTGGGTTTTCCAGTAACAATAAATAGCACTTCAATCCAATGCATATGACATAAGGTGCAATACTGCAACATACAAGTGTGAAAGGTCCCTAAATGTGGGGACCCAATAATATTATTCCTTTCTACAGCATTTGGATTAAAATAACCTTGAAGATCATACTACATGAAATGAGGTGGAATTCCTTACATTTAACAATGTACATTACATTTAACACGTTAGTTGTTTCTGTATACAATTCTAAAATTTGTTTTCTTTGGTAGAAACCACTATAAAACCTTTTTGCATTTCAGGTTTTTCTAAAACCAGAGACAGTCCACAATCTAAGCATCTGTTACTCTCCATAATTGTTCTTCTCAACATACACCACACCATTATAAGGCTTTTAACTTTCCATGTCTCGTTCCTTGTCTGCCGAGGGAGAAAAAAAGAAAAAACTAAAATTCCTTTACAACTACCAGACCTCATTTTAGGTCCAACTGAGAAAATGAAGATTGAAAACCCCCTCCATTCTTCCTGAGTTCTAATCGCTTGACTGCTTAACACTCATTGACACCTGACACTGCAAGACAATGTGAAGAGCAGACTTGACTGGTGTAGAAACAAAGAAAGGTTGCTGTCTAAAGAACGTCCTGGAACATAAAGTGAACGCATTACGTGATTTTTTTTTTTTGCTAGATTCTTCTTTATTGTTTGCGTAAAACATAAATGTGATTTAAAAACTATTCTCAAACAACAATTTTAGCATTCTTCTGTCATTCACTCATTCTTGGCTTTCTAGTTGGGTTGTCTATTGATAGCAATTACCATTTTAATGCCTCTGTCTACAGCAAGGGTGTCTAACTCCGGTCCCGGAAGATAAATCTTGCCCACAGCTGCATTATATTTAGCCCGCAAGAAGTCTTTTTTTTTCATTTGATGTCACTTGTGTAATAGTATTAAACTTTGCTTGTTCCATATTCAATGTTTAAGCAAAATCTAATTTTGTTTCCATATCTTCACTAACTTTTTTGCCTTTATTTGGCATGTGCGTTGAATGTAGGGTAAAAGACGCAGGGGAGAACCGCACATTCAAAGCAATGGGGCTATGATGCCCCTGTATAGCCTATGCACCCACCGCGTTGTGCAAAAAAAATTTGATTTGCGCAACAGCCATGTCTGATCCTGAGTGCATTTATAAAAAATTTAAGGGTGCATCCGATTGACATGCACACAGCTGTGTATTGGCCGCATGTTTGCCCATTGGTTTTCACCACATTGCAGTGAGCACCTACCGGGTAACATGGAAATTGCATATCCCCCACAGAGAGCAGAGTGGAGCAGAGCCCTTTATCTGTTGTGAAAGAAAAACATTCTCAAATGTAGACATTGTATTGATAAACATCAAGGTTGGCCCATGACTTTGCCAAGTTTTTCATTTTGTCCCATTGTGCATTTGAGTTTGACACCCCTGGTCTACAGTATTGTATTTGCTAGGACGAGGTTGAAAAACCCCTCTTCCTGAGGGGCAGGATCTAAACACATTATTTGTATTTAATATCAGTATAAGGACAGATTACTTACATAGAGCTTTTAATTAATTAAGGAATAGTTTACAAATATTCTACACCCTGAATGTGGCCCTCGAGTACTGGGGTTGGGCAACTTACGCTAAGAGAAGGCAAGAGGGGTGTGCTCCTCCTTTGAATCATTCAGCTTTGTTCATATAATCCGATCTCCTAATATTCAGGTATATTCACAACACAAGCTATTTTAGCTGCTCATGGCACAGAAGTAAATTACTGAGCAGAAATAATGAATAATGTATGATACAAATATGAAATATTCATTATTGATATTTCCTATTTACCTAAAAGCAAGACTTTTCCTATTTCATATTTTAGTGGTAAACATAAGGTAAATATATAGGTACATACATACATACAACTCCTTTTTCCCTATTTGCAAAATAAAATAAATAAATAAACTAAAACAAATCAAACAACTTCGTTTTTCGGTCTTAGAAGGCATTTAAAGCTTTCTAGTTGGTTGTTCACCCCTGGAAATTTACATTGTCATTTGCATTCTTGTGATGACGATGCTTTGTTTTCTAGCTTCAGATATAATTTTTTTCCAGCTCCTGTTTTTTTTTTCTTCTAAAATTTCCTTAGAATTTTGGCAAACTAAATCCAACCCCTTAGGATACCATATGGACAGTAAAAGCGTGTTTGATGAACGTAATGTATCGCATCTTTTTCACTTCACTTCAATAATCTCCTTTTTGCGTCTTTCAAAGAGTTGCAGATTATTAAAGGATGGTGGAAAGCTTGAGAAGGTGCATAAATAACATGGTGGAATTGAGAAGCATTTCTTAAGTAGTGGCTCATTAGTCGCTGTAATTTAATTTATTATCTTCTTAATTAATTACAGAGAGCGCTATGGTTTTATATATTTATTTTTATTGACGTGTTTATTTGATGAAATGTACGTGCATAGTATAGAGACTTTTTTTTTACTTTTTGAAATATTGCCTGAAGATAAGGGCAAGTGTTATAAACACAGAGTAAAGCTAGCCATAAACGTATAGATTTTTGAGCGATCGACCATTGATTCGATCAGGATGTTCGATATTTTGATGGTATACCGATTGGACCTACATCAAATGTATACACTCGATTTGGTTTGACCAAACACGATGTGGAATGACTCTGTCATATGTACTCGAATGAACTATCTTTAATCGACAAGAAGTGCTGTGTTGTAGGGGTGTAGCCAAAATTACTTCAACTTTTTCTCTAATTTAACCTCGCTGCTTGAGATTTCTTTATCCCATCTCGAAGCCAAATTTACAGCTGCCCATACATTTATTTTTTAATGCAATAAAAAATGCTCTAAACTTGCAAATACAAAGTATATACTCACTCTGCTACCTGTTCTACATAAGCATTAGTGATGGCCGAAGAAGTCCGACGTCCACCTGTTCGCGTGCAGATTCAAATGCCGAGAGGCCGGAGGTGATATCAGTGACGTCACATCCGGTACCTGGAACACATCCTGCATCCTATCGTTCCTGGTTACGATAGCCGGATGTGACGTCACTGATGTCACTTCCGGGTTAACAAGCTGGCTTCTCACTAGAAGACCGGCTTCATGCCCGGTCTTTTGGTAAACAGATTCTTCCTCCAGTGGGATCTCGCTGCTCCTCATCCTGCCGGAGGAAGAATAAAGAGCTCCTTCTCGCCGGCGAACAGGGCGGGTCGAACACCCGTACTGCTTGCTGGCTAGAAGGAGGGCGAACATCCATGTGGGCAGTTCAGACATCACTAATAACCATCCCCTACATCACTACTGGACATAGTAGTGACATGAAATCCATTGGAAGGGTCGATGGGACCCTCACCAGGGACACAAGTGTTGGATTCTTCTTCTTCAGGGTGATGTTCAACATGCAGCATAAGAGAATTTACTTTTTCCTTTGTCACTTTAAATATGTAAATCTGTATATCTGCCAGAAGCTTTAATTAATCTTGCTCTCTCCGAGAGTCACAAGCTGATGATATGTGGCAGCTCACCTAAAAATGTGCTCGTATAATATGAAAGGTGTGAAATGATGACCTCCAAAGCTAGATCTGGTGATGTGCAGAGATTGAACCCTTTCAGCTTATATTTAAATTGGCATGGGAAAGCCATCACAACTCAGTCACCATATGTTCAACAGACCAGGCACTGATCACGCCGCTGCTAAGTATCTGCATACCCTAACTAGCTAATAATAAATGAATTGGATTACATGCCTAAGATTTTCCCATGATTGCCCAATTTTACAGATCACAGATCAAAGGAGGATGGGATTTTTAAAGACTGCCATCTCTAGTTATAGCATGGGTGGTGCCAAAACCAGGAGAGATAACATGAATAGACAGTGTCCCGCCTAGAGGCTTACAATTTACAAGTCAAAACTCCTGGAAGCTTTGGGCAGAGTCGGATTGCTTATCATGGAAAGGTATTCAGGGTTAATTGATGAGTCAGGGAGGACTGAACAGTCAAAGTGATGATTAACTCTATATGTGTGACCCATTCCCTGTTTTTTTTGTTTTCTAGGAGCTAACCATAGCCAAGCTGTCATCCTTCCTGCCTCCTACACCAAATATATCACGTTACTTGATACAAACAAAAAAAAAAAGAGGAAAAATGCTAGAATCAGCAAACCAAGCGTGGGAAGTCTTGAGAATGTTTTCATTATTATTTTACATGATTCACAAATTAAAATTGGCATATGCACACTGCGTTGATCAAATATGATTTATTCCGTCTGTTGTTTATCCATTTATCTACGTATAAGTTTCGAAAAGTTCCTTAACGCACAAACTGTTCCAGTACTGTCAGTGTCTAAGTGGTCCGCCCGCAGTGTTAGAATATAGCTGAAAACAGAACGTCAGGACAGACAGCTCTTGTCGTCTCACAAGTGATCCTCCTACCAAAGTCATATGAACTCAGGATAAAATACATCAATGATCTCTACTAGCATATCCAGATAAATATAAATTTTATGTCTCTCGGTGCTCCTGATGGAGGGACAGCACCCAAATTGCATCAGTTGATGCACCACCCTTCTTCTAGGCTACCAACTTTATATCCTTCATTGTAAAGTATCATGTTTTGGAAATATTAATGTATTCATGTTGCATGTGTTTACATATGTGTTCACATGTGTACCCCGCTACATTAAAGCCGGGTACACATGTGTAGATATGGGCCAGATTGATGGCCGCTTCGGGCGCCGTGTGCACTCACAGCCATCTATCTGACATATATCATATGCGGCCATCCTTGTTTTTGAGCGGGACCAATCAATCCCTTCCAAAAACAGGGATATCATACATGACTGTAAAGTATGGTCGATGTCCGTTGCTTTGCATGGAGACCGCGGGGTCTCCATGCAAAGCATTGGCTGAGCTGGAGATACAGCAGCTCTGTGTCTCTAGCTCCTCCGATATCTGACAGTAGCATGATGACATCATTGCCCTGCTGCAGGGAACCTCGAACGGCTCCAATATTGAGCCGTGTGTTCCCAGCATAAGTGTCCATTTAATAAGCACTGGATGTTTTTGACACATTTGTTCCTAAGGATTTAAGCTGGCCATACACCTTTAGATCTCTCTGTCAGATATCCTTTAGATCTACTAACAACTATGTAGTATAGCAGCGGTGGGCAACTGAGTTGATATGTAGGGCCAAAAGTGCAGCCCTCAGCATCACTAAAGGGCCGCACATAACATCGATCCAGCCCCTCCCCCATCAACATATCTCAGCAGGCAGTGGACCAGATCCCGACAGGCAAAACTCGACAGCACCCACCCCCCTCCTGACCTGGTTTCCCCTATAAACAATGACAATTTTACTGATGTAGGACTGCCAAAGTTGATTAGGAAAGCTGGCCACTTCACATGTGAGTTGCTATGCCCTATGCATTAACAGGTTTTGGCGGCCGCATATGGAGGACCAAGGGGGGCCGCCATACAACGCTCAAAGGGCCGCATGCGGCTCCCGGGGCGCAGGTTGGGCACCTGGGTAGTATAGGGTCCTCTGTGATTGGACACAGGTAGACTTGATGGTTTAGAAAGTCCCTCATATTACATGGTTTTGGTAAAACAAAAGGAAAACTAAAGAAAATTTGACAGAAAAATCTAAAGGTGTATGGGAACCCTTAATGGTCCTTTTCCAGCTACATTATCGTTGCAGTAAAAAAAAGTAGGTAAGTAAAGTAAAAAAAGTTGTAAAAAAGTAGTAAGTCTTGAGTAGAGATGGTCACAAAATATCGACTAGTTTATTTGTAAATCACCAAAGTTATGACACTTTTTATATATAGTTTTAGCCATAGTAGAGAGTTGTACCAGGTTAACCATTAATAAACACAAAACGTTTGGAGTTTAAGTAATACCATAACTGATAATAAATTAGGATATGGGTGTCACTTGAACTCTACATTTTCTGTGTAATGTTATCTAATAAAAATGTGTTGTATTATTTTCTGGTGCAGTGATTTGATTGGTGTAACTTTGTTTCTCAGAGACTGGCATTATGCTTCTTTAGACAGTTTCATTGATCTGAATTGAGCTACTTTCACACATTAGACACAAACCTGAACAACAGAGGTTCTAAGACCTTCTAAGACAGATCTTGGCCAGTGACAGTGATATATGGTGTAAGGCTGTACAATCACAGAAGAAGAATGCAGAAAAATATGAGGAAACCAACCGGTATGCAACAGACCTTCAGGCCTGTGGGCACCTCCCTGATGTACATTGCATTGACATGCATTTTCCTGTCATTGGATATAATATATTCTTTTTTGATTACCATGCATTGCAGGGCAAAAAATGGTTAGGTGTGGACGAGACCTAAGATATTTAGGCATTGTGGTTTTTCATATTGTTTAGTTACTATCTGCTCACTCATAAAAACGCTGATTGACACATACACTTAAGTTCTACAGATATGCACATATATATATGTTGCACTACTTTCCATAATGCAATGTTCTAGTACACTCTTCCAACCCGTCAGACTTTACTTTATGCAAAGCAGGGACAAAGCTGCATATTTACTTGATGGAGCAACAAAGGATGTTTTTATCTAGCCATCTAGCTAATCGGTGATTTAAGATTTTGGGTCTTTTTATCACTTAAATATTTTTTTTTTATTTTAGCAATGGCTTAGCATTGCAATGAATTGTCATACTCAACCACTAAAGCTAACCATAAACCTTTAGATCTCTCTGTCAGATATCCTTTAGATCTACCAACAGCTATGTAGTGCCGGGTCCTCTGCGATTGAACACAGGTAGACTTGATGGTTTAGAAAGTCCCTCATATTACATGGTTTTGGTAAAACAAAAGGAGATCTAAAAGAAATCTGACAGAGAGATCTAAAGGTGTATGGGGGCCCTTAAGGTGGGTTTACACTTCAAGATTTTTTCGGCTGACAGATGGACGATTTTTTGGTTTATTGTACAAAAATCTGAAACGTCCATTTGGCCCGATGGATTTTATTTTCGGATATCGGACATGTTGGTAAACTTTCATCTGTCGTTTATTTTTCGTGTAAAAAACGGACGCT
>CM070032.1:203944389-203962531 GCA_036250615.1 Ptychadena robeensis
AATCGAATCGGAGGTTGGACGAAACAAAAATCTTGACGTGTAAACCCACCTTTAGTTTGCTGTACTCTTCTACCAGTGTATATTCATGAAAAAGGAGTTCACACCCAAATAGATGTCCATTGGTAAATCTGATAATGTGGGCCACAATCTGGCTCATTGGCATATTGCAAGATTTTCCTAATAATCAGCTTGATGCCATTGTAATGTACCCATGATTTTACTTTGCATTACTCCTAAAAAAAACTAATAGACACATGATGAAGAAATTTCTGTTTTCTGGTTTAATCTTCTGGTTTAATTGTCAAGACAACCAATCAGTGCTGTACACACTTATTCTATGTAGAGTGGATGGGGAGGATGATTAGGTGGCACCCCCTGCGTCCTCTTCCATAGGAAACATTGGCAGTTGTTCAGTTTGGTCATTTAGAGATCAGCCATGGCCAACCTCTACACAGAGCCATATAGGCATAATTTTTTAGCATATGGAAATTATTAATATAATTATCATTTATTTATATAGAGCCAACACATTACGCAGTGCTGTACAATGAATCAGAGTAGAGACACAACACAAGATAAAACACAGGTACAGGAAATGACACAGGAGGAGTGAAGGACCCTTCCCGGACTGGTTTACAATGTTGGGGAACATAGTATAATTCATTGGGTTCATAGTGTAATCCTAGATGTACAACCTAAACAGTGTCAAGAAGTGGGTAGTGGAGTACCACCCTGGAGGTCCTACTGACCTAGACATTAGACTATAGCTTACACAAGAGCCCAGGGGGTTGTGTATATATTTTTATATGTAAATACAGATGTGCTTGTTAGGATTCATTTCCCAACTGGCTCAGGCGCACGTTCAGTTGTCAGGTTTTGTTTCTTCAAACCAAATAGGCAAGAGGGCTCACACAATACCGTAATGTTTGTGCAGAGTTTTCTTTTATGAAATATGTTCCTTTAATGAAGCATTTCTGCTTTAGTGCTCCATGGCTGGAGGGCTTCTACAATGCACGACTTTCTAATAGTGAGACTGAAACTAGCAGCAAGGAAATTAAACTAATGATGGTGAGCTAGTTGTCACATTTCATCCAGCGGGTCAACAGTTTGGAATTGCATTTTCTGCAAATGTGCAAGGCATGGCTTCCTCCTTCCTGTTTCTAATCATGTACTCTCCTAGGCAATCAAATTGTGATTTTCTGACTACAACAAAAATAGAAAACACACTTGTAATAATTTCAAAATGACAAGATATGCTCCGGTGTGGAAACACTATTTGAATTTCTGTAAGAGGCAAAAAAATATCCCTCCAGAGAGAAATTCACCCTAAGATCAAAAGCTTTATGGCAAATTCAAGGTAAGTCATCACAATAGATTTTCTATCCGCAGAGTGAAAAAAATCCCTTTAGCTCAGCTTTTTGGATCTCCTTCGACTTACATTTGGAATAGGAGCGGAGATGAAAGAATACTGTTCAGCTTTGCGTTTACTAAAAGCGACATGCGAACATTTGCAGCCAATGCTGCAGGGTCCATGATGAATACATAGTATATTTTTCTGCATCTCTGTTTCATGCGTTCTGTCTCACTATAGAGAACTGATGGACCCCCAAGCACTAATGTATCTCTGGGTATCTTGCCTGTTTGTATAAAAGCAATGGAAGACTCATAGGAAATAACCCAAATAACGATATATGAACATATCCAGCGCATCTCTATCCTAATTTCTTATTCGTTAGTCACAAAATTTTGTCCATGAGATTTATATCAAGATAATGGTAAATGAAGGAGTAGCTTTGAACAACCAATGTCTTTATTCCATTAAATATATTTTTTATATACTAAGAAATTGCAAGGAGTCGACATGTTCTCTCCGAGTCTGTGTGGGTTATCTCTGGGTTTCCTTTCACACTCCAAAGATATGCTGATAAGTTAATTGGCTTTCCTCATTAATTTATCCTTAAGCAGGGTACAGATGGCTCGATATTCAAGCCGTCAGATGTACCCTGCAGCAGCGTGATGACATCATCACGCTGCTCTCAGATATCGGCTGGCTGGGAAGAGATGGCTCTGCTCTCTACCCGGCTCAGCTGAAGCTTTGCTTGGAGACCAGCAGTCTCTAGGCAAAGCATCGGACATCTGCCGTAATTACGGCCAGGTCCGGTAAAGCTGTTTTCAGATAGATGGCCGTGAGCGCGCACGGCGCTCGAAGCGGCCATCGATTTGACCGAAATGTCCGCGTCTGTACCCTGCTTTAGACAACAAGGGCTCGGTAAACAAGCATTGAGTGCAACCGACCAGTGGACGCAACATAAGCTGTTCAGTTTTTGGGCTTCCGCCAGATAGACCTGTCATAGGGTACTTATGAAAATGACCTACGAGTGCCCACACAAGTTTGAAGGTGCTCGAGACAGGTAATTTCCTAGGCTGCTGCTGTTGGATCGCCTGGTCGTTTTCAGAAGCAACCGTCTAAATCTAGACTAACTTAGACTATACAGGGAGTGCAGAATTATTAGGCAAATGAGTATTTTGACCACATCATCCTCTTTATGCATGTTGTCTTACTCCAACAATGATTCTTAGTAACAGTCCATAAGGTGTTTAAACATATATGATGTATTTATAAACAATAAATAAGACAAAAGCCAGGATAATGGATGGATGCAGGCCCCCTTATCCTGGCTTTTGTCTTATTTATTGTTTATAAATACATCATATATGTTTAAACACCTTATGGACTGTTACTAAGAATCATTAATGTTGCCACCTATGTTATATATTGATGACTGCCAACACTGCCATGCTATGCTACATGTTTTTAAATTGTAACTATGTATTAAACGTGACTTTACTTTTTACCATTATACTCACCGTACTTCTAATTTACCCCAATCTACTTTGATTAAGTGGCCGTTAAAGTCCCCCTGCCCCTGACTGCCGTCGGGGGGAATCCTTGCTGTATGTGGTAACTGTTCCACATAATAGCACCCTATCTATCCTCTGACAGTTAGCAATATGAGTGCTATGAAAAATGCTGCATAATTTATTTGCAATATATAAATGCAAATGAATGATAATATCTGTTTCGTGGGCAAATAATACTTGTTGGTCCTGCCAGAAATCTTATTAGCTGCTAAGCTCGGGTAGGGCACTTATCAGTAATATTGAGGTTGGTTTACCAAACATGAGGAGCTTGTTCTGCACTGTGAGCCATCGAAGCGCAACTCTCTGCATATAATTTACATGCATTTACATGGAAATCTTGAAATTTCAGCATCTCATTGATCTCTATTACTTTACACTGCCATATAATGTAAGCCAGATGTTTATATTAGAACATAAGCTGACTTAACAGTGATTTTTTTACAACATGTTCTTAATTATTTTTGCCCCTTCCCTGTTAAATGATCACGTTGCCAATTTTATGGTTTCAAATCATGAGCTGCTAGCACGTTCATTAGCAGCTGCGTTCAAGTTTCATTCAGGAATCAACAAACTCTTGAAATTCCTTAATGGCTTCTAGTAGTGTTCTTTCATCACAAAGAGATGGCTAGATAAAAGCCTGAGCCTGGGGTCAGCACCTTCCTTTATAACATAGACCACTGTGCTCCGATTTGTACCAGGGAGGATAACGCACACACAGATCAGCAAATGACGGCACCTTTTTACCTTGGAGGAATGTCTAGAAAAGGGATCTGATTGTTATCAAACAGACCAAAGAACAGAGGAGATGAAGGCACTAGAGATGAGTTCAAGATGAAGGCACAGGTGAGTCATTGCCTTGGTGCCTCCTGTCAGTTGGAAGTTTTAATACAATCCCAGGAAACCATTGGCTGCAAAGTATTGATTACACTGGAGCAACCTTAGGGCAAATTCCTTCAATGTCCCCCTGGTCCTTGATGACCCTTTTCATTGTTCACTCGGAATTTAGATAAGGGTCATCTTTGGAAGGCAAAGCACCTCCTATGACAATCACAGAGCCCACATGAATTAAATGACAGAGTTACTATCTATTTTTATATATATATATATATATTCATTAGTTTCTTTCCTTTTTCTAGAACACTTTAATCCATTGAATCCAGTTTAAGTTGTAGAATGTTGTTTTTTTTTCGAAGAGAACATTCCAGGTCAGTATAGCTGGTATAAACCTAGTACAAACACACAAAAAACACAAAAAGTGGGACATTATTTAAAAAATATTGCTTAAAATTAATTTATTAAGCCTGCCATAGACGGTTCGAATCCCTGCTGATTTCTCATCAGATCGACCGTGCGTGATAACATCATGACGCACAGCCGGTCATGCTGAGAATCGTCCGTGCACCCTTTGTGTGCCAGCATTTACTATTTATAGTAATGAGATTGACCTGATGTCAAGCTGATCGACCTGATGTCCATAAGTTGGCCAAACGATTTCTGGGCGGATTAATGGCCCAATTTAAGGTGGCCATGTTAGATCGGCCTCGAATCGAACCATCTTGCCCATCTTTACTAATAAGCACAACATATTTGTAAAGATCACTCTCCTTCTTGATTGTCATAGGGAAATATAAAAGAATACAGAGGTGTCCTATCTGGTTGACAATTCACAGACTAGTGGAAGCGTTGTTTATTAGTAACATTGTCACACTTGTCACATTGCAACTTATATCGAAATTGAAAAGCTATGATTTGTCAGTATAGATTTTACAAAATATATTCAACATGTCTATGATGATTGTTAATACTGATATGGGTTTCCTTCACTGTAGAGTTGGTGATTATAGTCTTTGGAAAATTATTTAGATCGATATTTACCTTACTACTTACAACAGTAGTTCTCTTCTTTGCTGTAAGAACATAACAGATGAATGGACTATAGAGAGGGTAGAGGGTGTCCTACTCTAAAGAAAGTCCTTGTCCAGCTATGAGGGAATCATGTACAATAGCATTTAAAAACACAAATCTAGTATCTGTAAAGGTGTGAGCTTGAATTACATAAATCATATCAGATAGTATTTCTTCTAGGTGGCAGATGTATATGAAATCCAATGGCCCGCCTCTGCCACCTACTTCAAAAGGATTTTGCATACCCATAGGCATTGTTTTTTAATGTTTATTAGTAGTTAAAACATACTCTCACTGATGCAAGGAGCAAGGGTGTGCAATAAATATATTACAAATGTGTTGGCATACTGCATTGTTAGTTGTATTAAGCTTAACACACATCTAGAAATCTGGTCCTTGGCAACTAATAAGTATTGTACACCCAATGCTCGTTCAGTTCTATAGACAGGGACAAGGGAGGCAGCACTTCATTGTGTCCTCATCTACAGGAAACAGCATTGCTGAGCAACTTCTGTCCAATCACAGGGCTCAATATAGGAGCCGTTCGAGGTTCCCTGCAGCAGCATGATGACATCATCGCGCTGCTGCCCGGTATTGGAGGAGCTCAGCTGATGCTATGCATGGAGACCCCACAGTCTCTATGCAAAGCAATGGACATTGACCATGGTTCACCTGTTTGGACATCGACCAAGGTTTACCTGTTTGGACAGCAATAGACATCGATCAAGGTTTTTCGCTGTTTTCGAGCGGGATTGATTGGTCCCACTCGAAAACAGGGATGGGCGCATTAGATATGGACCAGATAGACAGTGTGAGCATGCATGGATCTGGCCCATATCTATATGCGTGTTCCCAGTTTAAAGCACCTCACCCACACATTCGATATCTCAGTCAACTATCATGTTACTTCTGTACAACACTTACATCTAATATTACCTATTTTGGGTTTAACATTTATTGGCATAATATAATCCCTAGCTGAAAAACAGCACCAATGGTATATTTTTAGACCAAATTAAAATGGTTCAAATGAGTGTTTGAGCTTTTAGGAACTAAATGCCTAATGATTTCATTTTTTTAAATTACAAAAACAATTACAGCAAACTTACAGATAGGAAACTATACATCCTCATAGACGACTCCTATTAATGCTCTGGTGAATTAGTTTAATTGCCCTTCTAAGCCAATAATGATCCTACACAGGCTCAGACAAGGCAAGTTTGCCAGAATAAGGGCCAGACAAATCCCTTTAAATTAGATGACATCTTAATGATAATTTCAGCCCAATGATCAATTTAGATTTGTTTTCTGTTTTTTTTTCTTTTCTTTTTTTTTTTTGCAAGATTTTTGTGATCTTGGTTAAATAATATAGAAGGCATATTAATCTATCCTGTAGATGTCATTATTTCTGTTAATACATGTATAAAGGTTTCAGCAGTTTTTTCAGTGTGTTTGAATTAAAATCATTCATAAAACTATCCCCCGAAACAATCACTAGTGACTTATAGTTTAACAACTGTATAGGTAAAAAAATTGATTTACATTTTGTATTGCAAAAATGTTTGCTGTTAATGACAACATGCATAATGGTATGTCGTTCAATGCACATTTTTGACACATTTCAACATGCCCATCTATTATGCACGCTTACCTAATGTCTGGTGGACATACAATTAAGCACTTAAATGTAAAATGTATGTTTTGCTGCTTCCAGATATTTTTATAGCTGCTAAATGCACTCTGATCTACAATGGAAGAAGGTCTGCACATATTAATTAGTGTTGATCTAAAATATTCTAATGGCTTATTTTTTTGAGAATATCACAAAAAATCCTAAATATAGTGCTATATCCTGATATCGCTAATATTTGAGATTTCTTACATCAGTACCACGGAAGCTTTTCCATGGTACTGGTACAAGTGCCTATTTGCACAATGAAGGTGATAATGACAGGAGATCACTAATTCTCAAATGTATTAAATTTTGCGAATGCAAATACGAATGTTACCTGTGCTGCTCATCACTACCATTTTTATCTGGTTTATCATATCTAGCATTTTTTAAGCAGAACTCACATATATTATATATATGCATACAGATTACATGCAGATACATGCAGCAAGGAGCAATAATGTGCAATAAATATACAACCAATGTGTTGGCGTGCTGCGTAGGTCTAGATCTAGTTGCATTAAGCTTAATACACACTAAAGCCCCCCATAGACGGGCCGATTCCTGGCCATAGTTGTGGCTGACCGAACGCCGTGCGCGCTCCCGCCGAGCACATAAAAGTCGGTCGGCCGCAACTATAAGGGAGCCCACCTTGAGGATGCGACCAAAAGAGCCGGCAGGTCGGATCGCACGCGGATCCGTCCTGCTGGTTCTTTTTCTGCCCGATCCTTCGACCCTGCGCTGCAGTCTGTTAATTCGGAGGGGAAGTCTTCTCCCCCTCTGAGTTAATTGGCTACAATCTGACAGGAATCGCGTGTGTTAGTGGAACACATGGGATTCCTGTCCGTTCTGTAGCCGACTCCTCACAGCGTGGTGGCTTCACCACGCTGTGAGGAGTCTGCTAAAAGCCGGCCATAGATCGGTATGTCTATGGCCGGCTTTAGACATTTGGTTACAGGGAATATTCTATGTTCTTCTCATTTTTTTCAGCCACCAAAAGGAAAAACTAGTGTGTTATAAATATACAACCAATGTGTTGACATGCTGCAACACATTGGTTGTAAACTTTCCCGGCATTTTATCAGCCCTTGGTGTGGAGCCTTGGGCATCTGTGTCCTCTACACTTATAGGACTGTGAGGGTTTCCGAGTCCCACAACAAGCAAGTTGGAAAACACATTTGTAAAGCACAACCATGAATGGGAATGAAAGCTTGTTGACTATTATACTTCGCATGATTCTTTACAGCTCATCATATTTATCTATCCATTCGCCATGCTAGATGGTGGTAAAGGGTGAAAGCTGAAAGAGAAAACTAGATATATCTTCACTAATTTGCTTGAGAAGCTGGGCTGTATCAGGAACTATGGCCTGTTGTTTGGGTGGGGTGGATGAAAATGATGAGAACATGCGAGTGGAATCACCATACAATGTGTAATGCACACGCATTAGCACTGCACACCTCCAACTACACTCCTGAAGATTATTCCATTATTCATGTAATCATGGGAGTCAAACAGTCAACATTTTTTTTTTACATTTTACAACAAGAAATGTAAAAATGCAAAATGAGGCGCACTATATTACTTGCCCAAGGCAAGATTGTAAAGATTTACATTATGAATAGTTATTAAAAAATAATGTAACAAAGACATATAATTAAGATGTTTTAATTAAAATTGACAATTGATTTACTTGTTTATTTTACCAGCATTCCATATTACACCACACTGTACTAGAGGTCCCTGAGTAGCTTCAGGTAAATTGGTCCTAGTACCCAAGAACAGGCCAGCAGCCGAATGTGTATTGAGTGACCCATCTTACTATTAAAAAAAATTGATTAATGTTCTCAAACAACATACACACATGAATGATAGTCTGCCCTTCTGATATGGGCTAATGGAAACCAACACAATCTACATTAGTCCATGGAAACACAGTAGAGCCTACTGGTTATTTGGCAGAGCCATAACGCGCCCACCATAAATCCAGCCATAAAATGATCGCCCAATTTTTTGGGCCGATCTCATTGACCAACATCCCCATCCAAAGTATATGGCTGCACACAGTGGGGTGCATGGCCGATTCTTGGAACGAGAATCCCGACAATCGCAATGTCTAAGCCAAGCTTAAGTAATTTTACACTTTAAGTAAAATTTCCAAGGAGAACTGTTGTCACCCTAGTATTCTGTAGTCCATAGTCATCTGGAATCAGTGCTAGTTGATAACAAAATAAGCAAAGAGCTTAGTAGGGATGGTCAATGAGATGCTGAAATTTCAAAATTAGCTTGCAAATTGTATGCGGATTGAAACCAATTAAGTACAACAGCTTCTCCACTTTATTGGCTTGGTTTCAGTCACTCAGTACACAATTGCTAGAATTTGCTAAATGTTGCAAAATTTTGACATGCGATTGATCATCTCTAGAACTTGGGAAGTTATCATCAATTAAATTTTTTAGCGCATGTACTGAACATTTATAACAAAAATCTAAAAAGCCAAAAGTTAAAGAAATAAGATTAAATAATTATTGGGTTCACATACATTTTAGTACCATACCATAGATTTCCTTGTGATAAACAGATGATGGCTAATACGCCTGAAGCAGTAGGCAGTTAGGGATAAATGCCTCTATAAATACAAGGAGTAATCCATACATACATACACTCCCAAAGTGCATTCATCTATCCTTCCATACATACAAGCATAAACTCATCCGCCCATCTACACATTCAGGCACACAATTCTCTAAAGTACCATTGGTTATCCCTTTAAACCCTTGGATGCCAGAATATATCATTAAGGAAAACTGTCTCTCCTTAATTTAGTTGGGCCCTGAGGTCAGGGAGAGGGACCACGCCTGCCATTCAATTTAAAGGGTGGTCTCATCTCTTACAAAGTTTGTTGAATAGAATCTTAAATGAACATTTACATTAGGACACGTTGGCCACCTATATCACACAAAAGGCTATTTAACCTTCTAATTATCAATATCAAGATATAAATAAGCAAATTAAACATATAATTTGTGATATTTCTTTTTCTTTTGCTAAGGCTACGCAGAAAATAATGGTGTTTCAGAATGCGTAAGACTTAATGCTAAGCCTTTCAAATCTACAGACTTATTTTTCATCTTTAGTGAGAAATGGAATTTCTTTATCCTTCAGTTTTGCACTGACAGCAGATCATGAAGTCTTATGAAGTCATTAAGCATTTCTGAACCCTTTAAGAAAGTCTTAGTCACAGTATTTCTTTAATAAAGATTTCTTTCTTTTTTTTTTTATAAAATTTATCTGACAATGCAGTAAAGTACACAAATAAATTAGTTTCATAAAAAAAAGTCACTTTATTCATCAAATGTGCACAGCATTTGCAATTACAGCAGTTTGTTTTTATCAGTAACAATAAAAAGTTTTGAATGTTGTTTCATAAATACTTAGTAAGTCAATTTACAAAAAAAAAGGCTTAACATATGTCCTGTAAAACAATATAAAAATTAGAAAAAGAAAAAAAAAAGACACTTTTTAAAAGCATTCAAAAGGGAACCAAAGTTACAAGATGTTAACGCATGTGCTATTCTGACTCGGAATGAGTAAAATCATTGTCCTGCAGGCCAACGGGTCGTAGAGGTTCTCATCCCATTGGCATGTGATTTTTATTCTTGCATACTAAAAAAGGTGAAATGAATCACAATGGAGCTCTTTGATGCTGTAGGGAGTATTAATATAAATCCTTTACGTAGAAAAAAAAAGAAATGGTCTAATTCCCTTCACTACCTTTTGTTATGACCCAAAAGGAAACATTACCAGGTAACAAAGCTTAATGAATCACCTCCTGTGAGAGCTACCGGTTATAGTCTATTGCGGTACACAAGAAAAAAACATTGTAAAAACAATAATTACCACCTCTTTGTGCTGCGGGTATTTTTTGCTTTTACATTTCAGTTTCCTTTTAGGCTAGATTTAGCTTGAGAGAGATAATTAAGTGAAAGTGTAAGATTTACATTGCAGCAAGTCCGTGAAATTCCCCACACCCAATCAGGAGGCAATATGAAAAAAGAAGGTTTACTTCTGACTACTTCTGCAGCCGTTTAGGCTGCAGAAGTAGTCAGAAGTAAATCTCCTTTTTTAACACCTTTTAATAAAATCTTTTTTTTTTGAAGTTTGATTATAACATTTTGGTAAATCAGAGAATGGCCATTTGGTATGTTATCATAATCTCACATATGAAGCTAGCTGTCTCTATTCACACGATGCAGTCTAAAGGGACACTGTGAACGTAATGTATGTTTCTCTTGTGGAAATAATACGTAAGGGGAAAGCATAATACGTTTTTAGTTACAGGTTTATTGTACACAGTGGGATCAGCCAAATGAGGATCTGAACAGTAGACTGGTATTATATCCACAAACTTTGAACAGCTGATATACATGGCTCTGTGCTAGTTAAGACCTCTTGAAGGAACATATACTACATTTAAATGGGAGGTCCACTTATAGGTACCTAGGCACCTCCCTCTTAAGGTCCCCATACATGCATAGATATGTGCTAGATTGATAGCTGATTCCAGCGCAGTGTGCATTCATGGCCATCTATCTAGCAGCCATTTTATGCGTCCACCCCTGTCTTAGAGCAGGATCAACCAATCCTACTTGAAGACAGGTCTGTCGAACAGGTAATGGACATGGTGTAAGCCCTGGTCTAATGTCATTCCTTTGGATGGAGACCAGGGTCCCCATCAAAAAGGATTGACCAAGAATCAGGCAACTAAAGTGGTGCGCTTTGATTCCCATCCAGTTGATGGGTCACCTGAGGGTAGCATGGTGACATCATTGTGAGGTCACCATGCTGTGCTCGAATGGGTCATCTGTTGAGCACCTGGGGCGCAATGTATGGGTGACCTTTACTTAATCAACATACATAGGTAAAAAAACTATGTAAAGGGAAGATCAATACATATCCTGTGTCCATCTTCTGCCTGTGCCATGTAGGTGAGCATGACATGATTGGCCTTCTGGTTGATTCCTGAGGATTTTAGAGCAAGTGGAATCTTAGAAAAAGGTGCATGTTACAATGGACTGAATCAGCATAATATCATGGTAAACCAGGTAATTATCATGACATTTCACTGCGAGTTCCACATGCCTCAACCAGGAAGGGTGATGATGTCATGGCTGGAAATGCAGAACATGGGGGATAAAGTAAATATAAACCTAACTTTTTGGCTTAAAGTTAATTCACCTAAATATAGCAAATTATAGCTAATTGAGTGGGAGGGGGGGGGTTATGGAGGGGTGGTCCATCAAATTCCCCTTCCAGCTATAAACTTTCTTTTAATGTCTTCCAAAATGTCAGTATCAATAAAAAAATATATCTTGTACTGCCTAAACAGTGCACAGAATACCCAAGGAGCCCCAAACTCTGCAAACTCTTATGTAAGTCTTAAGCAATATTACTAAAAAATTCAGTATTTATCTATTGTTATCAAGATTAGTCTCAATGACCAACAAATAGCCAAGCTTGACTTCAGGAACTTAAAATTTTATTTGCATACTAATAACTTCTACGTTTCGGATCTCCTGGGGTGTTCTTCACACATGGCTACTCTAAAGCTCACATACAGCTTTCAATTTCTCTGTACAATTCATTTTTGATCTACCAACAACTATGTAGGTAAGTGACTTCTATGATACAGAGTGATTGGACCGTTTAAAAGGACCTTCATATTACATCGTTTTGGTAAAACAGTAGTTGATTGCTTCAGATTGTAATGTGTGTGGGGACCTTCACAGGAACATTTAGATGTCCAATTTAAATGTATGGCAACAGTGATTTCTCCAGCCATGCATCAGGCACTATTATTTATTGATTAGCAGAGAGATATATACAGATATCTGCTTCCAATAGCCAGTAGAGTTAAGCCTGCCATACACCCACCGAGTGGGTGCCGACAGAACTGCTTAGATCAGATGAGGTCATCACGCTGCTCTCCAGAGATGATAGAATCGGCGGGCACCCTTTGTGTGCCGGCCGTTACCTTCAATAAAGACGCCGGTCTTCATTGAAAGTAACGGCATTGGCTGGCATCAGCCAGAGAATATCAGACATGTCCCTTCTCTGGTCGGCCAAGCTGTGGGGTGACAGGGATCTGTCGCCCCATGTGGGCACCCCTGATCGGTGCCCGATTTTGCCGCCAACCGACGGCCATGAGCGCACACGCCCATCGGTCGACGGCAAAATCGGCCGCCGCTCGGTGGGTGTATGGCAGGCTTTAAGAGGAAATCTAAAATTGTGCCTGATCCATGGTTTGAAGAATATATGTTCTGTTGGACTAAATTAGACATTTCTTTCTAATAAAATGACTTCTAGGAATTCAGATAACAAAATGGAGAAGATTCTATTGAAATGGCGATTTCAGTACTATCACTCATCCTTCTGTCCACAATCAAGACCCACATTTGAGAATCGTATTTGCATATCCACAAATAAATCCATTATGGCTCAAGATCTTTTTTTAAACCCTGCACTACGCCTTCTTACTTTTAAGCTAAACTTTGACTATCATTATATACTCAGTATGTAAACAGTCTATCCATAATAAACTGCTTAACCCGTAATTTTATCCATCCTCTTGTGAATCAGAATTAACAAAGAGGTAAAAAAAAATTCATATCCAAAGCTATGCAACTATGATTATACTTTTTAGCTGGGAAAGTGAAATAGTATGCAATTCTGCAATGATTACATTGCCTCTTCTTCAAATATAGCAAGGGATGGGGAAATAAAGTAATTTTTGGTCTTTTACTATAATTTTAGAGGATATTAAATATTTGTCTAACCAGCTGCTCTATTTTACATCAACTCACTGGCAGTATAAAAAATAACAAAATATGCTTTAAAAATAGTTCAATGAATATAATCCAAATTCTTACCTAATATATTATTTTACAGGCCTTTTCTTCTATATTGAGTTTATCTAAGGGGAGGACAGGGAGGAGAGCTGTACACAACAATACAGCCAGGGATCTTGGCCTCCCCCTTAGCATGTAGGAACGTCCAACGCCTTTAATAAGGGTGCAAGTCTAATGAAAAAACAATTACCAAAAAGACCGGCTCTTGGTAACTACTTAATTATACAAGGGTTTCCTACAAGGACCCAAGATGGGAAGTTCTCTAGGTAGAAGACATTTAGGTAAAACCCCTTCAAGCAGAGCGAATAAGGCAGTGACATGATTTCTGTGGCCCCTTAACAAAACTGCTAATTATTATTAATCATTAGCCTATATTGCATATTTTTTCTTAATTATGATAAACAAGTGCATTTGGACTTTAGTGAATGAACCTATAAAACCAAATAAGCCTAACTTACAAACCTATTTAGCAAAACAGTACACAAAATAAAGGGAAAAGTGCCATAATCCATACCGAACCATAACCAAACCATTGATGGATTCGGGCTGGTTCATAAAAGAGTGGTAATGGGTTTTGAATTTAGGACCTAGGTGCCCAACCTAACTGTTAATGCATAGGACATAGCAACTCAACTGTCAAGTGGTCACATGCTGACCCGGCTTTCCTAATCAACTTTGGCAAATTGTCAATGTTGATTGGGGACACCAGGTTTACATATGAGCGCTGCACCCAGGGGCAGGAGGGTTTAGACTGCCTATTGGGATCTGGTCCTCCTGCTGAGATATGTCAATGGGGGAGGGTCGGGATCGATGTTACGTGCGGCCCTATAGTTATGCCAGGGCCGCACTCGTGGCCCTACATATAAACTCAGTTGCCCACCACTGCCTTAGGAGGTTGTAGATCAACAACTATCTCCCAGCCAGGTGTGACCACTTTCCTAACAACCACCAGCCAATAGGAACCCTTCCAACATTGCTTCTCCTTCATTTATTATTTACATGGTGGGCAGCATTCTTATTGACTGACGATTGTTAGGGGTTAGCAACTAAGTTTTATTTACTGAGAAATGAAACAAATCTGAGAAACAGATTTTAAAAATATTTGCAGGATCCCAGACAGGATCTTCCATCCTAAAGAGCATACACATGCACGTTCCCTTTGATTTTGGTTCTGTTTTACTATAAAAGTCTAATTAAATCTAATACCAATGGGGTTCAAATAATGAGGCACATATTTGTCAAATACTTTTAAACCTAAAAGTCACATGGTGAAAGCCTGTATTCACAAAGCAGGACTAAATATAACACTCTACTCCATCAGTGGACACAAAAAAACATTTGTTTATATAAAAGAACATGAAAATGCATCCAAATATGTAAGCATTACAGAAAGAAAAAGATGTACTCTCTTAGGGCCTATTTAACCAGAAAAGACTCTTCTGGGGAAAACAGGACCGACCTTACTACATTGTCATGAATCTCAAAAGTATCTGTTGAGACAAAAACGATTTCGTATATGTGTGTGAGTGTAAATGCATAAGTAGCTCTTTCTATAGATTTAAGGAGAGTTTAGAAAAACTGAAAGGAATCTGCTATATTCTTATTTTACATTCAAATAAAAGACCTTTGACAGAGTTATATACCTGGTCTTCTTGTTTATTAGAGAAGAGACACAAACATCGGTAAGGTAAAGAATTTTGGCTCCCATAGATATTCATTACACGCTTTAAAATAGTATTGTGGCTTTATTACGGGAAAATAATTCTATGATACAGGACACCAACCAATATTTCAGTGCAGTTTTAATAACAGAATTAACATACGCCTCTGCTTAGAAAGGCGTACCGATACCACTTAACAGACAAAGTGACAGGTAGGTTGGTATTACACATGGCAGCCATATTGGATATGTATTTAAGCTGACCACATCCACTTCTACCACTTATGCTTTAAAAATGACTTGACGTGGTATATCTGATATAGAAAATCTAAGTATACATTATGTATCTATTGATAGTGCATTCACGTTTAAAAATTTAGCCAGGCAAGTTGTCTATATGTTAAAAATGCGTCTGTGTTTGTGTGTAAACATGCATTTTTTAAATATTATTCATCGACACCATTAATTTCAAGCTTTAACTTAAAGCTCTGAAACATGTTTTTTTTTTGTTCTTTTTTTTCTTAATATCTATAATAAATATTATCTTTATATAATAAATATATTTTATTGGTTTATTTTATAAGAAAATAAAAATGTCCTTCTTAAGGTCGTCAATAGTCTCCTTGTTTATCCAACGGTTGCAAGAAAAAAAAAATTACATAACATTTAAACAAATCATCGTTAACATTGTACATTTTCAGAAATCACAAGAGATCATAAGCATTCAAGAAGAAAAAAAAAATAATAATAAAAATAAAAAACGTGATTGAACGTTCAATAGAACCATTTATACATACAGCGTACCTTTTTTTTTGGATTGCAAACTTTAACCAAACGCCGGATTCCATTGGTATTCCACAGTCTTGCTTTGTGAAATTCATATTTAGGATTTTTTGTTTTTTTTTAATTGTTATTATTTTCTAATAAGGCAAGTAAAAACGGTAATACTTTAAAAGCAGTTAATAGTTCTTTAAAATGTATATATAAATGGTTTTTTTCAGTCTCCAGTGTTTCCGATGCACGTCAGTTGAAGCTTCTTTCATAATTTAGGCAGCAGAGTCATTCTATACACGCTTATTAGACTGACTCTGAATGCAAAACAGTCCAACAATCACATTCTCTAGCTCTTTAAGAAAGATATTTTTTCAAGATCGCAGCTGAGGTTCACAGGAGGAGTGTGCAGTGACCTGTGGATAAATAGAGGTCTTTCAGTTTCAGGTTTAATTATCCCCAATGAATGAGGACTTGCAAAATGATATGAAAATTATAAACACCTGAAAGAAAAAAACGGAGCTTTGCTGTTGAAGATAGTATTGGAATTTGCAGCATCATTAAAGGTAAAATGTATTGCTTGCAGCAAATGAAAAGATGCCTATCCATGTATTTCCCTGTCATTAGGTTACACAGGGCACAGAGCTGCAGATAAATTATAATTACCAGCAGCAGATAGAGCAATTTAAAAACCAGTTTAGGATAACAAAGTACAGCATTGCAACTGCCAGCGCTAGCAGAGGTTCAACATGAAAAACGGAAACTGCAACATGTTTATTAATTACCCTGGTCAACTAGAATGTGCATTATTAGAGGAAAGATAAAAAGAGGTGTTGGCCACGGCAGCCAGTAAGGTTCCAGGTGTCATTTGGTTAAAAAGTCTTTGGTTGCTGTAGGCCACACCTCTTCTTTTCTTTTTCTATTTTGTTTTTTATAGTTATTGTTCTAAAAATAATAAAAGCCACATATAAAACATACTAAAAAACAAATAATAGCTATAAACATTATTATGCCACACAGATAATATTTCCCTTCTTTCTAATATATAATAGTGTTAATTATACAATGCAGTCAGTATTAATAATACTAATAAAAAGAAAAAAATAATAATACTAATAAAAAGAATAAAAAGGCATGCCCTTAATAAGAAAGGATCCTCCCATTCTACATCCCGTACCTCTTAAAGCTGAACTTTAGGCCAACAGATATCTAGTCACCAAAACGATTGTATTTTTATTTACCCCCCCCTCTACCCCCTTCAATACTGAGATGTACAGTCTAGGTCCCAGGTGCTCAACCTGCGGCCCTTTTGGAGTTCTTTGGCGGCCCTCCTTATTCCTCCACTTGCGGCCCCGACATCTTAATGTTAATGCATACGGCATAGGAACTCAACTGTATGCCGAATCGAAGGAATGTGCCCTATCAATATATATGGCTTTGATTGTATCTATGAGGCACATAACCTTTGATGATATATATGGCGACACAAAATGTGAATTACCATTCTACAGTGTTCCCTAATGCTTGAAGTATCAATTAAAAAAATGTTGTTATTAAAAAAAAGAGAAATAATGTCTTCTAGCTCTGCCTACTGAGATTTTTCATTATAAAATGCTTATACAAGTCAGTATAGATTGAAAATATTATGTGTGGCCCTTCAGTGATGCCAAGGGCCGCGCTTGTGGTCCTCCATATCAACTCAGTTGCCCGCCCCTGGTCTAGGTAAAGAATACAGCCATAGTGGTGACGAGCAGCATAGGCAATATTCGTATTCGCAAAATATTGCAAATTTTTCGCCTTATATTCACAATAAATTTGTACAATCATGATATTCAGTCATTATTGCGCAAATCGGCACTTGTACATGTGCAAATTGTGAATGCAATGCATGGTAGTTCTGGGTACTGATGTAAAAAATCTTGACAATTTGCGATTGTGAAGATATAGCACTATATTGGAGATCTTCACAGATGACAGAATATTCGCGAACAACACTAGTGGTGACTTAACAGGAAAAATCTACTCCTGGGTCATCTCCCTGCTCCCTCAATAAACCTGAGCAATGGCGATCAGCAACAGAGCAGCAAAGTCACCTCTCTTCTCTGTCCTTGCGTCTTTAAGTTCTTTGTCAGCTCATTTAGCAGAGTCATTTGATCTTGAGACCAACCCCTTCCTCACCTAGTCACTGTGCTGTACAGGGAATTTAATTTTATATATGCCTGAAGTTCAGCTTTAAGTTACAGGTACAGTTAGGTTTGGTGATAATCTTCTCCAAATAGTGGTGTATAGACCTCACTTTGGATA
>CM070032.1:203962631-203977460 GCA_036250615.1 Ptychadena robeensis
AATCATTGTCTAAAAAGGAAAGGAATCTGATTTAAAGTTATAGGCAACCCATACTCTTGTTTAAGTTACAGGTACCACTATTCATTTAAAATTGTGTTAGAGGTCTTCAGAATACAGAAAGAGGAACTGCATGGGTAGGATAGTCTTCTTTTCAAGTATGGAAATGTGAGTTTGTATTGGTAAGGAAATTGCAATAAAGAATGTATTCCTCAGAGATAAATTTAGAATATAGGGAGAGCTACATGTGAGCCTTAAGGAAGAACTAAACAAGTGAATGAAAACAAAAGACTGCTCGTAGGCAGTTTTTGTTTCATAAAAGATACTTTAATGCTTCTTAGTAAACCTCCTGTAACAATTTGGTAGCAGCTTAATGGACACATCAATACATCACTGGTTGTCCGCCACAAAAGATTTTTGCTATGGAGGAAGAATGTAAGAGGATGGAGGAGGAGGGGTAACGGACAGAAAAAAAATCAAACATCATTGGTAGAGGGTACATCCAGAGGTAAGTTAGCATTATGGTTATAGCCCCCTTGACTACTGGTTGCCTCAATTCCACCTAAACCTTAGGTTAGGTAGAGTACACTTAAACCAGAATGGTGAAAAATAACTGCTGGACCTAAACCTAGTAGCTATAGTACATTATTTTTACAAACCAACAAGAGCAATGTGCAGGATTTGAATAGGAAGGGTCAACAAAATTGGGCAGGATTAAACCACGTAACTAACTAAGGGTCCCCACACACGCAACAAGCGATGTGCGTGCACGCTCGTGGCAGTCGGTCGGTGACAAACATGGGGCGACAGATCCCTGTCGTCCCAAAGCTCGGTGCAATTAGTTTCAATGCAGACTGGCGCCCCCATTAAAACTAAAGGCCGGAACACGGAAAGGGTGCCCGCTGATTCTGTGAGCGATGGAGAGCAGTTTGATGATGTCATCACGCTACTCTGCACAGCTCATCTGTCAGTCGCTACTCAACATGTGAGTGGGGACCTTAACTAATCTAATACATTTACATTACAATGCAGTCTATTTTTTGTACTGATTCACCTTTAACATAGTCTTATTACTGGTTGATCAAGAGTAGATCCTTTATTTAGGCCAAATTATCACACTAAGTATTAAATATGTATTTTGGGCAAATCATATAGTGCTAATGGTGGTGGCATATACTATAAATGGTGGTGGCATATACTATAAAAGTTAAGTCAGTCAATCCAAAGGGTAACGACTCTGATTTTACTGAAAATCGATCAATGTTGCTGCTTTTTTATGTCAGGTAGAAAAATATGGGATCTATTGGCATGATCAACAGGTGATAAAGTTGTGTTGTGTTAAGTTATAAAAACTTTTATATTAACACTGTAGACAGTATAACTGCAATTTGTATTTTGTAATTTACTTATAAAGTTTTTTGATGTGATGGTTATAAAAAAACCCATAGGCAAATGTACCGAAATGAAAGCCTCTTATTCTTAATGTAAGTGTCAGATCGGTAACGGTGATCAGTAATGGAGCATCTAAGCCTAAATAATGCAAGTTTATCCCTTTCATATTTATGATTACTACAAGACAAAGCATGTATCATAAGCCAACCACAAAGGCGTATAAATAATGAACTGTCCGTCTATGAAACAGTTTAACACAGGTTATCAATAATTCATTCATGTGCAAACTTTTATCTTTTAATCTTTGGAAAAAGGCTTTATTGTGCTGGTGTGTGTTTTTTTATTGAAAGGGATGTGTTTATTTTCGCACTGTGGTGTAGAGATGCTCTACTTTATTACATCTGTCTGCTGCCTCCACACCCTAATAAATAATGTAATGCTGAGCTCAACACAAGGAAAAGCAAGCTTGGCACTGTCAAATGTGTGTATAGAAAATTTCATATAGGATGGTGGTATAAAAATAAGCAGAACCTTTACTTTCCTGGTACTACTTTTAAAGATAAACTCAAAAAGGAATGGGAGCTACCTGGCTATACAAAGAGATCGATGGTTGTTTGAGTCTAGTGTTGAGCAGGTTTAGGATATTTGCATACCTTATTCCTTGCTCCTTTCTGGTTCTCCAGGCTATGGGCAGTGTTCACTTACAATGAAAGACTATAGGGTCCTTCATTATAAGTGATGACATTAGCAGCCAGACTACCAAAAAAGCAAATTTTGAGGTGGCTTATGAGGTACTGGTAGTAGTACCCACAGTAGTCAACTGGAAACTAGAACTAATGTAGATACAAGCCAATATGGTGGTCTATACCAAGTCTGGGCAGACTTTTTGACTCGTGAGTCACAGTGAGTTCTAAAATTGTACAGACCAACCGCAGTCAGACGTTATTCAAGTGGTTGCCAATATTTACAACTGATGCCCAAACAGCCGCACACTGTATATTAAAAAATTTAATAATTGGGAAACAATTTATATAACTGTATTTCTGTCATCTTTCGCCCATTGTGATCTTGATGACAAGACACTCTGGCTCCCCTTCGCAAAGAACAGAGATAATGCCTAGAGTCCATGGGGATGTGCCAACAGCGTTGTCCACCATGGAGACGTTGGACACCTCTAAGCATTATCTCTGCTCATTGCAGGGAATGAATGGAGAGTAGCCAGAGTTTCTCATCACCAAGGTGAAAAAGGGCCAGATAAAAAACAGAAGATGGCCAAAAAGGTCTTGTGAGCCATAGTTTGTTTGGTTTATACCTGATCAAACTTGTAAGACATTTTAAATACTAGGCAAGTCTAGGCTTCATCCATGTTCCAGTTGCTGCTACCACTGTTCTTTCTTGGTCAGGCATGGGTGGATCTAAGGCAAATGTATGTACTGGCTGTCCTATCCGCTAATTAGCATATTTGTTTTAATGGGCAGAGCTGTGTAGGGAGGAAGAGGCAAGACTTGGTGGAATACTTTGCTGTGATTAATAAAGATTGTGGCTGCGAAAGGCTGCAATGGTTTATGTTGAGCTTTTCATCAATTAAAACTGTCATGAATAATTAATTAGCAGATGTATACTTCAGCAATGCTATACGTACCATGTTTTTCATCAAATAAAAAGACTTGAGATCAGTTTTTATATGGTTAATCAAAGTGCTTTCTGTGGTTTTTCTGAAATGACATGTGGCCCTCATTACACTAAAAGACATCGTGTAGTCATTTAACCATGTCCTGCCTGATGTGCATCTGAGTTTGGCATCCCTGCCTATAGTATAATAATTGGAAACCTAAAAGGCCTCATATTAAAGAACATGATGACTTCCAATATGAACAGGTGACAATGCAGCCTATCAAAATAAATTGTGCATGCAGTGTACTGATCTAATAGTTGTCTGAAGGTCAGGAGCTCTATTATGTAAATCGCTGATGTTTTATATATGAGCCCATCTGACATGCGGGAGGTATCTAGGTGTGTGCAGAGAGGATGTGTGTACGCAGACAGGAGCACAAAAGGAAGAAGCACAAAGACTGTTACTACGACACATGTCATTTGTTATGGTTAAAGTTACCAAGATCCTATACCTAACACCACGAAAACGTAAAAAATAAGAAGAAATGCTAATTTTCTATGAAAACAGTAATTGATAATTTGACTTAAACCATTCCAAACCACTGGAAGTTGGTGCTTTTATTTCCCTATGACCCTTTGTGTCCTCACAAATCAAGACTGCTGGCCCACCATTATAAATGACAGAAGCTTGTGTCTTAGGGACAAAGCACAGAAGAGAAGTGTCACATACATCAAAGGGGGTGGTTACCATGTCTATTAGGTCTAACTGATTTCTGAGGCACCACAGATAACATATCCCAAATTTTTTTCCATATAGAGCGCAGGGTAGGAAGTGAAACCCCGCTTTTGCTTAGTACTGCAATGAAGAATAAGAACATAACATTTGAATATTAGCTGTGCCTTAATGGGTCAGATTTTGCTCCCATCTTGGTGGCCTTATGTTTCTAAAATGAACGCAGCCACCAACCTACTCTTCTCTATTCTTTTCTTTTCAGAATGAAAAAAAGTTTTAGTTGTCAGTAATGGGCCTCAAATAACGTTATCTGCCATGTTGTCTAGGGTTGCACCATTTAAATACACATCCTCAAAGCTCAGAGACCTAATAAGGGCTGTGAGTTAGTTAGGGATCATTCACAGGGACGTCTGGAAACATTGCATTTTCAGTGCTCGGGCATCTGAAATGGGCTGCAAGACAGGACATTTGTTGTCCCCTGGTCACTTTTCAGAGTTTTTTGTCCGATAGGGGTAACATGGGGCACTTCTGAAAGCTCTCCCGAGTGTCTGTACACTGTATGCAGACACCGACACACTAGGAAGGGCCAGACCTGTCAACCTTACTGTTTTGGATGGGAAAGTCAAGTTTTTTATGTGGCTTTCCCAGCTAATTTCCGATTTCAAGAAATCCCAGATTTTTCCCGGATTCTGGAAATCGCGCTAATCTAGCAGTGAAAGGAGGTTACTCCTCCTGCTAATGTTCCACCCCGCACATTATCAGCACAAGCAAGGTAGGACATTAGCAGGGAGAGTAACACCCTTTCTCTGCTAAATTAGCCAAGAAGTAAGCCTGGCACCAGAAGTGACATCACTGACAGATACATGGAACGCGGAAGAACCATGATCAGTATACCGGAAGTGGCGTCACTGTCATCACTTCTTGTATGTCCCAGGGTTGTTTTTTCCCCCATAATGAGACCAGGTGCTTTCCTGGCTGCTGCTGGCTTTCAGCGTACATGTGAATAAAGCCTAAAACCTGGAAATCCTGATTTATATATTAACCTCCCACTATGGCAATTGACAGTCACTGATTTCTCTTTGTAATGTATCCTTATCTAAAACCAAAGGCAGTGTCCTCCATGTCTCAACAGTGAGCTTCTCTTAACAGACACCTTTACAACAACTGGTTATCAGTAATCTGAGAGACTCTCATGATCCTCTTGATCAGAAATACTTTCAACAGAGGAAGACACATAGCAATGGGTTTAGATAAGCACACACAACAGTGCAAGGTGCATGTGAAAGGAGCAAGCAACCTAGAGGGCATTGGTGGGAGCCAACAATATAATGGACTTAATACTGAAAAGTTTCAAAGGTAGGGTGTATGGTGAGGGGATTGTGTGCCACACCTGTAATATAGAGACCATATAACAGACTCCTTTCAAAGTACTTGTAGGATAAAGGATTTCAAGCATTGGTTCCCAAAACATAGAAGTATAACAACTCCCTAAACTTAAGTTGCTTGTCCCTTAAATTAACATTTCCATGTTTTTTCTGTTAAACAGTTTGATGGTCCCATAAAGGTGGAGAGTATCCAATTAAATTATTTAGTTATAAAACCTGGAATCCATTTGATAACAAATCAAATATTTACGCACTTTGTTTGGGAGATTTTTTTACTCATTTAGTAAACAGCCCTCGATGGCTTAATACTGGCCATAGATGCACTTCACAAATGTGGCCAATGTATTTTCTGTCAGTTTAACAGCTAAAGCCTTCAGATATGATGACTGAATCATCACTGCCATTGCATGACCGCATTTAAAAATTATGAAAAGAAATGATGTCGAAAAATAATGACTGAGGCGCCTATTTCCAGCCTTTCAGTAATACTATTACATGTGCACAATTAAATTTCAGGCTATGAAAATATATAGTTATATATAAAATGGGTTCGCCTCATTTCTATTAATTTTCGTTTAATGAATATAAAAAAGACTGGTTAATCAGAAAACGATGTGGCCTGGAGGAATTTTCACAATGAAGAAATGTGCTAGATGAGACCACAAGTTAGTCGGGCCCATACACTGTGCCAAAATAGAGCGGCTTTTGTTTAACGTTTGATCTTCACACTGAATTGTAAGTGATCTTATCCTCTAAGGGGAAAAAAAAGGAATATGAGCAGCCATGGCTATAGTAGAGCCCGAACAGCTTTAGCTGAGAATTTTCTTTCATCCGTTTATGACTTGCTGGAATAGCAGGGGAGGGAATCAAAAAGACTTCCACAGAGAGAGCACATATAATGAAAAAGTAAATCATCCCTCGGAAAATTAGTGAGGCATGCATGAGAAATAGTTAAGAGCTACTCCAATCTTTTGTTCCATTCGATAATATTGGGACAAAGGAGTATAGATGGTGGAATTACACGCACATTTATGTGGGGATGTCACTGACACCTCTATCCCCATTCTTCTGGCACCGGCGTGTTTTTGTAGAAAATTGCAGAGCGAATCCACTTGCGCAGTTACAGGCAATTAGAGTAAAAAACCTGAAGTTGTAATTCTTAAAAAAGCGAGTCCATCAATAAAATCCCTTTCTCTTTTTTTGTATTCTTATCTTTTGTGATATGTCCTCTATACCCCCCACCACCACTGATCCCCCCCCCCATTTCTCTGTTGTCAAGCTTTCTTTTTCCTAATCTTTCTTCTACCATTTGCTTCATTATATCATTCTTTGTTGTCATTTTACACCGCTCTTCCGATGAAACAGAGAACCCCTATTGCTGTCTAGGCCTCTTCCACCAATGGCTTATCAATTGTGTCAAATAAACAGAAAAAAAAATTGTTTTTTATTTACCGTAACAATATTTTCCACCCACAGCTACTGTAAAACAGGGAACACACGGCTCGATATTGGAGCCGTTCGAAGTTCGGTGCAGCAGTGTGATGACGTCATGATGCATCTGCCCAATATCGGAGGTCAGTCTCCATGCACCCGCGGTCTCCATGCAAAGCAATTGCCAATCGACCGTGGTTTAAAGTCATGTTGGATATCCCTGTTTTCGAGCGGGATTGATTTTGATTACCTTCAAAATGAATGATCAAATGTGGTATTTATTTTTGCATTGTGATTATATATTCACAATGCATGGCCATAAGCTTCCCAGTGCATAATATCTTGAATATTCAAAACTGAATATCCGCCGCCATATTCGCAAATTCTTTAATATTCTCTAATATTCGTCGAATATATTCGCAATTTGAATATTCAAGCTCACTAGTTACTATATGTTATTTTACTTCTTCTTGCATACTTCCTCCTATTTTCCTTCTATCTTCTCTCCATGTTTACTCTGTCATTCCCTTATTTGCCAACTTTTCTATGTTAAGGCTCCCATACACGTGTCGGATTCCCACCGGATTCCGGCACGATCGATTCTGGGCGCGTGCACGCCAAACGATCGTGCCGGAATCACATGCAGCCCACCTTGTCCAATCGATCAGGTCCGATCGTTCAGGGGCCCAGAATCGGATCCGACAGAGAACCAACATGTTGGCTCCATCAGATTGATTCTGCCCAGATCAGGGGGAGTTGCCATTTGTGAGGTGGACAATCGGACACGGAATCGTCCCGGAATCCGTTGGACAAGGTGGTATGCAGCGATGCATACTCTTAATTGGCCGATTGATCACACCTGCGATTCCCGGCAGAATCGCCGGAATCGATCGGGTGAGTGATCAATTGGCCATGGAATCCGACACGTGTATGGCTAGCTTTACTTTTCCTTCATTCCACTTCCTCTCGCATACCTCCTCCTATTTATAATCTCCTCTATTATTCTGTATTCTTATACTTCCTTCCCTCTTCTGTTATTCCCGTATTTTCCCCCTATACTATGTTACTATACATTTTTCCACTTCCTTCCGCATACCTCCTCCTCTTTGCCTTCCATCTTCTCTGCATTTCTTTATTATTATACTTCCTTCCCTCCTCTGTTACTTCTGTATTTCCCCCCTTTTCTGTGTTACTATACGTCCTTCCACTTCCTCCCGCATACCTCCTCCTCTTTGCCTTCCATCTTCTCTCCATTTATTTATTCTTATACCTCCTTCCATCCTTTGTAATTCTTATATTTCCCCCTTTTCTATGTTACTATACGTCCTTCCACTTCCTCCCGCATACCTCTTCCTATTTGCCTTCCATCTACCTTGATTCTCTTTTCCTGGTACATTATATATCTGCTTTTTCTACATTCTTTTTGACTTCTCTCTTTAAAATGCACACAACACATCACTAACAGCTATTAATAATAGTTCTCTCAAAACTTGATTTCAATAAAAACGTGAAAAGATAAAAATCGATATGAAAAAAAAACTAGGATAGAGGCAGAGAGCCAGAAGTGTTTGCTGTGATGATCTGAGAATCACCTTACCAGTAAAAAGTTGACAAGAGCACCGAATTGCTCATCAAGTGGTATAAATTGCCGCTATTATCCCTACATGAGTACTGGCACTGTAGGGGAATCTGAAGTCAAACGACTTGCAGGATAGAATAACAGGGAGGATGTCTAGCTGGAAGACCATGACTGTATGTACAGGACAGACAATGTTTTTTTTAATCTTAATCTATTAATTGAATGCATTTCATTTGTTTAAATGTCATCTGCACTTCAGCCTGAATAGCCACACCATTGTCACCTTTAAGAAATTTCTATTAACCTCCCTAGCACTCTTGTGAGGTCCAAATTTCTGTACCAAAAGCGAACCATAGACTTAAATGGATTTTTTATGCT
The DNA here is from genome assembly GCA_036250615.1 of Ptychadena robeensis. NCBI lineage: Eukaryota > Metazoa > Chordata > Amphibia > Anura > Ptychadenidae > Ptychadena > Ptychadena robeensis. Next base: position 203,971,141 of record CM070032.1, read on the forward strand.
GTAGGCCTGTAACTTCCTAAAATATGTCAGTACAAGGGTCTAGTAGACATCCTGAATATAATAATGTTTGAAACACACAATAATGTAAAACAAAATTACATTTAAAAAAGGTAACAATTGAATGATAAAATCTCTAAAATACTTCTTGTGTATGAAAGATTTCAAAACAGTATGTATTCATATTTATATTTTGTTTATAATAAAACATTTTATTGAATTGGAAATGCGTTTTGTGTTTTTTTTTACTTTGAATTGTATTGGATACAGTTATCACTGTATCCAGTACAATAACCATTGGTACCTTCTCTCCCCTGGTGCGATGGACCTGGTGACATCACACCAGGCAAGAGAGGGTTAACTTCAAAGGGGCACATCTGGGGAATCACACTGAAAAATTTCTCCATAGAAAACTGTTTTTGTGCAAACTACTTTTGAATCTCCAGCCCCTGCCCCAATGTGACATCATCACGTTCCTTCGGGGGGGGGGGGGTATTGGCTTCCGTGCAGAAGTCAGTTCAGAACATCAGAGCCACCGGGACAACACAGAACAGTGCTGCCGGATGGCCCCATCTCGTCCAGTGCAGTACTGACAGGACAGCGCTAGACGAGATGGTGCCGTAAGGAACAGCAGAGGGGTTAAAGCTGAACACTTGAAAGAAGTAAGAATATAATTTTATTTGGAGATAAATTCATTAAGGCCTAGGGGCGTGGTCTAGACCATGCTATGTTTCTTATAGCTTGCACTGTAAACATGGTCCAGGTTAAGGGAGATGTGTTCACATAGCCAGGCTGAGTAAACAAGCCATTACTTTGGATAGAGACCGAGAATCCCCTTTCAAAGTATCTGATAGGGATCGATTGTGGTGTGCATCTATTCGCCAGACCTCTGGTGAACAAAAGTTGCGTCACCACATTGTGATCAATCGTTCATTGATCTCACAGGAATGAACCTGTCTATTTCCAGTGATTCTAAAGGTATAAACAGCAGATCAGACCACCAGTCAGGCAAGCAGCAACATTCGCCGTGTCTTAGCTACTGCATTTCTCACAATAGGCTTATATTCGTGTCAATCAGTTCTTTCTTTGTTTTTCTTATTAGTTACCTGTGCTTATTTTTAGATTGGCTTAAGCTTGAGTATACACGGTAATACACACTCATACTTCTAGAATAAAATATGCCTTAGCTCCACAGAATGTACTGTAATGTAGTTAACTCCAGGTCAACTGGGGACAGAAACGAGAAACTCCAAATAGAACAACAACAGACTAATATATCCCTCCGCTATGACAGTTACCCTATAACACTTTTCTTTGTTTCAGCTTTACAAATAGGCCTATTATTTTCCTTGATACTAATGCATTGGTATTTATGGAAATCTATAGCACAAACTAGTTTTTAAACTATAATCCAGTAACAACACCCTGTAGTCATGTTTCAGTTATCAGAGTGAAAGTCTCAGAGGCCTAATTAAAATCTAGGGCTCTTACTACCGGCTCGATTTATCATTCCATAACTGACACTTACACAACTTCGATCCTTTATTGGACGGTAACGGTATTTATCAGCGACTTTACCAGTAAATGTTCCCTGCATGCCGGATGACTGGTGACACAAAACATAATGAATGATCTGCACAATGTTTTATCTGTAGAACAACTGGAGCTGTGTACAAGCAGCATAGAGCTTGGAAAACATGTTCATAATGAGAATTCTGTGAGTTTAAAGAAAAGGATGTAAAATGAAATGCACAAAAAGAGCATCACAGACAAAAGGGTAAAGTTGGAATATGTAAAAGAGTAGTCAAGGCAAGTGGTGTGCTGCATTAGGATAGGCTGATACCACACCATCTTATACCAGAGTAGTACACCACAAATTGTGAAGTATCTTTTTGTAATACAGTGCACCACAACGCACAGAGCTGGAATGGATGGATGCTGGAAATGTGCAATGGAATGGAACTTACGTAAACCAGGTAGGGTCAGCCAGACAAGTTGCGATGGTGGGCCCACTCCTTTGGCCATCCCACCTTGGATCTGCCGGCGGGGCCATGGGGGGGCCAGGCCTGCCCAGCTATGCTGATGTGCCCTCTCGATTGGGGCTCCCCCACCCTCACTTGATTAGGGTGAGATGGAGGAGTTCCCCCCCCCCCATTACACGCTAGTGTCCGTCCGTGCCCACCCGCTCTTGCTGCTCTGGCACCGACCCTGGTTGGAGAAACCCCTTTTTAAAAAAGTGTTCCACAGGCAATTGTGGTGGGTGATCAAGGTGGATGATCCACCACAATTCTCATCCCACTTGCCTCCCTCGCCAGGGATATGCTGAAAAAATGATGCAGCCTCCTCCGGACAGGTGTGGTATGCACCAGGTTAACTCTGGGTTGGTATTGTCAGTAAACAAACTCACCCAAAATTAACTTGGGCTAACCACCCAGGTTACAGGACATTAGTAATCTGGTGTTGTTGAGCATATTATAAAGGTCTTATGGGCTGCTGCATGACACTGTTTATATGTGTTAAGGTGAAGCAACTAATAATGGCCACCTACTGCTGCATAAATATTCAATGAGCCCCCTCGTAACAAGTAAGGTGTCATTGATCTTTAATGTGATATTAGTGAATGGTATGATCCAGTATAAATAATAATCTAATGATGATGATAATGATACCGGTACTTCTTTATTCCCAATCAGCTTCAAAGCAGTTCTTTAAGATGCTGTATATTCCAACCAATCAAATTACTTATTTAATTTCAGACATAAAACCTAATTGGTTGCAGTTGCTCTGTCTTTGCTCCAGGTTTTACATAAGCTCCAATATCAAAATGAAATCACAGTATATATCAACACGCCCCTTTATAACAAAATCAAATAGAAAGCGTAAAGCAAGCACATATATATGCAATATATGCTACAGAATTTCTATATATCTAGAGTAATATTGACTGAAGAGTAAATAGATTCTTTAGATGCTGCGGTTACAGTCTTGGGCCTAGCATTAAAGAGAAGATGTTTGCATATGAGCTTACAATAAGCCGCTAGAGATTTGAAGTGTTCAGACTATAGAAGAGTGTTTTCATTATGTAGCTCTGAATGCTAATAATGTATATCAGTGTCTGAGCCGGTCATCATGCAGACAATATATATATATATATATAGGAAAGGACGTTAGTAGGGGAGGAGGAGTTTAGTATACAAAGATACACTGATGCAGACTCTGGTATCTATGGGACTAAACTTACGTACCAATTTTAGACCTTGATCCAGATGGTATGGCCCCGTGTGAAGAAATCAAAACAAAAAATGTGACTGGAAAAGAAAATGTGAAATGTAAAAATATGCACAAAACATGAAATGGAAATGAATGAATAAATGAACAAATAATACATGAAAACTAAAGCATAAACGTATGAGAAGCAATGGAAAAAGCAGACCCCCTGGTCTGTATAAAAGACATTAAACAGCACAACTATTAATGCATCAACACTTTAATTACTGTATTTTCTTTAAGTTGAACTCTGGGATAATCTTTTAGTCTTTTAGAAGTGACCCCCCCCCCTCCAAAAAAAAATCTCAAGAGTCAATAGTATGTCTAAAGCCCCCCATACACGTTCCGATTATTCTCCCGACCGATTTTTCGTCCGATCGTGTCACCCGATTTTCACCTAAAATGTTATGGTCGGTTGGACGGCTGGCATGAAAAATCGGAATTCGAATTATCACCGATCCATCAGCCCGACCCTATTTATTAACAGCAGATGGACAAAAAAATTACGGACAGGTCCGAAGCGGCCCAACCGATTTTTCAGCCGATTTTGAGAAATCGGTCGGGTACATAATTCCGATTCCGATTAATCTCCCGATCTATTAATCTCCCGACCACATTGGTCGGTCGGGCAAAATTCGTACGAAAAATCGGAACGTGTATGGGGGGCTTAAGGGTGAGAGAAAATGTAGTTTTCCTAAACCTGTGCTTTCGGTGCTTATCCACTTTTCTGGCGCTCTGGTCAGTGATTTTGTAGTTGACATTAGCTCTGCATTGTGGGGGGCAATGTCAAAAGAACCTTCATGAAGTCTATAGCTGGGTGAGCCGGGTGAGCCTCCAATGCAAGGCAATGGACATCAACCATGGTTTATGGTCATGTCCGATATCCCGCATTAGATATGGGCCAGATAGATGGCCGTGAGCTCAAAGCAGCCATCGATCTGGCCCATATCTAATAGGTGTTCCCTACTTAAGGCTGGGCATACATATACATCGCGGTGATCAATTGCTCTCAAATTGATTGCTCTTACTTGATTAAACAGATAAACCAACATGTGGGTAAATTCCTATTCGATCGCATTACTTTGGATGGGGACTTTGGATCAGACAGCATTAATTGTGCAGAAGTGCTGGGCATCGGTTTTCCGTTCAATGGACAAACGCTTGAGCGCAGCATGGTGACATCATCACGTTGGGCTTGAGGGTTTATCGATTGAATGGGTAGTGACCTGTGTATGGACACCTAACAGCATGGCCCCAAACTAAAAAGTTGCACAAAGCCATGGGTTAGCCTTGGTATTTATTGAAAAAATATGTCTACAATTGCAGAATTTTTATATATCATCAGATATTATGATGAATAATTTCATATGGAAGCTAAAGTTAAGCTTAAGCATTGAACCTAAAGAAAGCAAGTGTAATACTATATAACACATGTGAAATGTCAAAATCAGACTTATCTGTGAAATTCATGTAAAAAAATGTAATTGCACCATGGTCCAGATTTTCCCCCGGGCCAAAGTTTTGCATCCCTTGGGTAAAACTCTACTGCAAACAATATGACCTGGTCGCTCAGCAGTCGGAATATTTTAGACTTTGTATGGCAGAGATTTAACTGGATGAAGAAGAAGCAGCACTAGCCAATCCAAGCCAATCTAATCCAAGCTGCAATGCTTGGATTGTAAAATGTACCTTCTGAAGTAGAATTGGGCCAGATCGATGGCCACATTGAGCGCACTCACGGCCATCTATCTGGCCCATATCATATGCGGCCACCCCTATTTTCGAGCAGGACCAATCAATCCCTCTCAAAACAGTTTTTTTTCCATTGCTTTGCATGGATACCTCCATGAAAAGTATCGTGTAGAGCAGTGCTCTGTCTCCAGCTCCTCTGATATCGGGCAGCAGAGTGATGACATCATCATGCTGCTGCAGGGAACCTCAAACGGCTGCAATATCCAGCCATGTGTTTCCTGCTTAAGCGATCTGTCCTACCAGCCAGAACTGTGGTATGGGGCAGAACTGTTTATAATATATAGTTGGCTGAAAAGCAATAGAAGACATACAAAAACCAAAATGGACTTCAGCTTTCAGACTAAAATATACTGAAAACATAAATAAATGAATAAGTAAATAAAGGGGACAAAAAACATAGGTGAGTGATGAAGTTCATTTCTAGGAGCCTAATATGAGCAACAATTCTATGTAAATGAACAAATGAATGAATGATTGATGTAAAAAAAAGTTGTATGAATGCCCGCCCCTGAGGAGTGGGTAAGAGCCTCACCACTATATAAACTAAAGTAAAGTATAACATAGTTTGCTCACTATACCATCTCACAGGAAGTGTCATTAATAATGAGTGCAGGGTACAGGATGACAACCATTACGCCGTGTAACCATAAAGTATGCTCCATTTTCCTTCCAGCAATGAAGACTATGTACTTCCATCTTTTAAATACAAGCTCGCAGCTGCTATATCTTTCTCTTCTTCCTGTCTTTACTTACTTTCTTTGATAAGTGGTATTTCATATCCCTTCATTGTCTGTAACATTACTGTCTTGATTGTAATTATACCCAGATGGTTAGCGAGGAAGGATCTCACAATATGCACACGTAGCGCGAACACAAAAAAACACGCAAGCTACGACACTGAACGCCTGCAAATTATGAAACGCGGCCAGATAAACTTTGACACAATGATAATGTTAAAAAGTGAGCATTTTATCATGGAAATTATGGAATACATTTCCGGACGTAATTTCAGGATTTCAATCCGGCGTGCAAGCTGCAGAGTCACAAAAAAGGCGAAAGACAAAGTTATGGCGGTAATTTATTTCCTGGTTCATTATTTGGCTTGTTACAGAAACACAATCTGCTGTGATGGGACATCTTGCCATTCTTCTTTAAAGCGTATGTATAGCCGAAACTTTTTTTACTGTTTCTACATGAAGTAGGACAAACAGAAGTACCCGTGAAGGTTATGGTGAGAAGGGATGAATTTGCACTGTACACCAGCGGTTTCTGGATGTGCATTTGGCTGATGGGGCGAAAAGGAA
>CM070032.1:203988946-204005682 GCA_036250615.1 Ptychadena robeensis
GGGTGAGTCAGGGGGATACACACCCTACAACCCAGTTGGATATTTCCAGATTTTCATTAGGAATGCAGAAATGTCCACTTTTCGGTGTGTCAGCCTGATCTGAAGCACATCTGCAGGCGACATGTTCAAATGCCTTAAAAAAAGAACTATGCGATTAACCCCTAGATGACTGTCACTCCAGTCCCAACGCGCTGAGCGCTGCAGAGGAGAGGACATTGTCACCAATAAGTTTCTCTAAGTGAATACACCTCAAAACGTTCACAGCGTCAGGATAAAGATACTTAGGAGTTATTTCCAGCCAATCCCGATGAGACTCAAATAAAGATACTTATTGTGGTGGTAAAGCTGTGCGAATTGCGCAGACGAGCCCAGGAAACCTGCGCTTGCACAGGCCAGAGGAAATGAAAGGGTAATCCCTTTAGATTGATTGGCTGATGGATGTAAAATAGGCTTTGCGGTCTAATGCAAAGGTGGTGCGTGTATCTGAGGTGGCATTATACGGTAGAGTTGGCATGGGTTACAACACTGGCATGGTAACACTTGGCATGGCATTGTACATCATGTGTTATCTTACCTGTTTGCTGTACTTGTTGTTGGTCTGACAACTGTACTCAGAACAGTGATCTGACCCGATTGAGATGTTGTCTCCGGCTCCTACAAAAGTGTTGGCTGGAGGTAAATCTTGCACAGCCTGGTGCTTTTTCCCAGCGGTAGGTGACTGGGGATGGAGCTGCACAGTAGGTAGTGGGGAACTCGATTTGTAATGCCTTGCTAGGTCAGGGCTTCCGGGACCCCCATTCACAGTTCGGTATCTCCCCATGCTGGGGCTGTCAGACAGCTTTTCATTGACGCTGTCATATCTCTGCCCGTTCGGCTTAGACGCCTCCACCGTCACTATGCTGCTGTACAATGGCTGCTTGGACTTTTTATTTTTCTTATCCTTTTTGGGTTTTTTAGACTTGTCGTGCTGCTGAGGCGTGAAGAAGTCCTCGTGGTCTTTCTTGCCAGCCTCGTAGCCGTTGTTACTTTTGGCCCTACAGTAGCGGGCCATGACCACCACCAGTATGATCAGTATGACGGTCATGATGCCGGCCACCACACCGATGACTATGCTCAATCTCTGCTTGCTCATTTCATAGCTGGGGTCCCCTGCTATGTCCTGGGTTAAGGGGGTGTGCAAACTTCTGGCAATCTGGGAATCAACCACTGAGGCATTGGAGACGGTCTCATTGATAAACACGTGGACAAGGGCCGTGGTGGACTGAGGTGGCTGGCCGCTGTCGTTGACTTGGATAACTAATCGGTGAAGGCCATAGTGCTTGGAGGCCAGCTTGCCCACCAGTGACACCACACCACTGGCTGGGTTGATTTCAAACAGTTTGAAGGGGTTTCCCCCAATAATGCTGAAATTGAGTTCTCGGTTGACTCCAGAGTCAGTGTCTGTGGCTAAAACAGTGGCAACAACTGTCCTGACACTGCTGGAAGGGGAAACTACGGTGTAGGAGCTATTGATGGGGCTGGTGATGATGGGGGCATTGTCATTTTCATCCATGACAAACAGGGACACGGTGGCTGTGGCAGACCTGGGAGGATCACCACCATCCACCGCTTTGACTTTGAAGGTGTAGGAAACCTGTTGCTCCATGTCAAAGGATACTGTGGAGCAGATGGTGCCCGTGTTGTTCTCTATGGTAAAGATGCCATCATCTTCCTCAATGAACAAACTCATCTCTGCATTGCGACCTTTGTCAGCATCCATCACCGTCACCATCCCCACAGGGCTGTTGGGTTGTAAGTTCTCCTTGACGTAAAAGTTGAACACGTCCTGCATGAACCTGGGGTCATTGTCATTGGTGTCAGCCACTTGCACCACCACAGTGGCGGTACCCTGCATGATGTTGGGAAGACCCTTGTCTTTAGCCACCACTTTAAACTCATACCTGTCTGTCTGTTCCCTGTCCAGGACGATGTTGGCAGTGATGTCTCCAGAGTCTGGGTGGATGGAGAAGACGCCGGCCACCGATTGCTCCAGGGAATAGGCAATTTCAGCGTTCTTGCCGCTGTCTGCATCAGTGGCGATGACTGTGGCTACCCTCTCTCCAGGCACGTTGTTCTCAGGGAAGGCCACCTCCACCACAGGTTGGCTGAACACTGGTGGGTTGTCATTGGTGTCCACCACCTTGACCAGCAGAGAGTTGTTGCTGGACAGGCTGGGACTTCCAGAGTCTACAGCCACAATGATGACATTGTACTCCTTGACGTTCTCATAGTCCAGGGGGGCCGAGGTGTGCAGGAAGTACTTCTTCTTGTTCTGCTCCCCCTCACTGTCACTGGCCGGTTTCAGCTGGAAGGGGACATCCCCGACCACGGTGCAGGTGACTACTCCGTTCTCCCCTTGGTCCCTATCAGACACCTGCACCAGGGCAATGGGGGTGTCCACCAGCACATCCTCTGCCACGCTGGCCATGCCATCCTTCACCGGGATCCGGCCGATCTTCCTGATGTCTATGAGCGGCACGTTGTCATTCTCGTCCTTGATGTTGAGGATGACGGTGGCCTTGTCGGTCTTGGGTGGCTGCCCCCGGTCCCGGGCCATGACTGTGAAGCGGAGTTGGTTGACTTCCTCCCGGTCTATCCGGTGCATGACGCTGAGCCATCCCGAGTTCTCGTCCAGGCGGAGCAGCCTCCTCACCGACTCCGTGGCTGCCCCGAACACGTACTCGATCTGCCCGTTCACCCCCACGTCGTAGTCGGTGGCTTTGAGCTGCAGGATGGGGGTCCCGGGGGCGCTGTTCTCCGCCAGGTCGGCCTCGTACACGCTCTTTTCGAAGCGGGGGCTGTTATCATTGACATCGGTGATGAGGACCCGGAGGATGGACTGAGAGGAGCGCGGCTGCTCCCCGCCGTCCCGGACCCGGAGGGTAAGTTCATAGGAATCGCGCTGCTCCCGGTCCAGGGCCCCCTTCACGATGAGCTGAGGCTGCTTCTCCCCGTCCGACGTGTCCGCCACCTGCAGCTCGAACACGCTGCTCCGGCCGTCCGTCTCCATCCGCCTCTTCCCGGGGTACAGGGCGCTCTCCCCGCTGCCCCGCCGCCCCGACACGAACAGGCTCTCCCCGGCGTCCGGGATCAGCTCGTAGCGCTCGATGCCGTTCCGTCCGAAGTCGCGATCAGTGGCGGTGGGCAGGAGGTACAGGGTGCCCACCGGCCGGTTCTCTTCCACGGTCAGGGTCAGCACCGGGGATGGGAAGGTCGGTGTGTTGTCGTTAATGTCCAGAATGACCACCCTGCCCTCAAACAGTTCCACCCAGCTCTGCGAAGGACCGATCACCGACACCTCGAAGTCGATGAAGCATTCGTTCTCGTCAAAGATCATCTGGCACTGCGGCAGCTTCTCCCGGTCTATGCGGCGCTCGTTGGTGCTCAGCTCACCGGTCATGTTGTCGATCTTGAAGAAGTCGGAGCCGGACTCCAGGCTGAAGGTCACCTCGCCGGAGCCGGTCACGATGCCGATGTCCGAAGCCACGTTACCGATCCTGATGTCGGGCTGCCCTTCCTCGGCGATTCGGTACTTGAGCAGCTGCTTGGAGGCGGCCAGAGTTAGCGACAGCCGCAGCAGGAGCACGCAGCAGCCCCACAAGGTCCTCATGGCTGCGGAGCCGGTGCGGGGCTGAGTGCGGGAAAGAGCGGAGCTGGGGGGGGGGGGGGTGCGGAGCTCAATGTGTGAAGTCCCGGTGCAAAGTTACCCGCTCATAGTGCTCCACGTCCTAAAGTACTGATCCCCGGTACTCCTATCAACGTGCTGATCCTCTGTACTCCTGTCAGTGCTGCTCTATATGCCCATTAAATGCCCTGCACTGCCAGGCTGGTCCCTTGTATTCCAGTGCCAGGCTGATGTGGTCCTGTGATGGTGCTGATCTGCTGCTGTACTCCTGTATGGGTGTCTGGTCCTCTGTACTCCTGTATGGGTGCTCTGCTCCCCTGTACTCCTGTATGGGTGCTCTGCTCCCCTGTACTCCTGTATGGGTGCTCTGCTCCCCTGTACTCCTGTATGGGTGCTCTGCTCCCCTGTACTCCTGTATGGGTGCTCTGCTCCCCTGTACTCCTGTATGGGTGCTCTGCTCCTCTGTACTCCTGTATGGGTGCTCTGTTCCCCTGTACTCCTGTATGGGTGCTCTGTTCCCCTGTACTCCTGTATGGGTGCTCTGTTCCCCTGTACTCCTCTATCCGGCTGGTCCTCTGTCAGGATGATCCCTTGTACTCCGTTATGGTGTGGTAGTCCCGTAGTCCTATGTCGGTGCAGCACTTGTCTCGGTGCTGATTCCCCCTAGTAGTCCGGTCTCGGTTGTAATCTCTCCCAATAGTCCCCTGTCGGTGGTGATCAGGGCAGTCCCTTTGCTGATGTCTCCGGTTAGTCCAGTCCCAGTGCTGATCTCCCCCCGGTGTCCCCTGTCTCAGCTCCCGGGACACACTGACAGCTCCATGCAGCTCCCGGTGACACTGATGATTCCCGGGAAGGAGGCGATCTCCGGTAAATCCACAATGAGGAAAGTTGTCGGTGCGGCTCGGGTGTCTGTGTGTCAGTGTGGGAGCCGCAGTCGGTACCGTACTACCTGCATTCGCACTGCATGTGTTAGCAATATGTATCTGCAGCCTGAGAACGATTCACAAATGATATTGCAGTCTCTCCCCTCCCCCCCCCCCCCCCCCCCCCCGGCTCTCCTCCCCCTTCCTCCTCTTGTCCCAATGCAGGTAACCAGAGCTGAACTTGCTCCCGCAGGTCAGAGGTTAGCAGCAGGCAGTCCGCGGGGGGCCGATCTGACTTTGATGAGGGAATTCGGTTCTGCCCGGGGAGAGGGAGACACATCCGTATGCCAACGGCTGCCACCGTCCTCAATGGATGGATCTCGGAGCAGCAAGTTAGTGTAAAGTGCCCGGAGCCGGGGAGTCTCCCTCCTGACGCTGCACTCTGATCTCTGCCAGGAGGACCGGGGGGCTCACCCCACAAATGTCCGCCGCCGGGCTCCGTGTATCAGCAGAGCTTCCATCAGAGCGTATTCATGGAGGCTGGCCCAGCTCCTCACATTCCCCCCAATGGCATGTGCACGGCTAGACTGACAGCACAGACAGACAGACTGATAGATTGTATAGTCCATAGGGTACCACTGATGGAGCCCACATAGGCAGACCACATCCAGATCCCTGATTGGCAGATTACCCCTCTAGGTCTGAGACACGTGATCAATTGATCGGTGTATTGATGCGTTGATGTCAACCTACTGTAGGTAGGGAAAGGAAGGTAGGCAGCCAGTCTCATATGGTGCCAGTATAGCTCCGATATACCAAATCAATAGATCGATCAGTCTAAAGATATATTGATCACTCATACTGATTCATATACACTAGTAATGCCAGTCCTATTGACTGACGATCAGTATAGATTGATTGATAGATCTTTAAGCATTCATTCCATTCAGCAGGTTTAATCTAGGTTTATTGATCACTCATAGAATGCTTACATCATATAGAGCAGCCTTATACCAGGGCTATTGATTGATGAAATATTGATTTCTGCACTTATATGCAGCAGGTATAGCTAATTGTATTGATCACTGATAGAACTGATACATCCGATTTCTCCCCAATACTGTTGATCACTAATAGAACTGACACATCAGATTTATTATATTAGTATTGATTATTGATGGAGCTGGATCATGTATAGCAAGCCTTTTCCATTACTATTGATTACTGATAGAGATACATTATGTACAGTAGGTTTATTCCAATACTATTGATTACTAATGTAGCTGGTTCATATTCAGTAGGTTTATTTAAATAATATTGATTTCTGCTATGGATTACTGATGGAGTTGGTTCATGTACAGCAGAACCATTCCTATACTATTGATCACTGATAGAACTGCTTTTTTTATACACATCATACACCTTCCTTTACACACCTTTGCTTTAATATTGATCATTGATGAGGTTTCTATTATACTCATTAGGTGTATTACCCCCCATAGTGTATCTCTCCCCTGAGCCCAGTCATTGTGTCTGCATGTTTCCGCTGTCACATATCTCTCCTATGTCCCCGACACATGTTCTTGTCACAATGTATCAATGATGTTGCTGTTTTTTTTCCTGAATGAGCAGAGATAATAAAGCACGTGTAGCAGATGATGGTTTAGGAATGAGGATAGACGGACCGGTGATGGGATATAGAGGGACCAGTGATGAGCAGAGGATAGAGGGACCGGTGATGAGATATAGAGGGGCCCGGTGATGAGCAGAGGATAGAGGGGCCCGGTGATGAGATGATAGAGGAACCAGTAATGAGCCGAGCATAGAGGGACCGCTGATAAGATTATAGGGGGACCAGTGATGAAAAAGACCCGGAAGATGAGATATAGAGGGACCAGTGATGGAGATATTGAGGACCCGATGATGAGCAGAGATAGAGTGACCAGTGATGAGATATAGAGGGACCAGTGATGAGATATAGAGGGAGGGGCGTGATGGATATATAGGACCAGTGATTGAGATATATAGTGAGGCATTATGAGATATAGAGGACCAGTGATGGGATATTAGAGGGACAGTGATGGGATATAGAGGAGCAGTGCTGAGACATATAGAGGACCAGTGAGGAGATATAGAGGGAGCAGTGATGATATATAGGGGACCAGTGATGAGATATAGAGTGGACAGTGAGGAGATATAGAGGTACCGGTGATTATCAGAGGATATAGGTTACCCGTGATTAGATTGATAGAGGGACCATAATGAGCCGGCATAGAGGGCCCGCTGATAAGATTTAGGGGAACCAGAGTGATTAGAGAGGGCAGAGGGAACATGAGGGATAGAACAGGACTCCGGAGATGAGATATAGAGGGACCAGTTAGAGATATAGAGGGACCAGTGATGAGATATTTGAGGGACCCGATGATGAGCAGGAGGCAGAGGATAAGTGACCAGTGATGAGATTGAGGGACCAGTCATGGATATAGAGTGGACCAGTGATGAGATATAGAGGAGGCATGATGAGATAGATAGGGACCAGTCATGTGATATAGAGGGACCCGGGATGAGCATAGGATAGAGGGACCGGTGATAGGTAAAGAGGGACCCGGTAATGAGTAGGGATAAAGGGAACCTTGCATCGGGATGTGACAGAAGCTCCTTGGAGGGCGCATGTCCGCGTCGGCGGTAAAACAACCGCGTGGTGCGAGCCTTGCAGAGAATCGGGCTGAGGTGTCATGTGGAAGATGTAAGACAACCTGTGCGTTGTCCATTAATGCTATGATGGGAAATAGAAGTTTCTGGAGGGCACATTTATTATCCAGTCCTTTCAAATATTGATCCGCTCAGAAAGAATCATATGTGAGAAGACCAATTTGAGTCGGTTGTTGGTGGGTGAGTGATTGAAGCCCCTCCATCCATCCCGCCCCTCGGTATAATCTGGCAGCATCAGCTCCCTACGGCAGACCAGCCGCACATGCTCACTGCCTTCCGCCGCCTTCTCGCCGCAGTAGAGAGCATAGTAGGAGGGGGGTCGCCACTTTTACGGACGTGCGGGTTATGGGATAATACAAAACCTCCATTTACATATTTTTCCCAGCGACTTGAACTGATCAAAACTCTGATTTTTTTTCTTCTCCATCCTTGAGCTGGATGCTGGTGAGGGGGAGATGACATGAGGGATGCTCAGCCTGCAGTGCTGCCTAAATCAGAGCTCCCCTCCCCTCTTGTGTGTTTTCTTTTTCCTTCTATATACCCTACTCATGATGAGGGTCCTCAGAGAAGCCCCTACCGGTCCTCTGTATGCAACCACTTGCAACACCACTTCCAGGGGCGAGCTGTCGGATCTGTGCTGGGGTCCTCAGGCAAGAACACAATATTACTGGAGCTTTCTGTTCCCTGGATGGATCATGTGCTGCCCTGTTTACTGATAATGCTGGGCCTCAATAGCATCCAGGGCTTGCCATCCCATGCCTTGTTACTAGCTATATACCTGGGCACAACCATCACAGCTGCCGGGGCTGTCACTTAAGTCAGTACTTACGCTTTACATGGGCACAAGTAGGCCAACACACCATGCCAGGGCTGCATCTAAGCTCTTACTTAGCCTTTATAGCAGGGGCACACCATCACACCATGGCCAGGCTGTCATCTAGTCTAGTACTACCTGTATAACATGGGCACAGCCATCACACATCATGCTCCCATTCCATGCCTAGTACTAACCTGTAACATGGGCCACATCCATCACACAACCTGCCATTGGGGGGCGCCATCATAGCCCTAGTACTAGCTATATACATGGGGCAACTAACCATCACACACACCTCACCCATGCCAGTGGGCTGCCATCCATGCCTTGTACTGCTATATACATGGGGCCAACCATCACACCATGCCAGGGCTGTCATCTAAAGTCTAGACACCAATGTATCCCATTGGCCACCATCACAACAGACCATGCCATGGCTGCCATTAAGTCGAGTACTTACTGTAATACATGGGCACAGCCATCACACCATGGCCAGGGCTCTCCCATCCATAGGTCCTAGTACTAACCTGGATACATGGGCACATCCATCACAACCATCCGGGCTGCCATCCATGCCTAGTACTACTATATACATGGGCAGCAACCATCACACCATGCCATGGCTGGCCATCCATGCCTTGTACTAGCTATAATCTGGGCCACCATCAAACAACACATGCAGGTGCTGTCATCTAAGTCTAGTACTACCTGTAATACTGGGCACAGCCATCACAACATCCATGCCAGGGCTGCATCTAAGTCTAGTAATACCGTATACATGGGCACAGCCATCACAACCATGGCCAGGGCTCCATCCTGCCTAGTACTACCTGTATACATGGGCACAGCCATCACACCATGCCAGGGCTTCCATCCATGCCTAGTACTAGCTATATACACTGGGCACAACCATCACACACCATGCCATGGCTACGATCTATGCCCACTATTATCTATAAACAATGAGCACAAACATCACAGAACCATGCCAGGTGGCTGTCATCTACGCGTCTATACTACCTGTATACCTGGGCAGCAGCCATCACAACGACCATCCAGTGCTGGGTGCCATCCATGCCTAGTACTACCATATACATTGGCACAAAAACCATCACCAGGCCAGGGCTGGCCATCTATGCCTAGTACTATCTATATACCTGGGCAAGCCATCACAGCATGCCACGGCTGCCATCTATGCCTAGTATTATCTATATAACAGGCGCATAGCCACTAACCATCCAGAGGCTGGCGATCCATGGCCTAGTACAGCTATATACATGGGGCACACCATCACACCATGCCAGGGCTAACCATCTATGCTCTATTATGCTATAAACATGAGCACAACCACACACCATGCCGGGCTGTCATCTCACGTCTAGTACTACCTGTATACATGGGCATCGCCCATCACACACCATGTCCAGGGCTGCCATCTATGCAGTATTAATATATATGTACATGCTCGCAACAAACCATCACAAACAGCATGCCAGGCTGCCATCCATGCCATTACTAATATCTATACATGGGCGCCTAGCCATCATCAAAGCATGTCATGGCTCCCATCGAAATGCCTAGTAGTATCCTATATACATGGGCACAAAAATCACAGCATGCCACTGCTCCCCCCATCTTTGCCTAGTATTATCTATACATGGCCTAGCCATTACAGCATCCATGGCTCCCATCTTATATATCCCAGTATTATCTATATACATGTCCACAGCCATCACCCATGTCGGGCTGTCCTCTATGCCTAGTACTATCTATACATGGGCCTGCCTCACAGCATACCAGGGCTGTGCCATCTATGCCAGTATTATCTATATACATGGTCTACACAACAGCATCACCACATGCCGGGCTGCCATCATGGCCTAGTACTAGCTATATACATGGCACAGCCCTCCCACGCATAGTGCCAGGGCTGCCAGCTCTATACATGGTCAAAACCATCACCCAGCAATCTCATGGCTCCCATCTAGCCTAGTACTACTATATATATGGGCCAAAAAGCCATCACTCACAGCATCATATGGCTTTCCCATCTATGCCTAGTCTATACACACCTTTCACACCTAATGTAGATATAATACTACTCCTTAAATTAAAGCTGACAGATTGTGTTTGTTTCATTCCCAAATTCATTGTGGTCTTATAGAGCCCAAAATTTTAGAATTTGTGTTGATGTCCCAAATTTATGGACCTGACTGACAAGTCATTACATCCACCCCCCCTCCATTGGCCTACATGTCTTATTTTATGGTCGCAGGTAGCTTATGGCAACACTGTATGGAGGAAAACACTATATGCCATTGTTTCCCGCATCCATGTCTACATATATTATCCAACAGGTGTTATGGCAAGAAATTACTATCTGTATACATCATGTCATGCCAGGGCTAACTCCATGCCTGTATATCATATATTCCTTCTTTTGGGCAGTACTGTATATTACTATATATATTTATCACATGGACAAACCCATTGCATCCTGTTCCAGGACTGGCATCCCTACTGCATATATTACAGAGGATTTAGGGCAGGTATAGTACTATTGAATATCAAGGGAAACCCATCGCAATCCTGCTCAGGGCCCACCATCCCAGTCACAACATATTATACAGTATTTGCAGGTACTCCCTATTTACTTACAACACAGGCAAGCATCACACCCTGCCCGCACTGCCATCTCCCTGCTGACCTACATATCTAGATACAATTGTAGTGTACCTTGCCTGTTTATAGCTGTCAAAGCAATAACATCCTGCCAGCTTGCCAACCTTACACAGGTCTTGTGGCTGATTACTTAGAAGAAGAGTTGGCTGTAAGTCAGAAATGTGACTGTCCCCTCCAAATGTTTCTGACTTTCCAAACTATGGCGACACTGCTCTCGGACTCCCTGGGCCGTGACCTTGGCATCTTCACATACCGGTTTCCCCCCGATGATAAGGCACTGTCTTTAATTTTGAAAATGCCAAATAAACCTAGGTCTTATTTTTCAGGGATGTCTTATATTCTGATCCTCTGTGTGCCCTTCATTGTCCCCTTCTGATCACTCTGTGCCATTCCATTGTCCCCTTTCTGATCACTCTGTGGCCATTCATTGTCCCCTTGCTGATCACTCTGTGTCAAATCATTGTCCCCTTCTGATCACTCTGTGGGGTCCATTCATTGTCCCCTTCTGATCATCTCTGTACTTTTTGTCCCCTTCTAATGCATTATGTTGCCATTCATTGTCCCCTTCGGATCACTCGTGCCAACATTGTCCCCTTCTGATTACCTCTGTGGCCAATCACTTGTCCCATTCTAATCACTCTTTGCCATTCATTGTCCCCCCCTTCTGATCACTCTGGCCAATCATTGTCCCCTTTGATCACTCTGGTGCCATTCATTGTCCCCTCTGATCATTCTGTCTTGCTCATTCATTGTCCCCTTTGATCTCTGTGCCTTCATTGTCTCCTTCCCCTTCCACTGACTTCACTTTTTTTGGGTTCCTACCCCGGTATGGCCGGTTAACAGACTCCGTTAACGGCAGATAACTCATTGTACACCACCCGAATGGGAGATTTCCGGGCAGGTATCGGTGGGTGTCTTATTTGCCGGTGGGTGGCATCTTTTAAAGTTTTGGGCAAAAATCGGGGGTGCCTTATTTGATGGGGATACTAAGCATAGGTGAAACAGGGTACAATGCAGGGGCTGTTTGTCCCACATTGTGGCAGATGGCATTAACACATGGGTTTTGGGTGATAGAGCCATTCTCACAAGAAAGAGAGAGGCTTTGGGGGGACAAGGATAAGGGGTAGAACAACTCTTCACCCCATAACATAAACAAAGGCATTAACCCTTACAGTGCAGGCTAGCTACTATTCAGAAAATAGTTCCTTTGACGGAATTCTTCATAATCGCACATTAAAGGCACTCATAACAACACAGAAATCTGGACTGTGCTAAAAAAATATTTCATTCTGTTCAAGGGTTAGGAGTCAGAAATGTCATTTTTATGTTCTAATAGTTGGCATGAAATCGCTGGCTACTGAGTCATCGGGTGGAACAGAGGAATGTTTCCCACTACAAGTCCCTTGAACTGCTTTCATTCCGGCAACCCGTTGCAGTTGGTCCCAAGGTACTAGCTGTGCCCAGATAATGTCATACTTAAGGAATGAATTAAACTTTGTGAGAGTTTTTTTATCCTCCTGATTTTCTTGCTCCAAGGGCCTCGCTTTTCTGTCTCTGTAACAGTGCTGCAATTTGGGCATAACTACATCCACTTAAGAGAACCCTATATTTATATTATCGAAGAACAAGGTAGTCAGCCACCAATCAGCCCCTCCCTCTCCATTGTAAGGGATCTGATTATGCTGTCATATAGCAATGGCTACCTGTTAAGAGAATAGGCGATTCCCGTGTAGCGGTCATTTTAACAGAATACCCGAGCCTCCCTCTTCCCCCCTCATATCCCAGTGTCACAAAGATACGGAGATGTGAGGAGAAAAAGTGTCAATGAAGGTTAATAAGCGCCCCGCCCCACCTCTCTGCCATTTTCGTCGGAGGAATCGCGACATGGAGGGACAACCACATGTTTCCAGACAGACATTTAGTAAGCCAAAGTGTAGTTTTGAGGAGATTATTGTTAGAACACACCCCAACTAACTCAGGACTACCCGCCCAATACAACCACTTGGTACTTACCATTGTCACACCTTCAACCTAGTGGTGTTTGTATCGCATTTTCCTGAGACAAACAGCGATCCCTGCATTAGCGGACAAGAATGGGGCGCCAAACAGTGCTCTCCCCCCATATCCCCTTCCTCTTCTCCATACCTCTCCCTCTGTCTTAGGGGCTTAAAACCGCCATCCCTCCATTCCCCTGCCATCAGCAGGGCCGTTTCTATGTCAAATTATGTGGGGCAGCAAGGGCACGCGTGCCATAATCGCTGGACCTCCCCAGGCAACTATTTTTCATAGGGCAACCAAATGCTAAAAAGGGCACTGGAAATCAGGTCTTTCATACCGGTGCCCAGGTTAAAATAACTATATCAATGTTAACTTGAACATTGGTCACAAGTAGTGATGGCTGAACTTTCCCCAAGGTCAGTCCCGAACAGGCAAATCAACTTTTAAGCAATGTCCGCTGTCTTAAATTCCCCACTCTATAGTGATCTTCTTCTCGACGGCAACGGGCGTGGACACCCATACTACTAGGAAGGAGGCCACTGCGGACAGTTAGGCCATCACTAGTCACAAGGAACCATTAAAACCCTTTTTAAACTGTTACAACATCCAACAGCTTACAACCGGATTTAGACCCCAGTTCAATGAAAATTTATCTGTGGAGGATCACATACATAGCCGATAATCATCCCATGAGGAACAAAAAGAAACTTTAGTATGTAAAGCTCTATAACTGCAGACCTAATAGGTCATACAGTTGTCACCCGACCACCTCTACTGATGACTACTATGCTGCTTGGCGCCTCACAACTCCACGTAGGCAATTGTCTTCCCTGTTAGGGAGTCCCATCATGGCCACGCACACTTCTCTCCTGCTGATTTTTGTTTAAAGGGTTTGCATCTCCTTTCAACCTTCAAAATCTTTCTCTATCAGTATTTCATGTTTCGCTTCAAATGGCTCATCTTCTCTACAGCGAACTTCCAGGTATCTCCATCCAAATGGAGCTCATTTTAATGTGTGAAAATCTTACTTGATCTTTGTAAATAGATTTTTTTACGTACAAAATTCCAGTAAAAATCCATAATAGAATGTAAAGGATAAAAAAAAAATCCATAATAGTACTTGAGATAGTAAATTTTCAGGGGCAATATTTCAGGAAGATTTCAGGGGCAATTTTCAATTTTGTTTTTAACTTGATTTATGCAAAACTACTGTGCTAGGGAAAACTTTTCTTTTTCCATGTTCCCCTACAGCCCTTCTTACATGGTCTAGCAAATTTCGGTGATGATTCCATTTTCAGGGCTTTGCAATCAGCACACAATTTAGCAAGTTGAAAAATTCGACATCTTCTACTGACGTGTAATGAAACCTCATGTTAATTGCAAGCATTTGGCAATGTAAATGAAATATGCACGGGCTGATTCCAATTCTTATATAGCACGGATTATATTGGGAGATTGAGCCATTGTGTTTATCTGGGACCTGGGGAGAGGCAGGGAGAGGCAGGAAAGGGCAGGGAAAGGGCAGAGCCACAGACGTGTGGGCTACTGGGAAGAGTTCTATAGATGATTCCCTTAGTAACATGACCGCAACCTTCAGGCGTACCTCTGATCTATGTGTAGATTCATTAAAACAATCCTTCTATCAGGAGTAGATGTTTATAAACAAACATTCGTAAACAATAATCAGAGCGCCCTTGCAGTCTGACAACTTATGTTTCTGACACAAGAAAAACAAACCGTCACTATTGTCATGTTCTTGCAGGCCTATGAAAAGTTTTTCTAAAGCGGACCTACCACCCTCCATTCTGCTTTCTATTATAGACCGCTTGGAGGTCCAAAGTAGAAAAAAATAGGGTAACCGGAGAAAAGAACCAACAGAAACAAATAGAAGTAGGAAGTATTGGGTGGAATGAGGAGTGAATAAAAGCGGAAACAGAAAGGGAGGAGGGGTTAAAGAGTGGTCCTCCTCGTCCGCCTCTGCCCCTCCTTCTCTGTCCGCTCCTCCCTTCCGAAAGGGACATGGGAGAGAAGAACCTCACTTCTTCCTCATTCATCCCCTTGGCACCCGCATCCAAATCGGAAGATGCGGAGGGCAGGAGCGTCTGCGATTCAGATCCGCATTGGTGGAGGGAGCAGACCGGAAGAAGTTCGCCTCAGCTCACCTCCATCTTGCCTGGCCTGGAGGATCATGCACTCCAGGCATGGTGGCATGGTAGCAAACAGCATATAAGGTAAGTAGTTATTTTTTTCTTAGTCGCTGTCCCCGGGTGAATGCGCATGGAGTAAGTTATGGTATACATGTTTAATTTTTTCCTGTTTTTGTTTTTGTTTTTTGTTTGTTGAAGCATTCACTTTAATTCCTGCATTGAGGTGCATTAGTTACTTGAATATGTTATCGTTGGTGGTTTTCCAAGGCTCCATTTGAATGTAGCACTGATTACCAGTATAACACAGCATAGCTTACATGTGTCCATAGTTTACATCTCTATAGGACCTGGGCAGGTAACATAAAGCGAGTCAAAGGCGCCGACGCATACAACGCCATTGATGGACCTAATGACGCTTGTTGTGGCAGATCAGCCACCCGTCAATGTACAATCTGGATGGCTAATGAGGCCTTATATCTGACCTCTGATTAAGTCATATCTGTACATTTAAGGAATGACTATGAGCAGTTTGGTACACCTTACAATCTGGATCTGTGCAATCTATGTACAAATCTATTCCTAGGTCTAGGTCCAGGTTCACACACGTAACGAGCCGCGGCCGATTTTGCCGCTGACCCAATGTGGCATGCGCGCTTGCGGGGCCGTCGGTTGGAGGACACAAAATCGCTGTGGATGAGGGTGCCCCAAAGCACGGTCGGCCAGAGAACGACAGTCTTTAAATCTCGTGTCCGATGCCTTAATTTGAATTGGGGACCCAGGCGTGCCCGCTGATACTCTGAATGATGAAGGAGCAGCCTAATGACGTCACACATTGCTCTCCACAGCTCAAACTCTGTTGGTCCCCCCTCTCGGTACCTGTGTGGGGGCCTTTTTATACATATACTCCATAATATATATAAAACAGTAAGTATGAAGTCCTTACAATCCCTACTTACTCTAAAGGTAGCCTCCCTGGCGGTATGGGACATATTTCCCATTTTCTGTTAATAAGCAGTACGGGATATAAAAGAAGTCCAATGTACTCTGCTCATATTCCATCCGCTACCCACCCTCCTGCCAACCATCCCCCCCTACTGGGAGGACCCAGATGCCTATGTCCTGTATAACAATACCGGCATATGGCAAGGGAAACTACAATTGTGGCATCATCACTGACATGGAGGTGGAACCAGGAAGAAGAAGCTTAGGACTCTGGAGGGCAACAAAGGCCTCTCAATGGAGCAGGTGAACTACTACACTTGTAGCTCCGGGATAACCGCTGTGGAGGGGGAATGATCCTAACAGCAAATCAGGAAGATCAATGTAATCAACTAATCAATCTACTCAGGAGCACCACCCGGTAAAGCTATCCATACACGTGTCGGATTCCATGTCCAATCGTTCATCATCCTATCGATTCCGGCGATTCTGCCGGGAATCGCAGGTGTGATAATCGGCCATAAGAGTAACCATCGCCGCATACCACCTGTGTCCGAGCGGATTCCGGCACGATTCTTCTGTTGTCGATTGCCACCTCCGATTCCACCTCACAAATGGCAACTCTCCCCCTGATCCGGGCAGAATCGGATAGAAAGACCAACATGTTGGTTCTCTCGGATCCGCTTCTGAGCCCCTGAACGATCGGACCTGATCGATTCGGACAAGGTGGGCACGATCGTTTGGCGTGCACGCTTGCCCGGAATCGAATCGTGCCGGAATCCGTGCGAATCCTACACGTGTATGGGGGCCTTAATCCTCATCATCTCCTTGTATTGATCAATTAGTGTTGAGGAGAATATTCCAATCGGTACTTTTTATTGGTCAAATATCAGCACTTTGAGACCTCATAGCTC
>CM070032.1:204006998-204027970 GCA_036250615.1 Ptychadena robeensis
TACGTCTAGTACTACCTGTATACATGGGCACAGCCATCACACCATGCCAGGGCTGCCATCTATGCCTAGTATTATATATATGTACATGGGCACAACCATCACAGCATGCCAGGGCTGCCATCCATGCCTAGTACTATAGCTATATACATGGGCCTAGCCATCACAGCATGTCATGGCTCCCATCTATGCCTAGTATTATCTATATACATGGGCACAACAATCACAGCATGCCACTGCTCCCATCTTTGCCTAGTATTATCTATATACATGGGCCTAGCCATTACAGCATGCCATGGCTCCCATCTATGCCCAGTATTATCTATATACATGGCCACAGCCATCACACCATGTCAGGGCTGTCATCTATGCCTAGTACTATCTATACATGGGCCTAGCCATCACAGCATACCAGGGCTGCCATCTATGCCCAGTATTATCTATATACATGGCTACAGCATCACAACATGCCAGGGCTGCCATCTATGCCTAGTACTAGCTATATACATGGGCACAGCCATCACAGCATGCCAGGGCTGCCAGCTATATACATGGGCAAAACCATCACAGCATCTCATGGCTCCCATCTATGCCTAGTACTAACTATATATATGGGCAAAGCCATCACAGCATCTCATGGCTCCCATCTATGCCTAGTACTATACACCTTTCACCTGATGTAGATATAAATACTCTTAAATTAAAGCTGACAGATTGTGTTTGTTTCATTCCAAATTCATTGTGGTCATGTATAGAGCCAGAAATTTTAGAATTGTGTTGATGTCCCAATATTTATGGACCTGACTGACACAGTCATTACACCCGCCCTCCATGCCTACATGTCTTATGGTCCAGGTAGCTTATGGCAACACTGTATGGGGAAAACACTATGCCATGGTTTCCATCCATGTCTACATATATTACACAGGTGTTATGGCAAGAAAAGTACTATCTGTATACATCATGTCATGCCAGGGCTACCATCCATGCCTGTATATCATATATTCTTCTTTTGGCAGGTACTGTATATTACTATATATATTTATACACATGGACAAACACATTGCATCCTGCCAGGACTGGCATCCCTACTGACATATATTACAGAGGATTTAGGGCAGGTATAGTACTATTAATATACAAGGGCAAACCCATCGCATCCTGCCAGGGCCACCATCCCAGTCACAACATATTATACAGTATTGCAGGTAAATCACTATTTACTTACACAGGCAAAGCATCACACCCTGCCCGCACTGCCATCCCTGCTGACCTACATTATATAGATCACATTGTAGGTGTAACATTGCCTGTTTATACGGTCAAAGCAATAACATCCTGCCAAGCTTGCCAACCTTACACAGGTCTTGTGGCTGATTACAGTTAGAAAGGAGTTGGCTGTAAGTCAGAAATGTGACTGTCCCTCCAAATGTTTCTGACTTTCAAAACTGATGGCTGACACTGCTTCTCGGACTCCCTGGGCCGTGACCTTTGGCATCTTCACATACCGTGTTTCCCCGATGATAAGGCACTGTCTTATATTTTTGAAAATGCCAAAATAAACCCTAGGTCTTATTTTCAGGGGATGTCTTATTCTGATCACTCTGTGCCCTTCATTGTCCCCTTCTGATCACTCTGTGCCATTCATTGTCCCCTTCTGATCACTCTGTGCCATTCATTGTCCCCTTCTGATCACTCTGTGCAAATCATTGTCCCCTTCTGATCACTCTGTGCCATTCATTGTCCCCTTCTGATCACTCTGTGACATTTTTTGTCCCCTTCTAATCATTATGTGCCATTCATTGTCCCCTTCTGATCACTCTGTGCCAAACATTGTCCCCTTCTGATTACTCTGTGCCAATCATTGTCCCATTCTAATCACTCTTTGCCATTCATTGTCCCCTTCTGATCACTCTGTGCCAATCATTGTCCCCTTTGATCACTCTGTGCCATTCATTGTCCCCTTCTGATCATTCTGTGCCATTCATTGTCCCCTTTGATCACTCTGTGCCATTCATTGTCTCCTTCCCCTCCACTGACTCACTTTTTTTGGGTTCTACCGGTATGGCCGGTTA
The DNA here is from genome assembly GCA_036250615.1 of Ptychadena robeensis. NCBI lineage: Eukaryota > Metazoa > Chordata > Amphibia > Anura > Ptychadenidae > Ptychadena > Ptychadena robeensis. Next base: position 204,009,071 of record CM070032.1, read on the forward strand.
ACAGACTCCGTTACGGCAGGATAACTCATTGTACCACCCGAATGGGAGATTCGGGCAGGTATCGGTGGGTGTCTTATTTGCGGGGGGTGGCATATTTTAAAGTTTTGGGCAAAAATCGGGGGTGACTTATTTGATGGGGATGACTAATCATAGGGGAAACAGGGTACAATGCAGGGCTGTTTGTCCCACATTGTGGCAGATGGCATTAACACATGGGTTTGGGTGATAGAGCCATTCTCACAAGAAAGAGAGAGGCTTTGGGGGGACAAAGGATAAGGGAGTAGAACAACTCTTACACCCCCATAGACATAAACAAGCATTTAACCCTTACAGTGCAGGGCTAGCTACTATTCAAGAATAAATAAGTTCCTTTGACTGGAATTCTTCATTAAATGCACATTAAAGGCACTCATAACAACCACAGAAATCTGGACTGTGCTAAAAAAATATTTCATTCTAGCAAGGGTTAGGAGTCAGAAATGTCATTTTATGTTTCTATAGTTGCATGAATCGCTGGCATAACTGGAGTCATCGGGTGGAACAGAGGAATGTTTCCCAACTACAAGTCCTTGAACTGCTTGCAGTCCGCAGACCCGTTGCAGTTGGTCCCAAGGTACTTAGCTGTGCCCAGATCAATGTCATACTTAAGAATGAATTATAAACTTTGTGAGAGTTATTTTTATCCTCTGATGTTCTTCTCCAAGGGCTCGCTTTTCTGTCTCTGATAACAGTGCTGCAATTTGGGAATAACTACATCCCACTTAAAGAGACCCTATCATTATATTATAGAAGAACAAGGTAGTCAGCCACCATCGCCCCCTCTCCATTGTAAGGGATCTGATTATGCTGTCATATAGCAATGGCTACCTGGTTAAGATATAGGACGATTCCCGTGTAGCGTGCATTTTAAAGAATACCCGAGCCTCCCTCTTCCCCCCCTCATATCCCAGGTGTCATCAATGATACTGGAGATGTGAGGAGAAAAAGTGTCATGAAGGTTAATAGCGCCGCCCCACCTCTCTGCCATTTTCGGAGGATCGCTGACATGGAGGGACACCACAGGCTTTCCAGACAGACAGTTTAGTAAGCCAAAGTGTAGTTTGAGGAGAGTATTGTTAGAACACACCCCAAACTAACTCAGGACTACCGCCCAAGAACAACCACTTGGTACTTACCATTGTCACACTCTTCAACCTAGTGGTGTTTGTTCCATTTTCCTGAGACAAACAGAGCGATCCTGCATTAAAGCGGACAAGAATGGGGCGCCCAAACAGTGCTCTCCCCACCATATCCTCCTTCCTCTTCTCCATACCTCTCCCTCTGTCTTAGGGGCTTTAACCCCATCCCTCCATTCCCCTGCCATCAGCAGGGCCGTTTCTATGCAAATTATGTGGGCACAAAGGGCACGCGTGCATAATCGCTGGACCCCCAGGCAACTATTTTTCATAGGGCAACCAAAATGCTAAAAAGGGCACTGGCAATCAGGGTACATACCCGGTGCCCAGGTTAAAGAGAACTATATCAATGTTAAGCTTGAACATTGTCACAAGTAGTGATGGCTGAACTTCCCCAAGGTCAGTCCGCGAACAGGCAGATCACACTTTTACAATAGTCCGCTGTCTTAAATTCCCCACCTATAGTGAGCTTCTTCTCGACGGCAAACGGGGCGGGTGGAACACCCATACTACTAGAAGGAGTGCCCTGCGGACAGTTAGGCCATCACTAGTCACAAGGAACCATTAACCCTTTTTAAACTGTGACAACATCCAACAGCTTACACCGGATTTAGACCCAAGTTCAATGAAAATTTATCTGTGGAGGATCACATACAGAGCCGATAATCTATCCAATGAATGGAAACAAAAAAAGAATACTTTAGTATGTAAAGCTCTATACTGAAGACCTAATAGGTCCATACAGTTGTCACCCGACCACCTCTACCTGAGGACTACTATGCTGCTTGGCGACTCACAACTCCACGTAGCAAAATTGTCTCCTGTTAGGAGTCCCATCATGCCACGCACCACTTCTCCCTGCTGATTTTTTGTTTAAGGGTTTGCATCTCCTTCAACCTTCAAAAGTCTTTCTCTATCAGTATTTCATGTTCTCTTCAAATGGCTCATCTTCTCTACAGAGAACTTCCCAGGTATCTCCATCCAAGTGGGAGCTGCATTTTAATGTGTGAAAATCTTTACATTGATCTTTGTAAATAGATTTTTTACGTACAAAATTCCAGTAAAATCCATAATAGGAAAATGTAAAGGATAAAAAAAAATCCATAATAGTACTTGAAGATGTAAATTTTCAGGGGCAAGATTTCAGGAAGATTTCAGGGGCAATTTTCAATTTTGTTTTTTAACTTGATTTATGCAAAAACTACATGTGCTAGGGCAAAACTTTTCTTTTCCAATGTTCCCACAGCCCTTCTTTACATGTCTAGCAATTTCGGTGATGATTCCATTTTCAGGGGCTTTGCAATCAGCACACAAATTTAGCAAGTTGAAAAATTCGACCATCTCTACTGACGTGTAATGAAACCTCATGTTAATTGAAAGCATTTGCAAATGTAAATGAAATAGCACGGGCTGATTCCAATTCTTATATAGCACGGATTATATTGGGAGATGAGCCTATTGTGTTTATCTGGGACATGGGGAGAGCAGGGAGAGGGCAGGGAAAGGGCAGGGAAAGGGCAGAGCCACAGACGTGTGGGCTACTGGGAAGAGTTCTATAGATGATGCACTTAGTAAACATGACCGCACCTTCAGGCGTACCTCTGATCTATGTGTAGATGCATTAAACAGATCCTTCTATCAGGAGTAGATGTTTATAAACAAACATTCGTAGAACAATAATCAGAGCCCCTTGGCAGTCTGACAACTTAGGTTTCTGACACACCGTCAGACTATGTCATGTTATTGCAGCCTATGAAAAGTTTTTCTTAAAGCGGACCTACCACCTCCGATTCTGCTTTCTATTATAGACAGATTGGAGGTCCAAAGTAGAAAAAAATATGTAACCGGTAAAACGCTCAAAATACACAGACGCTCTGCCTCCTCACTGACGAAAGGTGACATGGGAGAGAAGACATCACTTCTTCCCATGTCCCCTTGCACCCGCATCCAAATCGGAAGATGCGGAGGGCAGGAGCGTCATGCGATTCAGATCCGCATTGGTGGAGGGAGCACGACCGGAAGAGTCTCGCTCCTCCATCTTGCTGCCTGGAGGATCATGCACTCCAGGCATGGTGGCATGGGAGCAAACAGGCATATAAGGTAAGTAGTTATTTTTTTCTTTAGTCGCTGTCCCCGGGTGAATGCTGCATGGAGGTAAGTTATGTATACATGTTTATTTTTTCCTGTTTTTGTTTTTGTTTTTTTTTGTTACATTCACTTTAATTCTGCATTGAGGATGCATTTAGTTAATTGAATATGTTATCGTTGGTGGTTTTCCAAGGCTCCATTTGAATGTAGCACTGATTACAGTATAACACAGCAATAGGCTACATGTGTCCATAGTGTACATCTCTATAGGACCTGCAGGTAACATAAAGCGAGTCAAAGGCTGCCGACCATACAACGCCATTGATGGAACCTAATGACCTGTGTTGTGCAGATCAGCCACACGTCAAATGTACAATCTGGATGCTAATGAGCCCTTATAATCTGACCTCTGATTAAGTCATCTGTACATTTAAGGAATGACTATTGAGCAGATTTGGTACACCTTACAATCTGATCTGTGCAATCTCTGTACAATCTATTCTAGGCCAGGTTCACACACGTAACGAGCCGCGGCCGATTTTGCCGCTGACCAATGTGCATGCGCGCTTGCGGCCGTCGGTTGGAGACAAAATCGGCTGTGGATCACGGGTGCCCAAAGCACGGTCGGCCAGAGAACGGACATGTCTTTAAATCTCTGGCCGATGCCATTAATTTGAATGGGGACCGGCGTGCCCGCTGATACTCTGAATGATGAAGAGCAGCCTAATGACGTCATCACATTGCTCTCCACAGCTCATCTGTTGGTCCCCGCTCGTTACCTGTGTGGGGGCCTTTATTATACATATACTACTATAAATAAATATAAAAACAAGTAAGTATGAGCCTTACAATCCTTACTTACTCTAAAGGTTAGCCTCCCTGGCGGTATGGATATTTCCCATTTTCTGTTAATAAAGCAGTACGGGATATAAAAGAAGATCACAATGTAATCTGCTCATATTTCCCATCCGCTACCCACCCTCCTGCACCATCCCCCCTACATGGGAGGACCCCAGATGCCTATGTCTGTATAACAATACCGGCATATGGCAAGGGAAATGACAATTTGTGGCATCATCACTGACAGGGAGGTGGAACCAGGAAGAAGAGCTGAGGACTCTGGAGGGCAACAAAGGCTCTCATGGAGCAGGTGAACTACACTTGTAGCTCCGGGATACCGCTGTGGAGGGGGAATGATCCTAACCAGCAAATCAGGAAAGATCAATGTAATCAACTAATCAAATCGACCAGGAGCACCACCAGGTAAAGCTAGCCATACACGTGTCGGATTCCATGTCCAATCGATTCATCATCCGATCGATTCCGGCGATTCTGCCGGGAATCGCAGGTGTGATCAATCGGCCAATTAAGAGTATCCATCGCAGCATACCACCTTGTCCGAGCGGATTCCGGCACGATTCTGTGTGCGATTCCACCTCCGATTCCACCTCACAAATGGCAACTCCCCCTGATCCGGGCAGAATCGGATGAGAAAGACCAACATGTTGGTTCTCTGTCGGATCCGATTCTGAGCCCCTGAACGATCGGACCTGATCGATCGGACAAGGTGGGCACGATCGTTTGGCGTGCACGCGCCCGGAATCGATCGTGCCGGAATCCGGTGCGAATCCGACACGTGTATGGGGGCCTTAAGTCCTCATCATCTCCTTGGTATTGATCATTAGTGTTGAGGGAGAATATTCAAATCGGTAATTTTTATTGCAAATATCAGCACTTTGAGACCTATAGCTCGAATGCTATATCTTCTCAATCTTGAATATTCGATCTCAAGTGATGACGTCAGAGGAGGTGGAGAGAGAGCACTGCTGTCTCTGGAGAATAATTAGTGAAATGTCATGAATTGGAATGTTGCCTATGCTGCTGCTCATCACTATTGATCTATTAATCTAGATAAGGGATGGCAAGTTCCTGCAGGAGAACTTTTCCGAGGAGAACCTCCTAAAGCCGGCTCCTGCGATTGCTGTGTGATGAATCGTAACACAAGACACGTTTACACAAGAATCACACAGTGATTTGGAGAATTGATGCGCACCACCTTGGGGAATTGATTCTTTGGATAGGGACCCTAAATCGGGATTGATCGCTCAAGGTGGGCTGCGTTAGATTACTAAAGGATTGAGTGCTGCGAACGCACATAGCGATCATACATGAATCGATCCATGTATGGTCGGCTTATTCCTTAATGCAGGTAAATGATGAATATCAAGATGTTTACCTGGCGGTGCCCCCAATAATCAGCATATGGCCACCTCGATGGACATTTGGGTTGTAAATACTGCGACCAGCTTCAGCATCATTTCATGATCAATGTCGGTCCTGCTTTGGGTATAAAGATTTTCCAGCATCATGTCATCCCTTTTCCACAAGGAAATATGATTTAGCAGAAGGATCCCAGTGGACGTTCTGGGGACATGGAGATCAAGTCTCCAGACACCTCCAGTATCTCGCAGCTCATGCTTATCCTCTCAGCATGACCAGCAGATTATCAGATGCTGATGCTGCCAGGTTTGATTTCCTGCTTTGGATCAATTGATGTATTCCCCTGCACACCTCCTGTGAGTGTTTTTTAATGCAATAGCTGCAGCGCCGTACTCCAGAAGAAGGAGCATTATCATCCGGAGAGTTCACAATGTCTTGGGCCCTTCCCCTCCTAAAAGGGGGTACATGACAGGCTCCCCAGGGATCCGACACATGCTACTGATTACTGGGCAATTTACTGCAGTTACCTCTACACACCAAAAGGCGTGCAGGCAGCAGATAAATCATTCATCTTTTCTTCTGCTCAGTGTGTGTCACCCTCGTAGCGTGTGAAAGGAAGAATTAGAGGATTCAGCTTTAAACGTGACAATGACATCATACCAATTCAGTGGGCTGCCGTTATTCTCCAGTGTTCACACTCATGGTAGTTATTGGGCCCTGTTCTGTCTGCCAAGCCGTCCAATCAGCTCCTAGCTATTCCTGGTCTTGTTATATTATCCAGAGTTGGTGCTTGATTGCTTGCTATGGGCGATTACATGTCATATGTTCTTTGCCTATTGATATTAAATATAAGCTAACATATACATGAGGATTTATTACAGCTGGATTCAGGGGACACAAACTTTCATTCTAATATATTCCTTAATGGCCACAAAGCATTTTGTGCAAACCCAGATATTACCTTGAAAGTTGTGAAGTCATGGGAAGGTCCACTCTCAGAGGCTAAATGGTCAGAGCAGCTGTCAATCAAACAGGAACAAGATATGAATTTGAGCAATGTACAGCTGTCTATAGTTAAAAAAAAAACGTTTTTAGCTGGGGTCACACACACGTATAGAGGAAATGGGTACTAATTAGTATTGAAATTTGGACATTTTAAACTTTTGCAGTGCTATTGCGCTCCCCACTGTAAAGCTAGCCACACATGGTTCAATTGACATCAAAATCGATCAATCAATTCGATCGAACGATTTTCGACATTGAAACGTATGTCGATTGTAATTAAATCGAAGTAGTACACACCACATTGTATGCAATCAAAGCCCGACTTCGACTTGAATTTTAATCGTTTTTAAACGTAGAGTAATCAAAAAGCGATTGTCACAGAGTGATCAAAAAAGGGACCAATGTGGTCACAGAGGGATCAAAAAACCACTAGGTCATATCTTTGCTTTTAATCCAGAGTACATATAATCGTGGCAAAAGGACACTGGGGGGGGGGGGCACACATACATTAGGAGATGAATTCACAGAGATCGCCATTTGCACGCTTGTGTGTCAGTGAGCAGACACACCGCCATTACAATGCATGCTGTGTGTCAGTCGCCCATACAATGCATGCTACTGCTGTGTCAGCCGCACTACCAATGCATGCTTGTGGTCAGCCAGCCATTACAATCGCATGCGGATTGTGTCACGCAGCCATACAATGCAGCTTGAGTGTCATGTGAACAGACACACAAGCCCATACAATGCAGCTTGCATGGTTTTTTAACGACTGTATTGCATTTCCCTTCTCCCCAGAAGTTACCTATGCTCATTGAAAAATGAATCGAATCTCAATTGGACGGGTCAAACAACAGTACAAAATGAGACACCAATGTGGGGACAATCTAATCAAACAATTTCCAACTGGTCGCTCAAATTCGACGACGCAAAGCAAAATGACAATTAAAATCGAATTTCAACGAGTCGGACCATGTGACATGCTTCAATTTTCAATCGACCGACTAAAAAATCGATCAAATTACATGATTGCTACAGTCAATTGAACCATGTGTGGCTACTTAGGCTTAATAGCCTAATTAATGGTCCATGAGGAGAAGAACTAATAAATCTACACTCCGGGCCGTTATACTCTCCTGGGGGGCCCTATGAAAACTTTTACCTGGGCCCCCTTCAAAAATTGTCAACACCCCCTGTCATCAGCTGTTATTTGCAGCATCCCATTAGTGAAATGCCGATCCCATACGACATCACATGCACCTGGACCGGATGCGGGGCCCATAGCGGCAAAAAACTGTTCTGCCTACCATGCTTGTAGGTTCTCTGTTCTGAGCTCTGTAGCCTGTCACCGGCATTCTCCATGTTAAGTGGAGCATGCCAAAGCTCTGCACTGGGGGGATGACCCTCTAACAGCCTCATTACCACTGAGACCAGTTCTCAAACAGAGAAGCAGTCAATGGGAAAGCACAGGATCTAGTAAGTCAGTGGTTTCCAAACTGTGGGCGGGACACTCAGGGGGGTGTGAAGGTATTAGGTAGCGGGGGGGGGGGCGCAGTAGGGAATGAAAAGCAAGGAAGCCAACCATGGAGGAACTAGCTGCAGACAGTAAGTAGAGTGACATGTAATGTGTGTGTCTCTATGTGATGATGATGTTGTAGTATGATTGGTGTGGAAAAAAAAAACAATATAATGTATAAGTTTGAGGCCATTTCACGCTAGTACTGTACTGTTACTGTACACGATACTGCAAACACAAAAACAGCCAGTGTGGAAATGGTAATTCAATCTGAAACTGTGTGTGTGTGGGGGGGGGGGGGGGGGGGTTGGCTCTATAAGTTTTTTCTATCTAGAATAGGGGGGGCCTGCAGTACAAGTTTTGGAACCGCTTGGGTATGTAAATCTCCTCTGTGGACATAAATGAGCACTTCAGTGGAATGCAGAAGTGCCGGGTGGGCGGGAGTGAACTTTCGCAATTCAAATAACTGGAAGTGGCACTCCAGGACTACAGCATGATCAGGTGAAGTGTAATGTCCTCTTCCTTATATATTCCCAACCTTGCATCATTTGCACAAGTTAGGGGTTAGGAGGAGAGTATTACCAACAAATCCCTTCTAACTTTCCACCCTCTGTTAGCAGTAGTGATGAGCGGCATAGCACACATTCGTATTCGTGGCATGCCGCACAATTTATGGAAAAACTTTCGGAAAATATTTGCATTCTGCAATATTCTGGTTTTTTTTTATTGTAAATATCGGCAGTTTTATTGCGAATTGCGCACGCGCAATATATGTTTAACATGGTGCGAATTTTTTAGCGAATTTTTAAGTGACGATTTTTGCAATATTTGCATCACCTCAATATTCAATTAAAAAATGTGATGGTCGCAGGGAGTGTTGCTAAGCTCTTGTTGCAGCTTCCCATTTGTCCACCTGCATTGAGAGGCATGTGTAATGGATAAAAAAATACCGAATATCCGGAATGTGAATATTGTCAATATATTCACCATCTTCGCGAATGTCCGAATTGCCGATATTCGCGATAATATCGGGATCCGAATATTCGCGATCATCACTAGTAGCAGTAGGGAGAACCCGAACTGTTCGCCGGAGAACAGTTCGGCCCCGAACTCGGCATTTCGCCGATCCTCTCGCCGGTGGACAGTATGGGGTTCGCACCCGTACTGTTCGCCGGCCAGAAGAGATCTAAATTCTCCCGGCAGGATCAGAACCTGCGAGATCGTGCCGGAGGAGGAAGAATCTTTTCACTACAAGACCGGATCTAGCCGACGCGGTCTTGAGCTGAAAAAACCGGTTGGAGCAGAAGTGACGTTAGTACTCACATCCTGCGCCCGTAACCAGGAACTATGCGTTCCAGGTTGCGGTCCAAGGACCGGATTGACGTCACTGACGTCACATCCGTTTTTCGATTCAAATTCCCCGCCTAGAGGCGCGGGAATTTGAATGTGTCCGCGAACAGGGCGGACGCGGACATTTAGAAGTCGACCCGCCCTGTTCGCGGACACTCCGGGCCGATGTTCGCCCATCTTAGTTAGCAGCAGTTCTGATTCTTACAGTTGGTGACCACCAGGGAAAATGGTACGTTCGACCCACAATTTGACACCCGGAAGCTGAGAACCACTGACTTAGATGGTTAATATAACACACTAGCAGCGCTGCACTTTTAATTGTGTTTTTTGCTGATAGAAGATGTGGTAGTGGTATGACACTACCGGCAAAAAGAAATGCATGTTGCGCCGTGCATGTATGCGAGATGCTTGTGCTGTGCCTGCAAATATGCAGGCTGCAGGGTGTTTTTAGTAATGAGGCATTGCGCGTTACCAGTTACGCAAGCACAGGTCTAGTATAAAAGGTACACAGCTTTCCTTGCTGGAAACCTTGCGTTGGCCTTAGCTGCACTGCGGTCCTATACCACAACGCTACGTCTAAACGACCTCTCAAACTTTTTAAAATTAAAAAAAACATCTGTAGTGTCTGGGTGTAGATGCACAATACTATGCTATTGAAGTCTGGCTCTGTGCCTGCGATTGGACAAAAAATGGGTATAAGCTGACTGATGAGGTTATCCCTCTGCTCTGCCCTCCTGTATCCACGTTCACTTCATTAGCTTTGTTACAGTTCTAACAGAATACAGTTTTCAGTTTGTTGGACGTCTCCCCGCACTGTGCCAACTCAAATGTTGCATGAAATATTCAAGTCATGTTTTCCCATTTATTTCAATTGCTTCTCCTGGCACATTGTCAGCATGGGCTAGGGGGTCAAATGCTTCCAGTGCCTAGACTGACAACACTGTGCAATGCCATAGAGCCGTGCAGACTCACAGCACTGACCCTCCACCCTCCCACTGCACTGGGGATTACAGGTAAGGTGAGTACAGGCGAGTGACAGCAAGACAAATTTAGTTACTTATATTATATGAAAATACTTTTTATTGCCGTGTTAAATAACACAAAGCTATTAAATGCTGCATTATTTTTATATGTCTGGAGATCCCCAGTAAGCTGAACTGAGCGTGAGTTAGAAGGTAACATAAAGTAACCAATCACGGATCAATATTTATTGCTTTTACTTTGCAGACCTACAAAGCTCAGGTTCATAAGTGGATGACGTAGATCAGTGGTGGCCAACTAAGTTGATAAGGAGGGCCACAAGTGTGGCCCTCAGCATCACCAAAGGGCCGCATATAACTTTTTCAATCTATACAGAGATAGAAAACATTGTTTTTAATTTTTAAATAACAACACTTGTTTTAAAGAATACTTCAAGCACTAGGGAAGACTGTAGTATGGTAATGCACATTTTGTGTCATATATATCATCAATTCCCCTATTCTCAGGTTATGTGCCGATATATATTATTTAATCATCCCCTGTTCATTGGTGGAAAAGTGGGAGCATAAGCACTCGTCTGTGTGCGCCTACTCTAGAGGAGAAGAGGCGGAGAGACGAGGAACTTGTTCAGGCGCCATCTGGGTCGCTGTTTCTCGCTGGCTTTTACATACGCCTAGCACATAAGTTTATCGCCTCTCCTTGATACACTCTTAGAGGATGCCCTATGCATTACCAGTCAGATTTCGGGGGCCACAAGTGGAGGACTGAGGAGGGCTGCCGAAGAACACCCAAAGGGCCGCGGGTTGGGTACCTTAAGGCCCCCATACACGTGTCGGATTCGCACCGGATTCCGGCACGATCGATTCCGGGCGCGTGCACGCGAAACGATCGTGCCGGAATCGCATGCAGCCCTCCTTGTCCGATCGTTCGCGTCCGATCAGGGGCTCAGAATCGGATCCGACGGAGAACCAACATGTTGGTCTTTTTGATCCGATTCTGCACAGATCAGGGGGAGTTGCCATTTGTGAGCTGGACAATCGGACACGGAATCGTCCCGGAATCCGTTGGACAAGGTGGTATGCTGCGATGGATACTCTTAATTGGCCGATTGATCACACCTGCGATTCCCGGCAGAATCGCCGGAATCGATCGGATGATGAATCGATTGAACATGGAATCCGACACGTGTATGGCTAGCTTAAGACATAGATCTTCATTGAGCAGCAGAAAGTCAGTGGTGTGCAGGCCTAAGTCAGAGAACTTCATTTTGTAAAGATTATGATTTATTGATCTTTCCAGGGACAAGTTGTTGGGCTTGCTTTGATTCATCCGTGGTTAGCTGTAAATAATAGAGTAGATATATACTGTACTCCGCCGCAATTGCTGGCTCTCTGCCCAGCCCTCTACACACCGCCGGTGTCAAATAGACGCCGCCGGTGTATGTGGAGAAGAGCGGCACCCCTCCATTAACATGGAGGTCTATTGCGCCCACCCCCCCCCTCCACCCCCTTCGGTGTCACCGATGACGCCAAAACACACGGGCCGGAAGGGCTCTTTGTTTCTGCGGCTCTGTAGAAGAGCAGCAGGCACACGGAGATGCAGGCGTTTGTGCCCGATATAAGCACAGGCTCAGTTTGATTCACGCTCGGGCATATCGCGCAGGAGGTTAATTGATTGGTGACAAATAAATGGTAAGTTAAGGTCCTCACACATGTATCGAGTGGGGATCGACAGATCAGCGATGGAGTGCAGCGTGATGATGTCATTACGCTGCTCTCCATCGCTCACAGCATCGGCAGACACCCTTTGTGTGCCTGCCGTTAGTTTCAATGGGGACGCCGGTCTCCATTGAAACTAATGGCATCCGCCAGATATTTATGTACATGTAAGTTCTCTGACCGACCGAGCTTTGGGGGGTCAGGGATCTGTCACCCCATGTGGGCACCCCCAATCGGCCGCTGCTTGTAGTGTGTGTGGGGACCTTTACTGAATGTTAGTATTTACCAGTTGTATGATATTGCTATCACAGTCTAGGCATGTTAAGAGCTGCTCCTACCAGGAGCTAGTCAGTGTGTGTCTCTCTGCTATTATGTTCCAGGTTAAGACAACACGCTCCTTAGCTAAATCTACAATTCATTAGCGGGGGCATGTCAGCGAGTGTGCCTTATAATCAGCCACACATGTGAGACACGTCCACCCCTTTGATGTATTGCATTGTGCAGGCTGAGACATCTCACCTCTTATCTTTCTGCAACAGGGAAAATGTCCATAACCGCTGGAAAGCCTCGCATGATGTCAGCAATCACACAATAAGAAACCATTGTTTTCTCTTTATCTGTTTAATAAACTGCACAGTAGCCGAGAACAAGAGCGATCAATAATGTATATTAGAAACATGCTCGGTCTGTATAGGCATGCGATGGCCGCTCAGATCTCACCAAGACACCAAAGACACCGAGCACTAGGTGTGTAATTTCCTCTTGACGCTATTGTGACTCAATATAACGATTGACATCCAAATGGATTCCTTAGACTGACTACAAGTATTTCATATGCGGCCTACAAGTGGTTATGTTTTAAATATGACGGGTGCCCGATCAACCCAAAAAAACATTTCCACCATTGTTCTTAACACAAGTAACAATAGCAACACAAACATATTGAAGTGGTAAAATGTAAAGCTGGGCATAGACATTAAGGTTTCATGATGTCTCGGCAGATTGACCGCGCATGATGACATCATTACGCATGGCCGGTCGTTCCAAGAAGCGGCCACGCACCCTTTGTGTGAAGGTTTACTTTCCCCATCCAAAGTAATGAGATCAACCTAAACACTCCGAACATGTCCAAAGTTTGGCCGTTCGATTTTTGGGCCGATTTAAGGTGGTTAAGTTAGATTTGCAGCCTTTTTTCACGGCAATCGATCTGCAAATCTAATGGTCTATGTCCAGCTTTAGGTGTAAAGAATTAGTCAACGTAGTCAATATAAAGCTAGTCATACACGTGCCGATACTGGTGCAATCGACCCACAATCGATCACAGTGCTGTGGTTTCACCTCCCCGTCTCTCCCTGCTGCTTGTCAGATTGACTGGGATTTATGGACATGTCTGTTCCCTGTTCGACCTACCTTTTTCTAGTTGGATCAAATCGAAGAAAGGCTGGTCTGAGCTGGTCTTGTGTGTATTGTTGTCTTTATAGATTTCACCATAACATTTATCTGGACAAAGTCTACACCCTGAGGAGGTCATTGTACGAAACGCGCGTTGGGGCACGTCCCTGCTTTGACAGGACATTATCCTGATGTTTCTGTTATACTTCTAACCTACCTATTCCTTGTTTACTATGAATAACTGTGATATAAATATGTGTGTAACATTGACACAATACTGACCAGCTATGTAAGGTCCTATTGTGCGGTTTTTACTACTGTCCTTTTTCATTGTTTATTTTTATTAAAACCTACGCCTTATTCACTAACTTGAACATGTGACATCATATAACTGAACACTAGGCCGTTAAAGTCCCCTCGCCCTTGAAATAACTTCAGGGGGAAACCCGGTCATTGGGGTTATCCTTTAGTGGCTCCCCCCAATTGACTAAATTTGAAATATAGATTTGGGATGTTGGCCTGATACTTCGATCAGTGCAACTTTATATGTATGGATTTATGGACATGTCTGTTCCCTGTACCTTTTTCTAGTAGGATCACATCGAAGAAAGGCATACATGGCTCGATTTTTAATAGATTTGAGCACACTCGAGTGTATGCCTAGCTTTAAGCATGGTACAGGCGGCTCTATACTCGAGCCGTCAGATGTTCCCTGCAGCAGCGTGATGATGTCATCACGCTGCTGTCATATTTCAGCATAGCTGGGGAGAGACAGCTCTGCTCTCCCCAGCTCAGCTGATGCTTTGCATGGAGACCCGTGGTCTCTATGCAAAGCAATGGACATCGGCCGTATTAACGGTCATGTCCAATATGGCTGTTTTCGAGCGAGATTGATTTGTCCCGCTCGAAAACAGTGGTGGGTGCATATTATATGGCCCAGATAGATGGCTGTGAGCGTGCACGGCGCTCAAAGTGGCCATCGATCCGGCCCATATCTGCAGGTCTGTACCCTAGTCTTCTACTATCTGCTTTGTCTGCAACATCTATTCAGCAATGGAATAGTTAAGTCATCAGATCTAAGAAGAAGATCATTGAATGACCTGAGAGGATTGTTCTTGGTAGAAGCTCAACTGGTTGGTGGGTGCACTACAGTGATTGATTGTTTAGACACCCATACCCCAATTTACACCAATAGACCAATGGACCAGAAAGGTTCACACCTATATCTGCAAACTGGTGTCCAAATGTCTTCTGGTTATTTGGGAACATTTCCTAATAATTTAAAGGTAGCGATACACGGGTCAATTAACTTGCGATTGGATTGTAAGCTGAACATCCATCAATTGTACCACCACACAGTGTGTTTGATTCATAACTGATCGATTCCTTTCCTGAGTTTGATGCGCATACGCCATAGTTCAGTCGAATAACAATCAAAATACTTAGAAAAAACGGCATCTAGCATCTAGAATATGTGTACAAGAGGCTTCAAAGTTAACACCAGCATAAACAAATGAAGCTGTTTATAGGTTTAGTAGGGTGGTCAGCACCTGTAGGCTGACCTATTGCCCTTAGGGTGAGGTGTTACAATGCCATAGAATGCTCATTACCCTATAAATGTGTCTTGAGTAGAATAAGGGTGTGGAACAGGTGGCACAAAGACAGAACCTGCTTATCAGATGTGAGCAACTGTGATCAAAACAGGTTTAGTAGCTTATTAGATCACTGGCTCCATCCATGACCACTCAGCAAGCCTATGGCATCCCACAGCTAGGCCTAGTCTCCCCGGTGTCATCAGTGTTACGCCTCCCTGACACCCATTGTGTGGCAAGGCCACATTATGACCTTATTTAGGGCGCATTAATGGCTAAGCCACTGTTATCACAGCAATAGATTGCCCCCTTGTAACCAATTTTAATAGATGCGTCATGCTTCTGTGATACGGCACGGGCTATGAGGTGCCTGTGGACTCTGGCATGTCATAATCCAGTTGTAAACAAGCAGGAATTTCGACCCAATGGAGACTATGCCTTATACCCTCTATTCTCAGGCACTGCCCTATGGTCAAGGAGTTGGTATGTTCTTACTGTGTCTGCATTGGTTTCCTCCCACACTCCAAAAGTCCAGTAGACCTTCGACAAAAACTGCCCTTAGGCCAGTGGTTCCCAAACTTTCCTTCCTGGGTCCCCCTTTTCTAGAAAGTAACAATATGGAGCCCCCCATTCCAACAACACAGGTTCAGAATGAGGGGCAGTGAAATGCAGAAACACAGGGTTTTATCAAGTAAACAGCCACGATAGCATTCTACCAAGCAAGTCTGTTGCAGTAAAAAAAAATGCACAACATTGCACGGCTAGTGTGAAATGCCCCCCAAACTTGTTTTTTTTAAAATACAACTCTGTTTCTTACACACACCAATCGTGCAAAGACATGCATCATATACACACACACCAATTATACAGAAACATTCACACAATGACACACACATTACATGCACTCTAAAGACTGTCAGCTAGCATGTCTGATTGGCTGGCAGTGGTAGAGGAGGGTGGGAGGACTGTATGCAATCCCCAGAGGAGGAAGAGAACTGACAGTGGGGAGAGCCAATAGGCATCTCCAGAGTTCTCCAGATATCTATTTGAGAAAAAATGTGTCTCTTACTCATTGCAAACAGGTGGCCGGCATCCCAAAATCAATGGCAAAAGTATGACTTGTGGTGAGATTTCGTAAGACATTCACCGCAGTGTAAATTCCCTCTGCAAACACAGAGGCTGGGGGACTTTAAAGGTCCCCTTGTTTGATGTACAGAACAGTACAGTGTGGATAAGGTATGCACACAGGTAAAAGAAGGTGGGTTTAATATATCGTAATTCAATATTCAGAAATCATAATCACAATTTTCATATGCAGGAAAAGTACATAGTATATAACGCTTGCTGCAGGCTCAAAACAAGACATGACACAAAATGTCTTCATCAATTTCCCAAGAAAAAAGCGGAGACTCTACGGCCTGGGATGATAGACTGTCCCAACGTACGTTTCGTTATTGATAATAACTTCATCAGGGGGAAGTAGTGATAACGGCAGGCATAGATTTTCCTGAAATTGTACACAAATAGAAGGGGGGTTACTTTGGTGTGTCCATGGTCGTAGAGAGGAGGGGGTAATAAATGTAGTTAAACTCACAGAGCGTTGTGATAGTGTAGAAATCTGCATGATTAGAATAGGTAGCAACGGCGGGGTTCAGATCCAGGATGATGGAACGGGGGGCCCCCACCCTCAAGGAGCAGACGTCCGCCACAATGGGCAACCTAGAAGGTATTTGTAAGTATGAGGTTTGTAGAGTGTATTAGGTGGGTAGTGAAGGGTACAATGTAAGGAAATTTAATAAATAAAAATTAGAATTAGGTGACCCGTCCATGGTGATAGGAGAGGGGTGAACATGAGGGGTAGTTATTTATATAGTGTGATGGTGATAGTGTGTGAAAATCAATAGGTGGCGATAATGGTAGTGAAGTGTTGGGGTTTTTTAAAGGGTGTGCTCAAAGTTGCATATCAAATAAATCTCCAGATATCTCTCAGCCCTTATTCTAGCTGAGAGTGCGAATCTCACATAGAGGGCTCCAAGTGCCCCCTCGACTGCCCCCCAGTGGAATACCTGCGTGTCCCCCAGGGGGCCCCTCCCCCAGTTTGGGAACCACTGTCTTATGCCTGCCATACACATGCCGATAAGCGGCAGATTTTTCACCTGACCGACGGGCGTGCGCGCTCGCGCCGTCGGTCAGCGAAAAAATCGGCCGCTTATCGGTATGTGCACACATGGGGCGACAGATCCCTGTCGCCCCACAGCTCGGCCGGCCAGAGAACGGACTTGTCCAATAATCTCTGGCTGAAAGAAGCCGATGGCATTAGCTTCAATGAAGACCGGCGTCTTCATTGAAGCTAATGGCCGGCACACAAAGGGTGCCGGCCAACTGAAGGGGCCCCATAATGCAACGGGGTGCAAACGTGATGACGTCATCACGTTTGCATTCCGGTGATTATCGGAGAAGGTCTGTCTGCACCCGTCTGAGTGTGTATGACAGCCTTAAGACTATGTTATTGGCAAATAAGTTAGGTAGGGATAGTAAGCTCCTCTAAAAGACAGTGATATGACTATATATGAAATATAATAATACAGACTATTTCAGGATATAATGGACAATTTAGTGTTTTCTGAAATGAAAGAACTATACAGATGATAGATTATCACCGTCCGTGGTGGTCTAACAACTAGCAATCAACTGCCCACAGCAACCTCTGCACTTTCCATAGGGGAGGAAGACATGGGTGGCCCCTGGTTGCCCTCCTCCCGTCTCTCTCTATAGATCAGAAGTGCTGATATGTGTACAACGCTCATTTGTTTTCCTTCCCTGGAAACTCTTATCTAGGTTCATTTTCATCAGCACCCAAATATCCAAGGTCTATACAAGGTTCAGAACAATGTGGCATGGAAGTACATCCCCTTACAGGACACTGGATATGATTGAGAATGTAAGG
The DNA here is from genome assembly GCA_036250615.1 of Ptychadena robeensis. Taxonomy (NCBI): domain Eukaryota; kingdom Metazoa; phylum Chordata; class Amphibia; order Anura; family Ptychadenidae; genus Ptychadena; species Ptychadena robeensis. The sequence continues at coordinate 204,027,055 of CM070032.1, forward strand.
TGCCCACAAACGGTTTGATATTTTCATTCAAGCGACTTACTTATTGTAAGTGATCCGACATGTTGGTAAATGTTTATAGTTTTGTTAAAACATCAAAGATATATTCATTCAACATTATGCTCCATCTGAATTTAAGGAATCAATTTGATATGAATCATGCTGTGTGGTAGAGCCATTGATCTATATTAGATTGACAGTTGATACATAAAGGCCCCAATACACCTAGCGAGCTATGGGCGATTTGCTGCCATCCAATGTGTGTGAAAAATCGGCCGCGGATCGCGGGTGCCCACATGGGGCAACAGAACCCCGTTACGTTTCTGGGGATTGCACACAGTCCCCTCACCCACCTCTACCACTGCCAGCCAATCAGACACTCCTCAGAGATGGACAAACATGGAGGAACTAGCCGCAGACAGTCTTTAGAGTGCTTGTAATGTGTGTGTCTCTGTGTGAATGTTGAATGTTTCTGTATGATTGGTTTGTGTGTATATCATGCATGTCTTTGCATGGTTGGTGTGTAAGAAAGGGAGTTGTATTTCAAATAAAGTTTGAGGGGCATTTCACACTAGCCGTGCCGCATCTATGGTGCGTTTTTTTACCGCAACAGACTTGCTTGATAGAATGCTACCATGGCTGTTAACTTCAATAAAACCCTGTGTTTCTGCATTTCACTGCCCCTCATTCTGAACCTGTGTAGTTGGAATGGGAGGGGGGCTCCATAATGTTACTTTCTAGAAAAGGGAGCCTAGAAAGGAAAGTTCGGGAACTACTGGTCTAAGGACAGTTTTTGGCAAAGGCCTACTGGACTTTTGGAGTGTGGGAGGAAACCAATGCAGACACAGTGAGAACATACCAACTCCTTGACCATAGAGACGTCATCACGCTGCACTCCTTCGCTCATCTGTCGGCCCCT
>CM070032.1:204038038-204050262 GCA_036250615.1 Ptychadena robeensis
CAGGTAGTCTCAGGGGTTAGTTACTAACCCAGAAAATTTCAGGGTTGCATTACTGAGGTATGAGATCTGTGGGTTCAAACATATTGTACTGTGAGAGTTACATTTGACCCAAAGCCAGCCGTTTACCCGCTGATAAAGACAGCTAATCAGAGGCTCAATCAAGAACAGAGAGTTTCATCTGCAGCAGAATCTACCATGCAGGAGGCTGATGCAGAGGACAGTGAGGGAGGCCACACTTATTAAAACTACGCTACATATGTGGTGAGTACCAATACCAAACACCATCTCCTGGTACTCATCTGAGCAGTGAACTGAAAAAGTTATGTGCACCCCTGTATGTATATATATATTGTCTGTAGTGCACACTGATTACATGAATGCAAAGCAGTCTCAAGCTAGAAGTTGAGACGTCACATCTAATACAATGACAAAGCAGACGTGCAGATATATTCATTCAGCTGCTTCAAGTCTGTTTGGATAGTAGAACAATCAATTTCTGTTTCACTTTTTTTGGTTGTGCCACCAACAGAACATTGATTGACAGTTCTCCTTTGAAAGTCTTTTTTTGCAGTGTCCTCCTGCTATTCCGCATTAAACGCTCTCAATGACAGAGAACAATGTATAGTATCCAGATCACTACAATCACATTAGTGGCGGAAAGAGAGAGAATTGGCCCCCTGCGACTCACATCCCACCTGTCCATCACCGTCGCACATTTGCACTTTGCTCATGGTGTGAAGTGCATTAGTTGCCTCCACTGAACCTGTCAATATGTTTTGTTTAGGTCGGTGAGTGTAAACTAAATTGAATGAAAATTGTTAGGTTGTGTGGACCTCCAGTGACCACTGGTGACACAGAGCAATACTTAAAAGTCTTTTGATGTATGTTTTATTTAAAACAAGTGGTTTGTGGTCAGCTAACAGCGTAAGATGTAGTTTTAAATGCATTACTACTTGTGCTGAAGATTATTGGAATGGTAAATATAGAAAAGTAATGATAACATTGTGACAGAAGTTTTAACTTTCCTCCACGCTCTTCAGAAATAATTACAATGTCCAAAGTTGCATTCTCATTGAATAACGTGAACATAAACTCAGGATCATTTTGTTAATCCAAACCCATAGCTGAGCACCTATCTCAAAGTAAATTTCACACATATCTTTTGTTTGTACGTCTTAAATAATGACTGATCTCCTTCTAAAGCCACCCATACACCTTCAGATTCCTCCATACAACTTCCATGAGACCTACCAACAACTATGTAGTATAGTGACCTCCCTGATAGAATACATAGTGATTGGAAGGTGTAGAAAGGTCCTCATATTACATGGTTTTGGTAGAAGAAAAGTTGGTTGTACAGAAATTGCATGGTAACTGTATGTGGTGTATGGGGGGCTTTATTCTTTCGAAGAAATAAAAAGTTATTTGCAGTATTCGTAGAAGTTAGTGGCCCGCATTAGAGATGGTTGAATTTTTCGACTTGCTAACTTTGTGAGCTGATAGCGAAGCCTCTGAAAAAATTGTATCATCACCAAAATTGCTGGAGATGTAGAGAAGGGTTGTGGGAACATTTGAAATTTTTTTTTTTTGCTCTAGCGCTTGTAGTTTTTGCATAAATTAACTTCAAAATCAAAGTCAAAATTCCGATTTTGAACTTAATTTGTGCAAACTTAAGCCCCTCATAGACGGGTCGATTCCCGGCCATAGTTGTGGGCGACCGACCACCGTGCTCGCTCCCGCTAAGCACATAAAGGTCGGTCGGCCGCAACTACAGGGGAGCCCAGCTTGAGCATCCGACCAAAAAAACCGGCAGGTTGGATCGCACATGGATCCGTCCTGTTGGTTATTTTTGTGGCCGATCCTCTGATCCCCCTCCAAGTTAATTGGCTACGATCTGACAGGAATTGTGTGTGTTGGTGGAACACACAGGATGCCTGTCAGTTCTGTAGCCGACACCTCACAGCGTGGTGATCATCGATATGGTCAGATTTTTGAAAAACAAATTCGACCATCTCTAGCCCCCATTAAACAGAACATTCTTGAGGACAACAATGTTATTTATGTGTGTAGAATATAGCTGAGACCAGATGAGAGATTAAGTTTAGCTCAGAAATACGTTAAAATGGACCTATACTCACACTTTGTCCCTTACAGCCAAACCCCAGATTATAGTGACAATGTGTAAAAAAAAACACCTTACCTGCAATGAGAACATTCTAATTGTCCCTTATTGTTCCTTCCATTTGATAAAGTCTCACCACAGCAGGAGAGAAAACCCAACAGCCATAGTCAGAGAGAGTCTTGTACAAAATTACAAATACATTTTATTAAAAAAACATCATCTCCCTCCAGTGGCCTCCTGCGGCATTGCAGTTTATTAACCCCCTGAAGACTGGCAGCTAAATTTTGAATATGGAATCTCATATGGCTCCAGTGAACAGCAGGTAAGAATGTTATTTTTTAGGATTGTGAAATGCTTCTCCATTGTTGTGCCTCCTCAGATGTTACGGTTCAGTTTTATAATATATGCACGGTGAGCAGGGTAGTGAGATGTGTCCTAAAGCCCCCCATACACCTTCAGATTCCTCCATACAACTTTCATGAGACCTACCAACAACTATGTAGTATAGTGACCTTCCTGATAGAATACATAGTGATTGGAAGGTGTAGAAAGGTCCTCCTATTACATGGTTTTGGTAGAAGAAAAGTTGGTTGTACAGAAGTTGCATGGTAATTGTATGTGGTGTATGGGGGGCTTAACACATACTGAATAGTTGGTCTTCCAGGAACGATGACTGTTTAAACACTTTAGATAACTGAAGGTCACAGCAAACTCTTTACAAGTATTCTCAGGCTGGCACATTTTCTTTGAAAGAATGAATGTTGTCCTTTGCCAGTGGCCATATGATAAATGCAAGTGAGGAAGATGTTAAGCCCCCCATACACCTTCAGATTCCTCCATACAACTTTCATGAGACCTACCAACAACTATGTAGTATAGTGACCTCCCTGATGGAATACATAGTGATTGAAAGGTGTAGAAAGGTCCTCCTATTACATGGTTTTGGTAGAATAAAAGTTGGTTGTACAGAAGTTGCATGGTAATTGTATGTGGTGTATGGGGGGCTTTAGATGGCCTTCTAAACTTTGTGATACATTAGATGGAGGTAAGATGGGGCAGCTATTCATCCTGCTCTTATATGAAAGTACACACCCCTCACTTGTATTGCTTGCTAGAAGTAGGAGCCAGTCTTTCTGGTGACCTAACCATACTCATGGTCTGCACATCCTATTAGTGTCCAAAATAAACTCCTACATTACGCTTAATATAAATCGAACTCATTCATTGAGAAATGGTCTCCTGTATCTTTTGATATCAGTTGAGTTGGATGGCATGGGTGGCCAAAGCTATGTTTCCACATCTGTCGGGACCCCCTCTGCTAACCTGACGGAGCACATAGGCTTTACCTGCTCTGCAGATGCTGTGTTTAGACATCCACCGATGCAGAAGCTCAACGTACTCCACTACGTTCAGCCTTGCATCTGTGGAACGGCTTAGCGGAGGGGGTCCCGACGCATGTGGAAACAACCCCCTAAGGGAGCATGCCTACTTCTCGGACGGATGGCTGCATTGGTAGGGGGCCCATATCGACCCCCCATGACTCACCGATAGTGACGGTGCTGGTTGGATGTGATGGCTTGACTCAACTATGTACTAAAACTCTGGACTGTGGAACACAGGGATGTAAACACAAAGCAGAAGCCGTCTATTGACGATAATGGTGCTATGACAGGGTTACCTCCACATCCAGTGAGAACCCACGATCCATTGGGCTGAGCCTCCAACATGTTAAGGTTGACACAGAGCTACATGACGCGATCAATGCAACAAAGACTTGACAGATGACACATCCATTGATGATCAATGCACGCGTCATAATGATGTATGACCAACGTGCCCCTATATTAGTTATATGTCAGTCCACTTTGTGTACAGTAAGCACGTTTAGAGTATGGCAAAGCCTACCACCAGTCTATGTATAGGGATGAATATATGTATCTATATATATTGTGTGACATCACTGTCATGTAATCATCTGATTCACATTTCTTGGGTCTACATCTTGCTTTAATCTATTTTTATCTGGACAAAGGGAGCCGTGGACTGACACGACCCATTAATCATGTGAGAACCCTTACGTGGCGTCACACGACAATCTTGTTCCCCTACAGAGTCCTATACGTCAGTCACCTTGTTTGTAGAACATTTTGTCCGTATATTCCTAGAACAGAGGTTGTAATATCACCAGAAATAAACATTTTACAACTTCTGTTGATGCCTTGCACATGTCCTACTGTTCACATTAGTTCCTATGCTCTGGTTTTGTAACGTCCTCTGGTATACAGCTGAGAAATAAGGTTGTTGTGGAATGTGGACTGCCTTCTGGACATAGAGAGACACCTTCTGCTATGTGGGAAATTATTATCTTCTCCCATAGATACATTCTACAAGCTTAACCCGTTACATTCAGGCTGCAATCATTGTAAATAATCGGTATGAGAATCGATATGAATGTTTATTATAAAGTAAAATACAGATATGCCTTCCCCCCTCCACCAATAGAATGTAAGGGTCACTTTTTTATTTGGAATTTTATATTCATGTTATATACTTTTTTTGCAACCATTGACTCCCTGGCTTCATTGGTTGGATGTGACCATTGACCAAGTTCCTAGGGAAAGTAGATTTTTATCCTTCTAAAGGCCCCCATGCACGTACTGAGTGGGGGCCGACAGATCAGCAATGGAGTGCAGGTTACTCCATCGTCGATCTGTCGGTCCCCACTCGGTATTTTTGTGGGGACCTTGAGAAGGATAAAGCCAGATCTACTTTCCCTGGGAACTTGGTCAATGGTCACTCACAGCATCGGCGGACACCCTTTTTATGTCGGCCGTTAGTTTCAATGAGGACGCCAGTCCCCATTGAAACTAACGACATCTGCCAGAGATTTATGGACATGTCCGTTCTCTGGCCGACCAAGCTTTGGGGCGATGGACAATGGACATTGGTCGGCGGCAAAATCGTCCGCTGCTTATTGCGTGTTTGGGGGGCTTCAGTGAGATCCAGAGTGCCTCAACCTGGAGTGTGTTGCATACTAGTGTTGAGCTCAAATATTGGGATTGTGAATATTTTTGATGAATATCGGCTATTCGAGAACTTGCGAATATGGCAGCGCATATTCGCAATTTTGAATATTTAAAGGTAGCCATACAGGGGTTGATTGGTCACCGATTGATTCCCGATCCGATCATTCCAGGTGATCATGGAATTGGCGATTGATTGGATCGGGAATCGATGGCACACCACCTTGTGAATCCGATTTGTGGTCGATTTGGACATGAGCGGATCTCCAAAATGGCCGATTCCACAAAATCCATCGATCGGAAAGGCTGCTGCTTTGGGAGCTATGGGTCCACCAACGTACTCCGATTGCCAAACAAACAACCAAAAAAACCAACATGTCGCTTCAATGTCCGATCCAATTTTTTTGTCGATTTCGATTTGGTTTGGTTGATCGTTCAGGATGGGCACCACTCGATTGATCGCTGATCGATCTCATGAATGCACGCGAGTGAAAAATCGACCCGTGTATGGGAGCCTTAAGATATTATCCACTGGCAAGCCCGTGTCCATGTATTGCCATAGTAATAAATACCACAGGTGACCATTCATTTTGGAGATAACCACAATGAGTCAATATTTGCATTACTGAATATTGAATATCAGTTGAACTATTCATGATATATTCAATTCGAATATTGCCTATGCCACTCATCACTATTACATACTTGTATATGTTGGTGTGTTGCAGGATCAGATCTAAGGTGTAGCAGGCCATGGTGACTACATCTCAAATATGTCACGTCATGATAGGAAAGGTGTTATAGGCAAGTCATTAAAGCAGATGCATTCTCAAAATCTAACAAATACACATGTTAAAGGATTATATATAAAATAATTTAAAGTTAAACTATTGTAATCACAAAAAAAATACTTTAAGCAATTGTTACTACTACTTATATTGAATAATTATATACATATAATACACAGATGGCTGTTCTCAAGGTACCCTTGTACAGACAGATAGGACATTGCACATCACTCGGTATTTCAGTTATTTTCATTCATTATTAGGAATCGGCTCCATGATTGCTATATTGAATTAAGATGTCTGCGGTATTGAATGGTCCCTGGAGGTGGTCATTTCTCATGGATCTCACACAGGCTGTGAGCTCCATGGACACAGCATATGGGATGCAGCATAGCTCTGTGCATGTCTATTACAATGAGTGCTTCCTAATCAAATAATCAATACAGAAAGAACAGGGACCCCCACAAGGTAGACTGTAGACTGATAATATAATTAGAAACCTTCATTGTGGATTTGTTATTTGGGGATCAATGTGTGTGCATGTAATACCCCCAATCTGAGAACTATGGGTATCATGATTATGAACCTGTGCAGGTTTTAATATGGATACCAATAAATGCTCCTGACCATAAGATCTAGTCTGTACAGGAATACATAATACAGTTCAGCTGATTCACTGAAGTATTTGGGAAACCTATTTACATATATCATTTAGTTTGGCCCCAAGACCACCTTTAATTTTACAACGTGTCCAGACAGGGCCGTCTTCAGGCCTTGCACTGTTGTTGCATCGTCAGCATTGCAAGCGGGTTCCGATCCAGCCTCAATGCTGTCAGGACATGCTGACAACATTTTGTCGAGTGTGTGTGTGTGTGTGTGGGGGGGGGCATAAATTACTTAGTATAAGGCCCCGGAATTTCTGATGGTGGTCGTGTGTCCAGGCTGAGGCAATGTTGGAAGCCTTTTTTGCCATGGGAAGTCTTGCATGACTACAACTTCCGGCCTATTCTAGAACACAAGCACAATAATGTCAGTAAAAATATTAGATTTGCATCAATCATATGTAGAGCTACCTTTGGAGTCTGAATGTGACTGGTGATTAGAGATGGTCACATTTTTCGACTTGCTAAATTTGTGAGCTGATAGCAAAGCCTCTGAAAATGGTATCATCACCAAAATTGCTGGGGTTGTGGGAACACTTAAAAAAAAGTTTTGCTCTAGCACATGTAGTTTTTGCATAAATTAAGTATAAAACCAAAGTCGAAATTTTGATTTTCAAACGTTTTACTTGACTTTGAACTTAATTTATGCAAAAATGATTTGTGTTAGAGACATATTTCTTTTTTTGCAGTATACCCCCAACCATTCCCTACATCTCCAGCAAGCTTCGTGATGATATGTTCAGGGGCTTTGCAATTAACTCAAAATCATCGCATTTTTTTAAATAAATTCGACCATCTCTACGATATAGGAAGCATAGTAAGTTACCCAGAATGATCTTTCGGAAGTGTTCTCAGTACCCCTGTGAGGTGTTCTATGGAATGTGTTCTGTCATATAGGGAACTCAGCTTTAGATAAACTTTCTGTTTTAAACTCAGAATTGATAGCTTGAGGTTGTTCTCTAACGACTGCTCTTCATAGTAGATCTAGCATCAGATACATTGTATCCTGTTAAGTGAATATAGAGCCAATAGAGTAAATACTTTCATAGGCTACATAGTTCCCACATGTGCAACCGCCCGCTGCACGATTGAATGGCCGCGGTTATAAACTGCGTCTTATTTTTTAAGACGCGGTTTCTAACCATGGCCTATCACCTTTATAGCCATGGCCCGCGTTAAAAAATGCGGTGAGACGAGTTTTTAGGTCACGAGTCACGCCATGGCTGCTCCCGATCATTCAATTACATGGGCGCAATGAGAATCTTGCAGAGGACACATGTGGAACATTGCCTTAAGCTGAGCATGCATGGGTCATCTTGTTGCCAATTTCTCAGCAAATTGACCGTACGTGATGCCGCTAGTGCCAAAAATCCAAAGTAATAGGAACAGCCGGGAATTTACCAGCATGATCACCGTGCTATCCGACATGCAGCAGATTCCTGGTCACTCTCGCCAAGAGGGCACACCCGATTTTAGGCTGACCGACTGATGCCAGCAAGCTTGGCAGCAGCAGCTGAGGGTAGAAACCCTAGAGGGGGATGTAGTACAAAGAGGGACCCATCAACACATTATCACCTTTATTGTGCAATTCAGCACCTGTACATGCACATATTGCAAACGCAATGCACGGTAGTTTCGGGTACTGATGTAAAAAATCTTGAATATTCACATTGACGAAGATATAGCACTATATTTGAGATTATTGTGAATTCTGGAAGTGCTGATATTTGCAATAAAATGTGCTATTTGAATATTCATAGAGTGGACTAACAGTACCGTCAATGGGGGCTTTGAGTTGGCAAAAAACCAGCCCTTTGATAGTTGGATAAATTGATAGCAGATAATAAACAATGTTTACATTTTTATTAATAAAATACAATCATAGGTTCAACACCAGACTGTACAAGGATATATATTTCAAACCATGGGTTGTCTTGTCAACATGTTTCGCCCTCAGATATGGGCTTCCTCAGGACAAAAAAACATCTGAATGGCATCAGCTTATTGATCCCACAAATGGGAGACTGGGGACGACGGAAGGCACGGGGAGCCAACGTACCTATAGGTGGGGCAGCCGGACCCCCAAACCTGGGGAGAGGCTCCACAGCCCAACAGGGCAGACCTCAACAACCCAAGGGGATGGGGGAAAGAGTCAAGGTGTATCCCCACCTGTTCAGTCCACACCAATAATAGGGATCTCCATCTGATTCAATTCTAGTGACAGTCCTATACATTCAATTCAATTGGAAGCAATAAACAACGTCCTTCAGGTGTAGCTGAAGCTAACGGTATACTCCCTGCTCATTCAAGGTAAAACGGCGTCCTCATGATGTGGCTGAAGCTGCCAGTGTGCTTAAAATGTTTAAATATTCGGTGTGCCCCTGACTGTCCTCCGTGCGACTGACCAATCTCGGGACCAGACTTGGCTAACTTATTTTCAATTAAGGGACTTTGTTTCGTCAATTATTAGACAGCATACATACCGGCCTCAACCAACCAGGTTTGAACAGATGTGTTTGTCATCTTTAAAACCTCCACACGCATTATCAGCTCTGTATTCTTTACTAATGGAACACCCTCCTAGTATCCGGCCCCGCTATTTCACTTTGTGGAAACAGGATCTCGGCCACGATCTGACAGACGCAGACGTACGGAATATCCTGACCAACACTCACACTATTTCAACTGCGACCTCCGCACAGGAGAAGAGCTATAAAATATTGACGAGATGGTACAGGTGCCCATGGATTTTACACAAAATGTACCCACAGATCTCCCCGTTATGCTGGAGATGTCTCAAAGACACTGGGACAATGCTACATATATGGTGGAGTTGCTCCCACCTCTCAACTTTTTGGGATGCGATATTTCATTTCTATAGGGCAACCACCGGATCTTCACTTACTCCGACGCCCGTAGTAGCCTTACTCACGCTCCTACGTGAGGAGGTACAAGCACCTGCCCTTTTAAAATTTTTCTTAACTGCAGCCAGAGCGGTTATCCCACGACAATGGAAGACGTCCACAATACCTATGGTTGGAGAATGGCTAGTGGAACTGTTAAAAATCGAGCGGATGCAGCTGATGGTTGCCTTACACTATCACATCATAGGCATACTAGAACTTAAGCCCCATGGTTAATTTTTAAGGACACACAAACATGTCGGGACCTAATGGTACGATATGAGATATAAGCCCGTCGGCGGGACTGGTGAACGGTGGCATATGCCTAATCTCTGATACATGGTGACATGCTAGACGATAAACGAGGCTCCCTAATGAGCTGGATTCTCACACTCCAATTACTCTTCATTCTGTTTTTACTTTTTACCCCCCCCCCCATATACCCGGCTCCCTCTTGATGGGGCCTACTTGTCTTCCCTTTTTGTTTTTTCTTTATCTTTATCTTATCTCAAACATTTTTCCTTTCCCTTCTTATTTTCTGTCCTGTCATATGCCTTGTCTGTCTGAATCCTGATGTGTTCTTGCTTATGTTGCTTTGTACCTTGATGGTGGATGGGTAAAAGTATTTTTGAAAATTACTGTATCTTGGAAATAATAGCTGGGCATTGGCCACCACCTGTCTATTTAAGCATAACTCTCAGTGAACTTAACTGTGTGGTTAGGCTCAGCGACACATATTATTGCTTATTTGCCTAGTCAATGTGATGTCAGACTCATTGGGGCTATTGTTGATTGTAAAATATATGTGTTAAAAATATTAATAAAAATATATTGTTTAAATATTCGGTGTGCTATTTGAATATTCACAACACTGCTTTAGACCTACCAACACCTATGGGATGTCAGTATTAAATTGTAAGTTAAATAGTGTGAAAATCAGATGAACGTTTTGGCAAACTATAGTTCAATGTACAAAGATTATATGTAACATGCATAGTGGCCTGAAGGCTTTGAATATATATATATATATATATATATATATATATATAGTATCTTTTTTTTCATTGTAGAAGTCGTTTTATTCCTCCTGCTCTTAGTTTTTAATCCTTCTTTTAAACAAAGCTTGCAGTTTCAGGCAGCCTTCATCCCGCTTGCCGGCCTTTTTTGCCAGTTGCTTCTTTAATGGCAGTTGCAAAGGATAAAAAGATATAAAATAGAAGTTGAAAAAATTAACCCTGTGTTTCCCTCTGTCTCCCACTGACTGAAAACCAGCAGACAGAAGACCGCAAAATAGAGGATTTTCAGACAGAAAATTTGGTGTTCAGAAAAAAAAATACACTGCCTGTCCAAAAAAAAAAGTCGCCACTTTAATTTAAAACGCACCTAAACTCAAAAATAAAAAAATACCAAAAAAAATGAATTACATTTTTACTTACCTTTAAATTGTCCCAATAGCTCAAAGTTGCTCAAAAAACAAAATAAAATATATATATTTAGCTATCCTGCTGATGTCTATGGGAGCCGCCATTTAAGATTCAGTGTAGCTTCCAGGCTTGCATGAGTTAAGGCAGCAATAATGCGTGCGGCCACAGGGGGCCGCCAGATACAATGTGTGTCAATGGAGACTAAGTGAAAGCAGAAAAAAAATCTACGTGTATAGCTGCTGAAGCAATGTCGGATGTCAGCCGCGGCGGTGAGGAGATGATCCACAGAGGGGGAGGGGTGAGGGGAGAACTATACACATATCTCCACACAGGTAACTATTTTTTATTCTTTATTTACATATTGCTCCAATAATGGAGGGTCGGCTAGCCAGGGGGAAAAGTTTGTCTGGTGGGTTGAGGTGTGCTTTAACTAAGCAAATTGGTGCATGCCTACTAATGGATTAATCTGGGGTTGCTACAGGTGGTCAGGTCTAGGTTCAGCAACAGTATGTGCTCCAAAAATGAGGTCAGCTGACGACCTGAATATATTGAATGACCAGGTTATTCCATCAATGTATTTTTTCCAGACCTTAATCCCATTGAGTGCAATATCGTGGGTGGCGTTCAATGGTTTTCTATGGGAACTTTTTTCAATGTACTTTCATTGAAGAGCTGAGATGACAGGATCACCCAGCAAACACTTCGCTCTCATGACGTTACAGGTGAGTTTTTTTTTTAAATGCATTCATCCCTATTATCAGCACTTCTAGTGCCATTTATGTGTAGATAATTTTCTGGTAGTAGGTCCGCTTTTAAAATAATAATAACAACAGAAGACATTTAAGGTAAAGGAATGACAGCTGAACCACATATGATAAAATAAACAATGCTGGTATAGTGCTTTGCTCATAAAGAGTGAAACGGCTTGGTCTCTTCCTGTATGTGTAAGATTAATGGAATGGGGCTATTGTAACGTTGAAATGAAACATATCCATCTTGTAGCTAAATCATTGTGATAATATACACCTTTTTTTCTGCTAGTTGTCAATATTGTACGGAATATTGTAAACTACACGAGGAGACACAATCAGACCAAGTTAAGGCCCCCTTACAATCTTTCCATACAATTTCTGTACAATCAGACTTTGTTCTACCAAAACCCTGTAATATGAGGACCTTTCTTATCCTTCCAATCACTATGTATTCTATCATGGAGGCCACTATACTACACAGTTCAAAATTGATCGGATTGACCCTTACCAAAAATACGATAACCGAACCGCGAACCAGATACTTGTTTCC
>CM070032.1:204077968-204108193 GCA_036250615.1 Ptychadena robeensis
ATATATTCATTGATTATATGTGTACAGGGATATGTTTGTACTGTGTATGTGGAATGTCACAGAGACCTCTATCTGCAATCTATAGGACGGACTACGGGGTGAATGTATATTTATTTTGACATATAATCATTCTTTTGGAATGATTACATGTCGAAATAAATATGTTTTTGCCTCTCTCTGACTCTGTCTAAGCCGAACACGCGGCATAAGGTTCTAGATAGCACCCAATGACGTGTTTTTGCCAGCCAATCACTGTAATGTCAGCACCTAACATGGCTACTGGCATTACAGTAAGGTCAGTACTTACCTGACTCTTGATTGCCTGTCAACAACCCATCAAACTTGTGGGGCGCAGACCCGAGCATGGCACACGAGCACATAAGGTGCTCGTTTGAGTAGCGCGATGCTCGAGCCAAACACATGTTCAGCCAAGCATGCTCACTCATCACCAATGCCCACCTTAAGACCTGCACTACTGAAGAATTTAGATAAACATTGTAGAACGCTATTAACATTTGCTCACTTCCTATAGCAAGGTTTATTTCCCCACCATTCTTATCTATTGTGGTTTCCTGTATGCACTAGAAAGATCCCCTAGCTATAATTCCATGGTTTAGGACAGATTAATCTGTCAGTTACGTCTGCTCCTACTTGACATTTTCACCTCAGTTACTTTGGGAATCAGTAATGAGTTGCAGAATCATTACTAGATGCCAATCCCTGTGTCTTCCAGCACAGACAGACAGAAATGATCAAATTGTCAAATGTCATTTTACATCTGGTAACTTTATAACTCTTGCATAGATTCGTTTTTTAATGAATATGTGTACCAGCCCATAACCCATATACACCATTCCATCATCATCCATGTTTCTGTGATATTATTTCTTCTTGTATTGGCCATGTTTATCCAGCCTAGAAAGGAAATACGCCAGACTTTCCAGCTAGACTAGGACTTGGGCCCTCTTAATTGGACGCGGTACCTCTAAACAATTCCTCTAATCCCTGCTGCTGCTCTGTGGACAGCTGAGATCTCCGGGGTATAGGTCAACATCACATAATGCATGTAACTGAACAACATTCCTGTAGGATGCTTGGCCATCGTACCTATTGTCAGCTTTTGCTATTGTAATTGCTATTTCGTGTGACTAATACATTAATTGCAGATCATGACCCCGTGTGTATCCTCTGAGCAGAATCATATAATTGGACACTGTTAATATTCATTTTTTTTTTTTTTTGCCTAGAATAAAAAACGATAGCATTGCAGCATTCATTCCGCTATCTGTACGGCAAGGAAAATCACTTCCTTTTAAGAAAGGTCATTTTTTATTTTGTATTACTTGCTCGGTGAACTCACCAGTGAGTTCAGTGCTCATTACCGAACATTGCTTATCGAACCTTAGTGAATGAAGGCTCCAGCTGCATTGTTTTATGATAAGGGATAACGGAGTCACATGTTTATAACGTAATATTTCCAACTTAATGGAATCTCTTTTCTGCAAAATGTATCCCTGGCAGAATAAAATGACACAGCCGCATACTTCATGTTACCGCAGCTGCCGACAAGCCTTGACAGATTGTGATGGCGTACAGGCCCCGTACAGCTGTGTAGAGATAAGTAACAGACTTTTGCCGCAAAGCTTATTTCTGAATCTTATTTAAAAGGCCTGCGAGTGAGCAACATTCATTTTAAATAAATCTCACTTTTTTTTTGCCCTGCGTTCAGGGCCTGTAACCGTCTGCTGCTAATTAATATGTGTTATATATCAAAGAAAGACTTTGACGAATACAGCTTGTATCTAAAACGGCAATATAACATAATCACTCACAAAAAAGTCAATTGAGAAATGTGATTTGGAAAGTTGTTTTAGCAAGGTGGATGTTAACTTAGTAAAGTGAGCTTTCAGTTTGCTCAGCTAGAGAGTTATTAATCTCAGTGTAGTGCCATTGACAAAGCAGGGTAGTGTCCCCTTTAAGACTCCAGACCATGATTCTACTGGGTCCCCAGGGTAGTTATGACGAGGTTCCTCCAGCGGGTGCTCAGTGGGACAGGACCTGATGGAGATGGTGTAACTGGGTTAGCTCTCTACTCCCAGGCTGATTTCTCACACCCGTCTGTTCTGGCATGCGTGCAGCCAGAGAGCACAATAGCACGCGCTATTTCTGCAAGTCATAGTTACTGCCTAGCGCAGCTATATCTGCCAGCCACCACGTAGACCCATGCTACCATTTCGGAGGGGGTGGATGCCTGCCCACACTACCTGGGTACCACCAGTGTTGCAGAGAACAGACTAGCACTTTTCCTGTGTCTGCGGACCGCACCAGCTACCAGGGCACTCAAGTACCAGCCAATACCCCACACGGGTTAGGCTTTCTCTTTGGCCTGTTCAGCTCATATCTGCCAGCCCCAGCATTGGACTGTGTGTATTGGAGGTGAACCAGTATTTGTTGCCTTTACTGCCCCCTGGGCTCACCCTGAGCTAAGAGCGTGCATACTCACCTGTGGTCCTCTGCATTGGCAGACGCACCGCTCTTTCTGGGTTTGCCCAGATGATGTCATATATGGCACCGGAGGGGTGGGGGTAGGCGGCGCCGTTGACCTCCATGTAATGGAGATGGCATCTCTTTCTTACAGCACTGTAAAGGGAAGGATTTATTTGTAATCTGTTTTTTTTTTAAATGGTGTCAAAAGCAAAACCAGAGATTATTATGTGCACCAGGCACTTCCTGTACTACAGTGGCTACCTTAATTATTGGGACTCTATGAAGCCTTGTATGTAGTCACCTCTGCATTGGTATGGATGGGCAAGTAACTCACACATGTAGTCCCTGAGAAGGAGTCCTTGCATACACAATTAGTTGGAGGCAGCACTGGCATAGGAAGACACAAATAGGAACATAGAATAAAAGGGGTGAGAAAATGAAATGACCTTTATCTATGTATAGAATTATGTGTTGCACATGGGTGATTAGAGTGAACGTAGTTTTACATTGTTCGGTTACAATAAATATAATCCAGATGCATTAAATGACTTTCCATAATGCTTTCGCAAGGTTAATAAGAGAAAGTGCACAGAAAAGCTGCATTTTCCTGAGTAGGGGGCTGCGAGGGTTGAAGGTGGCCTGGTCTGATGAATCTCATTTTATTTTAGATCATGTCTATGGGCAAGATCATGTCCATCATTTACTTGGGGGTAATACTATAAAAGTTTGATCCATTGTTCAAGAGTTTTTATCCACCATTTGAACAAATGTTTTTATTGATCTTTTTATTTATTTTCTTTCGTTCACATCCAGAGAGATTAGCTACAGTGTCATAAGCTGTAATAAATGTATTTATAATGTATACAGTAGAATTAGGAGCATTAAAATCTCTGGAGATTAATTTGTACTGTAACCTTGGGATTGTCCTTGCTTTTCTGTAAATTTGGTACTTAAATCAGATGTTTTGTGATCATGCTCAGCATGGGAATGTCAACTGGGGAGCACTTTGTAATTGTTATCAGAATTTTATAATTTAATGACATGTCAAAAGTTGGGTTGTGTGTGACGTGGCAAAATGCATCCATTGCTGTGCAATGTCACTGAGTTCTGCCTCCATTTATTTATTCATTCATTCATTCATTTCATAGTGTGAAAAAGCTCCTAAACTTCCTATTTGTTATCCTGAGTGTGGCACGGAGTACATTTTTAGAGCAAAAAGAAATGACTTCTAGCCAAACTCAAGGTAGCTTACCTACTATGCAATCCCATGTGGTCCTACAGGGATGCTGCCCAGGATCCTTTCTGTTTGGGGATTTCCTGGGACACCTATTTCTGTAAAATCAAAAGCCTAGGTGGTTCCTTTAATCCATACATTCTTTAGTAACACTGGGGGCTGCCTTCACCCATGCTTGTATCATCCACTAGGATAGAGAGAGTTGTAGATCAAGGGTAGAGAGACAGATGCAAATCTATTGAGAGGGGCAGAGCTCTGTGTTTATATGGAGATTGCTTGGGAAAACCAGAGCGAAGGGATGCGGATAATGCAGGGGAAAGAAAGATAGGGAGGGAGATACAGACACATCTGGGGTGAGACAGAAAGGAGTAAGATGGGCACGCACATCTTAAAGTTGTAGCAGATTCAGAAAGCCCTCATGCAGAACGATGATGTCATCACGCTGCGGACAAGCTGGCCCAATATCAAGTCGCATCACTTTTGTGGCTGCCAGACATCCGATGCCCACTGTCCCCATCTAAAGTAATGGAAATCGAACAAGGTTTTCAACATGTTGGATACCTGTTAGACCAAACGGGATTGATTGATCCCGCTTAAAGAAGGGCACACATGGCTCAATGTTTTGATAGATGCGAGGGCAATCGAGCACCATGAGTGCGCACAGCGCTCGACTGTGCTCGGATCTGTTACAAAATCCAGCCATGTATGCATAGCTTTATAAGGTTGGATTGAGACTGATATAAAAAGATAGACAAAGCTGGGGTAAGACAGATAGAGACAGACAGGCAAAGCTAGACGGAGACAGATAGAGACAGAAAGACAAAGCTTGGCTGAGACAGATAGGGACAGACAGAACTGGGGTTATACAGACAGTGCCTTTCCTTCTCCATGCTGATCTCCCATCCAGCTGGAGCAGAGCTTGACCATCATGGACTTAAGAAGGCGGTGGGCTTAATCCTTCATAAGCTTCACCAGCAGTGATGGCCAAACTGTCCGCAAGGCAGACAAATATGTTTGATTTTCTTCCCCCCAGCGAACAGTACCACTGTGTTCGACCTGCCCTGTTCATCGGCGGGAAGATGGCTACTATTCTTCCGCTTGACAGTACATGAGCAGAAAGATCCGGTCCAGTGAAAGAATTCTTTCACTAGAGACTGGGTAGAGAAGCCGGTCTCTCGTCAAAGAAAACCAGTTTAAACCGACAGTAATGTCAGTGACGTCATGTCCTAATATTGAAACCGGGAACTGTGAGTGTCAGGGTCCGGAAGTGATGTCAGGGCCATTTTTTTCTATTCAAATTCCCCACGAACAGGCAGACGTCAAACTATTTTAAAAATCTGATCTGCCTTTTTGCAGATGGAACTGGCCGAAGTTCGGCCATCACTATTCAGGTGGCAGCTATTCGATAGGCAGCCAGGCTGGGGGAGGAATAGGAAGAATGTGCAACAAAGTAATGTACTGTAAATAATAATAAAAGATAAAATACTCACATTAACCTTGTGACATGGGTGATTGCAGCGAAGCATGGAGGTCAATGGCGTCGGCTAATGCCTGCACCTCCGGCTCATATCTGACGTCATCGGGGTGGGCACTGAATTATTGGCAGGTATACCGATGCTCAGAGTCATGGGAGGAATTCGGCAGACAGGTGAGTTTTATTGTTGTAACACCCAGAACGCCCAGGAGGTTAAAGGAGGTAGAGTGCTGGCTTAAGGCCCCCATACACCTTACAATCTTTCCATACAATTTCTGTTCAATCAACTTTTGTTCTACCAAAACCGTGCAATATGAGGATCTTTCTAAACCTTTCAATCACTATGTATTCTATCAGGAAGGCCACAGTTGTTGGTAGATCTAATGGAAATTGTATGGATTGATCTTAAGGTGTATGGGGGGCCTTAGAAAGGAGTGATCTCCTTTAAGGCCATGTGTCTTCAGCCATGTGGCTACCAGGATGACATCACTGTCTGATTACAGATGAGATCACTTTCTACTTACAGATGCTTTTGTGTTCAGTAGGATAAAAAGGACACATTTCGGGTGGCAGCCCTTTGTCAGCATTGGGACTGGGGGAGGAGTTAAGAGCTATAAACATTTCATTGTTTTCTAAAATACACTACGATTTTTACAATTTAAACAGAGGTCAACTCCTGCCATTTTTTACCTGCTCCCATTACAGTGTAGAGCGCCATAGGTCCCCATTAAAACCAGCACGAAGCTTCACAATGTAACCACAACAGAATTTAGAAGAGGCACAGAAATGAAGATGATTGGAGAAAAATATCAGAAAATGCAATTCAGTGCTTGCTGTACCTATCTTACTGGTATAGTGCTGGCTTAAGGCCCCGATACACCTTACAATCTTACCATACAATTTCTGTACAATAAACTTTTGTTCTACCAAAACCATGTAATATAAGGAGCTTTCTAATCCTTCCAATCACTATGTATTCTATAAGGGAGGCCACAGATATTGGTAGATATAATGGAAATTGTATGGATTGATCTAGGTGTATAGGGGGCCTTAGAAAGGAGTTATCCCCTTTAAGGTCATGTGTCTTCAGCCATGTGGCTACCAGGATGACATCTTTCTCAGATTAGAGATGAGATCACTTCCTAGTTACAGAAGCTTTTGCGTTCAGTAGGATAAAAGGGACACATTTCGGGTGGCAGCCCTTTGTCAGCATGGAGGAGGAGTTGAGAGCTATAAACATCTCATTGTTTTTTAAATACACTACGATATTTAAAATTTAAACAGAGGTCAGCTCCTGCCATTTTTTTTACCTGCTCCCATTACAGTGTAGAGCGCCATAGGTCCCCATTAAAACCAACACAAAGCTTCACAATGTAGCCACAACCGAATTTAGAAGAGGCACAGAAATGAAGATGATTGGAGAAATATATCAGAAAATGCAATTCAGTGCTTGCTGTACCTATCTTAGTGACACTGTTTATCTTCCTAGACATCAAATTAAAAAAGCAAAGTTGTTTTAATTTGTGCTCCGCTCCTGATGGATGTTGGTGGAAAACATTGAACTCTAAAATTAGCTCGTTTTACAGTCTCAATAACGAAGCCGGAATGTGGGAAAACAGCACAGTTTTTGCTTTCATTTAGAAAAACGTTTGGTAATGAAAAGGAGCCGAGTCTGTAGAATGAGATAATATTGCTAATCGCTTCATGTACTTTAGTTACGATGCACCGGTAAGGCTGGCACTCTGCCCTCGTGCCTGCGTTTATCCGTACATCAAGTATGCCGCATTCTTATTGAGCATTATCTCTCCGTATAGTATTTTCCTGATTTTATTACCAGTCACACAGTTTATTATCTGAATGACCCAAACGTCACGTATTTCATGCTGCAGCAGACTTTTTGTCTCTAAAGTATTACATTTTGAGGCCCGCTGGCTGCTGTAAATGGGTTCTTTGGGGAACATTTATAAAAAACGAGAAAAGAAATCAAGAACAGAGGTGAAGCTTATTGTGACCAATCAACCTTTGTTCTCTAGGATGACACAAGAGGTCTGATTGGACACTGCATGCACTTCCATTGTGCTTCCATTTTCATGTCTGGCTGTTCTCAGAGCTAAGACACAGATTTCCTGACAGTGAACTTGACAATTTTTTTCCCTTCATGTAGTTGCAGTAATGTGTTCATTAATGTTTAGGACAGAAGTGGGCAAACTATGGCTGGGGGCCATATCCGGCCCGTTTAGTCTTTTAAACTGGCCCTTTGTCACCTTGGTGTCAGGAGGCACTTGATCCCCTCTGCTTGTTTTTTGCAGTAAGGGCCCCCATACACCTTTAGATTTCTCTGTCAGATTTCCTTTAGATCTCCTTTTGTTTGACCAAAACCCTACATCGTTGTTGGTAGATCTAAAGGATATCTGAGAGAGAGATCTAAAGGTGTATGGCCAGCTTAAGTGTAGATGATTGTAATGGTCTTCTTCTTGAAGCCATTGTTTGCCCATGTCCGCAACAGAATGTTTAAGTTGTCTTTTCAAAGTCTCTTTTTCAATCTTTAACTTCTCTGGTTATCAATGCAATCTGTTTAAGTGTCCTTCCCAGACTGGGAGGACTTGGGATTCAGCAATTCTTTGTGCGGCCCCTCTGTCAAATGTAAAATCCCACTGTGGCCCATAAGTCAAAAAGTTTGCCCACCCCTGGTCTAGGAGGTGCACTTCTCTCCTATAGTGATGCTCAGCTTCTTATGTTTAAACATCATTCTCATAGGCAGTAACGCCACCCCTCCACAAGACACTATGTCCCCTAAAGCAGGGTACAGACAGCTCGATATTCAAACCGTCCGATGTACCCTGCAGCAGCGTGATGACGTCATCACGCTGCTGTCAGATATCAGGTGAGCTGCGGAGTGACAGTTCTGCTCTCCCCAGCTCAGCCAAGCTTTGCCTGGAGACCAGCGGTTTCTAGGCAAAGCATCCAAGATCGGCCATATTTACGGTCATATCTGATAAGGCTTTTTTCAAGCTGGATTGATTTGTCCCGCTGGAAAACAGTGATGGGGTCATATTATATGGGGTTTCAGGTAGATGGCCGTGAGCGCGCACCATATCTCCGCGTCTGTACCCTGCTTAAGAGCAAGGTAAGGATCAGGTAAGTTCATCTTGTTCACTCTATAGGCTTTAACCAGAATTTAAACCTTGAACTGAGGTGGGATAACCTCAGCAAGGGGAAAGGCTCCACTAGATTTAAATGCAAGTAAAAAAAAGCATACATTTTTAAGTGCTTCTTGTGTGCGTCTTGTTGCGATTTGGATGTACATCTTGGATGTAATTTTGGGGGGTTAAAATAGAATGTATACAATTTTGTCCCCACCCATGCATCTAAAAAACTTTTTAGACACACCCATATATTCTCTATCGGTGCACTGGCAACATGCTGTGTCTCCTAAAATGCGGTAAGGAGCATTTTTAAAAACAGTGGGAGACATGATGCAAGCCTGTTGTGCCTGTGTGTACTGGCCCATTCAATATAATGGGCAGCATTTTGCTGACAAAGAGTGCTGACAAATAGATGCGCTGGAGCCTTGGCCTTAGGCTTACCATATGGGTTTCAATATTTTTGTAACATTTTTGCTTGCCTCTTTCTGGATTTATCAAAACTAAAGATTACAAGGAGAGTCTAAATGTATCTATTTAGCTTGACTCTTTTGTTATTTAAAATTCAAAGGAGATTCTTTTGTGAGACCACTTAGCTGAAATCTCATAAAACTTTCTATGTTGAAGGCATTTCAATGGTTGTCTTTAGGTTTCATTGAATGAATAACCTACTGTGACGGTCCTTTTTAGGGACTTGCTATTAAAAGGTGACACCTGACAATGCAAGCCGGAGATGGACAGACACAGTGTTGTACTTTAGCTTACTACCGCCACAGCAGTAGAAATTTGTAATATTCATTATGCTTTGTCATATTTCAGTTATAGAAATCATGTGACCCTTTCCTTTTTTTCTATCGCTGGTGCATGACAATAAACCCAGCATTGTGACATAGGGACTGGGAGATAGTCCTCTTCATAGGACAGAGATACTTAAAGTCAATAAAGACCTACTGTGTAGGAAAACCCAAAGGTACGAATGGTTCAACAGGGACATGTGAAGATTTCAGCCTTCCATGACTGTGATGTACACACCTGGTACCTGGTATAGTGTGTTTCCCAGTGGTCCATGACCACAGCTATGACCAACAAGGAAGGAGTGTCCATGAGAAATGAATGCACCAAATATTACATGTATTTAAA
Organism: Ptychadena robeensis; assembly: GCA_036250615.1. NCBI lineage: Eukaryota > Metazoa > Chordata > Amphibia > Anura > Ptychadenidae > Ptychadena > Ptychadena robeensis. The sequence goes on from CM070032.1 coordinate 204,087,447, forward strand.
TTCAGATAACCACTTAAAATGTATTTATGTGGTAAACTGCATATTGAACAATAACATATTTTTATAATATTAAATTCTGTTCTGCCAAATACAGTATAACAACCCACTTCAAAATAAATGTGCAATTTCAAGTGATAGAAAGCTAAAGTGAACAGTGAACTTTTTGCTGCCCATAAACTGACCTTTAGGTACATTTATTTGGATTTTGCCAAGCACCCATCAACTAGTGTTATAGATAGAGCCGCAAAGAGCCCTTAATAACAAGCACAATTGGAAAACCTCCTGCTGTTTACTGTAACAATCGGCAGTCATGCTGTAGAAAATGGTAGGGGAGCGCTTTAATTGGCTGGTGGCTGTTAAGGAGTGCTCCCCACTGTTTATTGATGCTTGAAAAAAAATGGTCATTCCAGATCAATGCTTTATCTATATATTAACTTTCAATAGATTTATAGATAATAGAAACACGTTTTGGGTAAAGGTTCAATATTCTAGGCTTAAAGTGTCAGACTCTAATCAGCTTCTCAAAGTGTCCGACTCTAATTAATCCAAAATTCATTATTTATAGAATGTTATGTGGAAGGGAAAAGTGTGGAACAAAATGGTGTGTGCGTCAAGAGCCACCACACACCTTTCTATCCTGGACATGGACTTCAAATGTTGTGTTCCCCTTGTCAAACCGCTAATTAACAACAAAAGTCAGAAGTGCCTTACCTGGGCTAAATAACTAAAAAAAATCTCTGTTGGTCAGTGGTACTAAGCCCTCTTTTCTGAGGAGAAAAATTTTGCATCTCATTTGGAAACCAAAGAGCCAGAGTCTGGAGGAAGAATGGAGAGGACACCATCCAAGATGCTTGAAATCCAGTGTGAAGTTTCCAGTCTGTGAGGATTTGGGGAGCCATGTCATCTGCTGTTGTTGGTTCACTGCGCTTCATTAGGTCCAGAGTCACCACAGTCATCTACTAGGAGATTTTGGAGCACATCATGCTTCCTTCCGCAGACACAGAGCTTTATGGAGATGTTGACTTCCAGCAAGACTTGTCACCTGCCCACACTGCCAAATATAACAAACCTGGTTCAATGACCATGGGATTACTGTGCTTCATTGGCCAGCAAACTCCCCTGACCTGAACCCCATAAAGAATCTCTGGGACTTAGCCAAGAGAAAGATGAGAGACATGAGAGAGAACAATGCAGAAGAGCTGAAGGATGTTATTGAAGAATCCTGGTCTTCCATAACACCTCAGCAGTGCCACAGGCTGATACCATCAATGCCATGTCGCAATGAGGTAGGAATTGATGCAAAGGGGGCTCAAACCAAGTACAGAGTACATATGCATGATTATATTTTTCAAAGGTCTGACATTTTTCAAATTTAAATTTGTTTTAGTGATTTCATGTAATATTCTAATTTTCTGAGATTCTTTTTTTCTGCGATATCCCGAAAGCTTGCTTCCATTAACATTGTTACCATTAACACTGCAAACGTTTTAAAAAAAGCAGAGTTTCTGCATGTGTTTTTAGAACGCCCTGCTGCATGCATTCTTTATGCTTATTTCCTTTGCTTTGTTCAAAAACACGAACGCAGATGTAATGTGAAAAATGCATGCGTTTTTGTATATATGCGGAAATGCATGCCTTTAAAAAAGGCATCTAGTGTGAAAGGGCCCTAAGATAAAGTGATGTACCAGTAGATATTTGGCAAGAACTTGATATTGTAAAGAGGTAAATATACTTTTGTTTGGAAATGGCGCTCTAAGTGACATTCTGCTAACATCAGCTTAACAACACAAAATTGATTAACAAGGTCATAGCAATGAGCCCAGAGGATAGAGTAGCTGTCTTTTAGAGAATCCGCTGATACTACATCATCGCTGTCCCCTGCTTCCCCATGTTTGCTGTTTACAGAAGTGAAAGTCTCTTAGGAGTCAGAGTAATGTAGTGGATTGGGAGATAAAACTGTCACTTCCCCTACATGCTCATTTGCATGTCACTGCTTAGTGCATGTGACATAACGATTGATCAAACGCTATTAAGGGTTAATGATGGGTTGTCATTCCGGATTTCTCTTTCCCGCTGCTCATGTTTTATACATAGCCATGTTTTTACATTTGTCTCAATTAAAAGATTTGGTCTTTTTTTTTTCCCTAACAATATGTGAGCTTGGTATTAGTTCTCCTAATAGGGGTTTTGTATAAATAGATTTTTACTGAGAAGTAGAAATAATGACCATTGAAGAGAAACTGAACTGGGGAAGCCGTGTCCAAGAAAAAGCAGGAAGAGGCCACAGGGTTAGTCATTAGTATTCCCTCTTGTGGTCTCCTTGCAGATAATCTTTCCACCAATACTAACTAGTGAGCAAGAATATTCCAAATTCGAATATATTCGACAAATATCCGACATTCGAGAATTTGCAATATTTATTGAATGTGTGCTCGGATATGGCAATGCAGATATTCATCATATTATGCTTTAACATTGTTTACTGGCATGCATCCCGCATATACAGTATGTGCAAATGTATACGCTCAATACGCACAGTGCTTGTACTGGCTAAGATCACATAATGAAGAAGAGAAGCTGTAAAGCTGGTTTGTGAATCTTTGCAAACAGCTACGCGCGATGTTAAGCAATAGAATACAGTCTAATTGAATTTTAAGAATTGCTAATATATTTGCTTTAATATATTTGTGAAATTACACAAACTCGAATATACCATATGCTGCTCAACACTAATTCTAACTAAAGGCCCCCATACACCTTACAAACTTACCACTTTCTTCTACCAGAACCATGCAATATGAGGACTAGTGATGGACCAAACTGTTCGCCGGCGAATCGCCATTTGTTGCGTGCCGCCACGTTTCGCGAACATACGGCGAGTTCGATCCGACCCATTTTTTTTTTTATTGGGAACAAACTTTGACCCGGAGCAGTCAGCAGGCCCACAATCAGGCAATCAGCACCCCATCACAGCACAGGAAGGAGGGGAGGAGACGCCACATTTCACATCTTGCTGCAGATGGAGACAGTTAGTTGAGATAGCTGCTGATGCTGTATAGGAACGATTAGTAGTCAGTGTTCAGGGATAGCAGTTACTTTGTACCAGTGCTTTCTTAATCTGCGGTAGGAAGCGTCCTGAAAGACCCCAAAGCCTTATTCGGGTATTTTCGTACCCTGTTGCCTGATGTGGGCTGCTGCATGATTTTTCAAGCCTCATAACACACAGTGCCTACTGACAGTGCTCATATTGGTGGCACTTTGTTTCCCCAGGGGTGTGTTACCTATTTTAGGGGCTATTGCATGCTTTTACTATTACAGCCTGTGCCAACTGGTGTGCGCTCACACTGACCAGTGCCCACCCATAGTTATCTGGTGGCACTTTGTACCCAGGGGATTTGTTCACCCTATTTTAAGGGCTATTGCAGTGTTTTACCACTTACAGCCTTGTGCAACTGTTGTGGTGCGCCCATGCCCAGTGCCCCCCCATAGTTATTGGTGGCACTTTGTTAACCCAGGGGATTTTTTTCACCCTATTGTAGGGTTTAATAAATATTGCAGGGCGTCCATGACAGCCTTGTGCCAACGGTGTGCCCAGCACGTTATCTGGTGAAAGGGTATACCAAGCCATTTTTTTCACCCTATTGTAGGTTATTAATCAAAAAAGTGAAGGGCTGTCCGTTGCATTAAAGCCTTGTGCCAACGGGGTGTGTGCCCAGCCACAGTTATCTGGTCGAAGTGTAATACCCAGCATTTTTTTCACCTGTCCATTAAAGGGTATTAATAAAAAAGTTACAGGGCTTTCCGTCCATTACAGCATTGTGCCAACGTGTGTGCCAGGCCACAGTTATTTCTGGTAAAGGGTAATACCCAGCAATTTTTTTTCACCCTTATACATAAAGGGTATTAATAAAAAGGCAGGGCTTTCCGTCCATTAACAGCCTTGTGCCAAATATATGTGCCCCAGCCACAGTTATTGGTGAAGGGTAATACCCAGCAATTTTTTTTCACCCATATCCATTTAAAGGGTATTAATAAAAAGTGCAAGGCCTTTCCGTCCATACACCTTGTGCCCAACTGTGTGTGCCCCATGCCAGCCACGTTATCTGGTGGACGGGTACTACCAAGCAATTTTTTTCACCCTATCCATAAAGGGTATTAATAAAAGTGCACGGCTTCAGTCAGTACAGCCTTGTGCCAACTGTCCAGTGCCCAACCCAGAGTATCTGCTGCCACAGGCCTTGTGACGCAAAAAACAACTAAAATGACAGGAGAGGCAAACCCATCCGCAGGGGTCGTGGTTCGTGGCTGGTGAATGAAATTTCCTTTGGGCCATAGAATAATGACAAGTGTTCAGAGGCCACTTACCGTCAACCACCAAGAAAAGGCTGGGGACGTGTTTGACTGGTTTACACAGGCGGACAACCAATCTTCCAATCCACCACTCTGACCCTGGAACACCATCCTCCGCATGATCGGCTCTGACACCTCTCAAGTTTCACTCACCTGCCCGCCACCAATACTAGAACCACAGCCGCTACATTTGACCCATCAGAGGAGTTGTTCTCACATCCTTTTGAAAGAGGAGATGAGTGAGGCTCAACCATTATTGCAGAGATGCTAGGTGAAATGGGACATGCTCGACAGTAGCATTTACACACATGGGAGGGGCGGTGTGATGACGATTGATGTTGTACCCGCTGCTGATTCCTTTGCCTGAGAGTCAGATACAAGTGAAGCGGTTGAAGATGATGACGATGTGTCCGTAGGATGTCACGTGGGTGCCCACACCAAGGAGGAAGAAACAGGGGGAAAGTCAGAGGGAGAGAAGGAGGAGGAGGAGGAGACGAGTTGTAAGCAGGGGAGGTCATCGCATGGAGCTAGTGGCACAGTAAGGCAGCATGTTTACGGCACATGGGGTCAGCCAGACAGCACGCCATCAACCCAGCTGTTGCACCACTAGTAATGCCCTGTCAGTGCAAAGCTCAGCCGTGTGCATTTTTTGTTGGTGGTCGCCGCTGATAGAAGCGTGCCATTTGCAAAGTGTGCAATAAGATACTGAGCCGTGGGAAAGCAAAAAACCCACCTCGGTACAACTGATTGGAGACGGGCACATGATTCTCGCATCACAAACGCCCTTTGGGATAAACACCATGGCTACAAGAAGGACACACACTCGAAAGCCACCTCCTCCTCCGTCCCAGCATCTTCAGCAAGTGCAACCACTGTGTCCTCCTTGCCCCCTCAACAACCAGCCACTTAGCCTCTCGCTTGTGAGCAGTCCCAGCTCATCTGGCCACGGTCAAGGTGTCAGTGAAAGAAGATGTTTGCGCGGAAAAAAACAATGTCACAGGCATGTACCCCTTTGCCCGGGTCTGACAGCTGGCTTACGGAGAGCTATCTTAGCCCGCCAGCTTTACCTACAGGCTGCGGGAGTCTGAGGCCTTCAAAAAATTTGTGGCTATTGGGACACCGATTGGAAGGACCCGGCCGAAAATTTTTTCACAAACGGCAATCCCCATCTTTATCCCTTTGTGGAAAAAAGGAAAGAAGTAATGGATCTCTGGCATTACAGTGTTGGGGCAAGGGTCCATCTGACCCACTGATACCTGGTCTGAAAAGCACGGTCCAGGCAGGTACATCACGTACACTGCGCATTGTGGTAAAACTGCGACAGCTGCCCAGCATGGAATGCGTGGCTTGCAGCCGATGTTGGTGACACCGCCAAGATTGCAGGGCAGGCCTGCGCCAACATCTTATACTCCTCATACATCCATCTCCTCGGCTGACTACTCTTATCTGATGCGTATGGCTCCACATTGATCTTCATCCCTGCTCTCTCCCTCGGGCTATTACCACATCCCTTATACCACATTGTCCACCTGTCTGGGGCTGGCCGTGCCTTAAGCAGAGAGACCCCCAGACCAAACCGTACCATCACCCTTTCCCACTTAAATGGCACGGGTGTGCTCAGTGCTGACCCCGCAACCAGCCTGGGGACAAATTTTTGTGTGCAACGTAAGCAATCTGTGATGGCGGCATTGAATTGGGCAAGTTTTTCCACATTGCCGTGCATGGCTCATGTCTTAAATCTGATGTGTGCCTCTATTGTGGCTACAGTACCCAGCTTACAGGGACTCCTCACACGGCTAGGCAGGATGTTTCCCATCTTCTATGTTTCAGTCTGTTCCTACACGCTCTGCGCAGTTTTTATCAGAAATTCCGCGGCGAAAGAACATCCCAGTGAGGCCTGATTTGCGACGCCGACGCTTTGGAACAACACTCCACATTTTGCTCCAACAGAGAAAGCTGTCAATGAGGATCTTGTATCACCCCGGGTGCTCGCAGCCTCTTCGAGCTGGGTCTTTTTTTGCACGTTACTGGAGGGTCATGCGCACTGCTGTAGGCTCAGGCGTCCTTTTGCAGAGTGTAACAAACTTGTCAAGTCGCAGAGTAAGGCACCATCACGACCCTCATCCCATTGCCTTCGTCTGTGAAGCGGCCCTGCGCAGTGATGCTGATCAGGCTGTGGCTGTGCGTAACGGAGATGTTATGGTCCCCATCAGCCCACCATAACCAGCCTAGCACGTCGCTTGCCGGACCTGACGGCTATCGGCAAACCTGGAAGGATTCTGAGAGTCATAGGAGAAAGGTGGCTTTCAGGAGGAAGGAAGACCAACCTCAGCCGTGCATCCCACGGTTCTCCTTGGGTCCACCTATCTGGTCCGTGGTGTGTAGTGGGCTGGGGGGGAAGCGACCCTCATGAATCAGTGCGGAGGATGACCTTGATTTTGAGTAGCCTCTGCATCCCTCCTTGTGTCGAATGGGTCTTTCTGCTGTAGTGCCTTGTGAGGGCCTCTTAATCAAAAAGTATTACTGAGAAACAATCGTCACTGGGTGGCCACCTACTAGGACCCCCCCTACAACCAGAAAGTATTGGAAATGTTCCCGTCTCCCGCGGTCCTGAGAGGATCAGCGTTTAGAGCTAGCTACAAACATCTGCTACTACACCGCTTTTAGGGTGATGTCACAGCACACGTACTCTACTAAGGGGAAGATTGACACTAAATCCTTCCTGCGACCGATGGGCCCCCGCGACATCAATGACCAGGGACTGCTTGCACAGCGTGCTGTTGATGGGGACATGCGGACTTTTTAAGTCCTACTCATCGCCACAACCCTCCGTGATCCACCCTGAGAGAACGTCTCGAACCGACATATCGCGACTACCATGGCTTAATTGCAGAATTGACACGCTGAAGCGTGAACCCCTGACTACTGGGTGTGCAACTTGACCTGTGGCCAGAGCTTAGCATTTTGCTCTTTGACCTTCTGTCCGGTCCTGCTTCTAGTGTCCTGCAAAAGGACCTTCTACGTGCTGCAGTGGCATAGTGGACGCGAGAAGCGAAGTGGCCTCGGTCAAAAAAGTGTGATCACTCTCACCCTTCCTGAAGATTCTACGAGCATTTATTTCCGGAAGGGACTGACAAGTGAGGGATCGTTTGCCTCGCCCAACAGGCCCTGATTAGCATGCCTTGCCTAAAAATGCGGTCCCCACGCTGCATACGGGAATGACGTTCATGAATCCTCCGCCACCACTAAGGTTCAAGCCTAATTTTTTCCTCATTCTCACATTCCTGCCTGGACAACATCAGATTTTTATGGCCAGCTGCTACAACAGCGGCTGCTAACCATACCTATGTTTCTGTCCAATGTACATGACAATTGTTTATGGCAGTGGTGCTTGCCTAATTTTGTCTGGCCTGTAGCTGCCATTAAAAGGCACAGACATGTTCTCACTCCCCCTCCCCCTTCGTGATCGCTACCACAACCTTGTCGTGTTGAAGGGCTTGCGTCTCACCTGAAGCGATCACCTGCATATTGTTGGCCATTTGGCACACCCCAGATGAAAGGCGATGACTTCATAGTATCAGACCGACAGCGATGCGGTTTCTAATTTGTCGTACGAAAACTTATTTTTGTGGATACACCACTACGGTGCCCCCAGGAGGACTTAACCACATGTTATCCCCCCTGAGAACTGAGACCATGTGAAATCCTCGCACCCCCCACCTCTAGGGAGTGATTTCAGTGACAGGGACAGATGCACAAGTCCAGGTTGTGGCAGGGGTCATACAAGGAGATAGGTCCAATCAAACACGGTCTAAGGGTAACACTCATTGCACTTTATTTCATTGACTCATTGCAGAAAATCCTTGGTGCGGATTTATAGTGTGAAAAAAAAAATTTCTTGGGAGTTTTGCCATGGATTCCCCTTGTCATGTCATTGTCCAGGTGTTTGACCCATGGAAATTTCCCAACACTATTGTGGCCAGAAAGGGGTCCCTTTGTTTTTTAAAATTCACCTCCTATTGAAGTCAATGGCGGGTTCGCGTGTTCGCTGGGTTCGCGAACTTTTACGGAAGTTCGCGTTCGCCGCTCGCGAACATTAAATTCCGGGTTCGAGCCATCACTAATGAGGACCTTTCTAATCCTTCCAATCACTATGTATTCTATCAGGGAGGACCCCGCACTACATAGCAGTGATATATACCTTCCAAAAACTATTTCTCTTTACACTATAACTTCATGCCTGTAAATGTGAGATACTGTTTAAACGTTCATATAATGTGTTTCATTTAATTGTAACTGGAGAGCAATCTCCAAGGCTTAAACTTCAATAAAGCTTTTTTTTAAAAAAAAAAAAAAAAGATATATACCTTCCAATCACTATGTATTCTATCAGGGAGGACTTGAAACTACATAGCAGTGATATATACCTTCCAATCACTATGTATTATATCAGGGAGGACCCGGCACTACATAGCAGTGATATATACCTTCCAACCACTATGTATTCTATCAGGGAGGACCCGGCACTACATAGCAGTGATATATACCTTCCAATCACTATGTATTCTATCAGGGAGGACCCAGCACTACATAGCAGTGATATATACCTTCCAATCACTGTGTATTCTATCAGGGAGGACCCCGCACTACATAGCAGTGATATATACCTTCCAATCACTATGTATTCTATCAGGGAGGACCCGGCACCACATAGCAGTGATATATATCTTCCAATCACTATGTATTCTCTCAGGGAGGATCTGGCACTACATAGCAGTGATATATACCTTCCAATCACTATGTATTCTATCAGGGAGGACCTGACACTACATTGTTGTTGGTAGACTTAAAAGAAATTATATGGTGTGATCTAAAGGTATATGGGGGGATTAAGCCATTTAAAGCTTGTTGCACTATTAGATACATAATTAACAATTCAATTGGCCTTTCTTACAGAATCCAAAGCATTCTATTATTTTTTAGCAATGCTACCAACACCTTCTGTTCTTTGCAGAGAGCTTTGGTAGACTAAAACTCCTAATTTAGCTTATTGTTTGGTTCCTGTGCCCACTGCCTGCGCATGGCATAAGATAAAGTAGAACCTTTTTTCAATTTAATGATTTCCATTTCAGGGCATAGGAAGCATCTAGTCCTTCCCCAGTGTTCTGTCAAGATGTCCTAGCCATCAAGATGAGCTAATGAGCGCACATGGTGGTGGAAACACCCGCAAATCTAACCATCTATGTCCAGCTTTAGGAGTACCAAGGCATTAGAATTGTACTATTAAAATAAAATCAGCTATTTTAGGGTATCTGTAAAGCTAGGCATACACAGTTCGGTTTCTAAACAGATGGGAGCCAATCGCGTGGCGTGCGCTATCGATGACGCAGCAGTGCTGCACCTTGATATCGAGGAAGCTCGAGCGCAGCATGATGACATCAGGCGCTGCAGTTGAGTTTCTTCGAATTGCACAGATGTCGACCCGTGTATGCCAACCTTAACCTGGACAGAGCTGGTATTCTCTGTAATAGGCGCAGGATACCGTTCGTAGAATTAGTATTCTGTACATAAATGACATCCTTTACATAAAACAGAAAGAAAAAAAAAATATTGTCATTGTTTGGTTGCTTACAAGTGATAATTTATTGTAAACTTTTTTTTTCCAACCTTACTTTGTTTTGAAGCTGTATATCTCCCCCACCCAGAGAGCCACACAGATCCCAGCTGACCTGCTCAGAATGAATATGCATATAGTAACAAGAGGAAGAGGATGCCCCTGTGCCAGATCTTTCCCACAAGTAACTTTTTAATTCAGAAACAACAGCTGTTATCATGAAACAAAATGAGGGATCATCCTCCTGTCAGGAAGCACTTTGTATTCATGATTCAGTGTGGAGGGTTCACCGCACACTCATCTGTCTTCTCCTGTTACTAAGCACTAAATATATTGCTGCAACAGTAAATAAAGGGGAGACGCAGAACGCAAGAAAATACAAGAACTTAGGATGGAATAAAGTGGTATAGCGCCCCCCGGAGGTCCTTTCTGTCCCTCTACAGTGTAATTTTTTTTTCATCAACTAGTTACATTAAACTTTTCTATCCCCAAACTTTTAGGACCCAATATTACCTTTAAGTGAGTTGATAAATCATTAATGGATCATTAATGTCTGTTTCCTAAATGTAAGAGCCCCCATACACCTTTAGATTTCTCTGTCAAATTTCCTTTAGATCTCCTTTTGTTTTACCAAAACCATGTAATATGAGGGACTTTCTAAACCATCAAGTCTACCTGTGTTCAATCGCAGAGAACCCTATACTACATAGTTGTTGGTATATCTAAAGGATATCTGACAGAGAGATCTAAAGGTGTATGGCCAGCTTAACTCATTTAAAATAAGTGGGTAAAGCTGGGCATAGAGGGGCATTCCTGCTCAATTCGACAGCCGATCGGCTCCAGCAACTGATCGGCCGCAGAAAATCAGGTGCGCCCCCTGGTCATATTGACAAGGAATCTGCCACATGTCGGATCGCACGGTGATCAGACATGCCGGTAAATTTCCAACTGATCATATTACTTCGGATGGGGACTGCCGTAATGGCCAGCACACAAAGGGTGCCCGGCCGATTCTCGGCAGTAGCGGCCATGCGTGATGTCATCACACCCGGTCGGTCAGCTGAACAGTCAATGGGAAAACGACCTGTCTATGCCCAGCTTTACAAATTTGCCTAAATACAATGAAAATTGTGCATGTTCCATTTTCCTGTATTAAAAACACAGTCAAAGAAATATTACAGATTTAGAAACCTTTGTTCAAAAAAGTTGGTTTATTAGTTTCAGGGAGTTTTAAATATAGGTTGTAATAAAAATTGCACATACAAACTACTTGGACCAAAGTATTAGTACACCTAGGCAAATACAGTCCTTCCAAACTAATCTCACTCAACCATGCATTTAGGATCTTGAGTATTCTTGGCTTATCTCTTTTCATTGATCGGATGGACCTTGCTTTTTCACTGGAGAACAGATGAGGCACTTCTCTTAAGTTGGAAGCATAACATTGTTTAAAATGTCTTGGTATGCCTTAAAAAACAGTACCCGATACCCAGGGGCAGTCCTAGGCAGATCAGTGCCCTGGGTGATCACCCCCTCTGCCCCCCCCCCCCGCCAAGAGCTTTTCTTACACCCAGATGCCGGGGGAATAATAATGGTATTGGCAGACGGTTTTAGATATGGGTAACATGGGAGGTTGCCCAGGATGCCATCATGCTGGGGGTGGCATCTGGGCATAAAAAAGCCCTCCCCAGAGCTTTTCTGATGTCCAGATGCTGCCACTCCAGTATGATGCTGCCCTGGGCCACCACCCATGTTACCCATATATAAAACCGCCACTGCCAATACCATTATTATTCTTCCATTAAACTTTAGAGATGACACAAATCAGGCAGGTAATGTTCTCAGAAGCCAGACAAAAGACTGTGAGACCAGTGTCAGTGTCCTTTAAACCATGCTATCTGATGCTCGGCATACAACATGGCCATGTAGGGCTTGGATATGCCTGCTTGACCATGGATCCCCCATACCAACGAAGGTATGTTGGGAATTGGCGAACTTTTGAGAAATGTGTCAGCACACTGCTCAGGCCCAATCTGTGACTTTATTTTCTTTGCAACTTCATGACAAAAGTTCTTTTGTTTCCTAATGCTTTTACTTTGCAATACTATCCATTGGGGACAAGAAAAAATCCCATGATGGTGGCATGCTTAAATTTACTGAGCAAGACCTGTTAATCCACAAATGTTTGTAAATACAGACCGCATAATATGGTGGTTGATTTTATACAACTGTGGTAATAGAGTCAAATGATGCACCTGAATTCCATAATTAACCTACCAAGCGGTTGTGACTAGTCCAGCTCGTCCAGTGCTGACTTGCTGAAAGTGCAGCTCGTCCAGCGCTGATCGGAGCCCTGCGGCGCACACTCACCTGTCTAAGCGTCTGCAGCGGCTCCCACTCTCTCGTGCTTCCTGGATGGAAGCAGACCCCCCATCCCCGTTGTCACGTACGTAATGACGTCACACCAGGAGGCGGCGGGAGTTTTGCATTTAAACCTCAATGAATACAGTTTTCTGCATAGAAAACTGTATTCATTGCTGTATTTTTCTAAAACTTACCGGACTGAAGCATCGATGAAGCTTCACCGATGCTTGCGGTTAAGGTGGATCCCTCTACTTTAAATAAAATTTTTTTTTCAATGTCAATTTTTTTTTTTTACAAAAAAAAAAAAAAATCCATTAAAAGTCTTTGGTGCGCTTTTGGTACAGAAATCTGTACCTCAGCAGTGCGCTAGGGAGGTTAAGAAGGGACAAACAGTGGATACAATGTATATATATATATATATATATACATACATACATACATATTTATATATATAAATATACACGTTTAATATATATATACAATTAGTTGTAACAAACGAAAGAGCGTTTGCATCCTGTGGCGCTATATTGAATGTAGCACACCTAGGGAATCCTGCTTGGCTTATAGTTTCGGATTTTGAAATCCCATTGTATTGCATTGTATACGAGAGATAACTGCATTGAACAACAACTCTCCAGCATAGTTCTATTGCCTCTCATTAAATCAGCCCATGTAAGCCTGAGCTTGGGAATATACAAGTTCAAATATTGCTAGAACACCAATTATGCTGCAAAATCATATTTTGTAAACCGAGAAACATTTATAATTCTACAAACCATTAAAATTTGTGTAAAAGGATGTCTGATATATATCATGGGATAACATAGCGCTTTATCAATAAACACTGGTACATGCACACTCCAATAGGTAAAAGGAAATACCACATGACAAGTTACTGGCCACTAAAGCTGACCATACACCACAGACATGAAGATATGGGTCAGATATAATATGCGGCCATCACTGTTTTCTAGCGGGACCAATCAATCTTGCTCTAAAACAGCCATATTGGACATGACCATTAAATACAGCCGATGTCCGTTGCTTTACATGGAAGCTGCTGGTCTCCATGCAAAGCATCGGCTCAGCTGGAGAGAGCAGAGCTGTCTACCCAGCTCCACCGATATCTGACAGCGGGGTGATGACATCTTCACGCTGCTGCAGGGAACATTGGATGGTTTAAACGTCGAGCCATCTGTACCCTGTTTTAGTGTACCTGGGTTAATGTATTGTAGGCTACTTTACCTCCTCCTCATTCTGCTGCCACATGTAGCTCTCTACATCTCATTTATTTTGTATCAGGTCAAAAAATTGGTAAATAGCAACGCTACACAAAAATCAACATAACAACCAGGCAACAGTGGGGGTGGAGCTTTGCTGGATTTTGACACTTATGTCAGGTAAACATTTTTTTAAACTTTTAATTGCCCTATTATCGGCCCCTCCTTTAGCCTCTCTAGCGGTCAGTCCCTACCATTTTTAACTGCGTGGTAAATGCGATCGCAGCAGAGTACATAGTACTCTGCTTAAATTTCCAGCCCTCCTCCCGGGAGGTTAAACAATGTTCTACCACTTCTCCTGTCTCCTCCTGACCATTTGATCTTTCCTGACAATTAGGACCATGGTCGGCTCTGCCGCCCAGATGTCTGCAAATACCACAATGAACAGCCCTCCAGCAAAACGAGTTCAGGAGCTCAGGAGAATATTAGGTGGCTCCTTAGACCTTGGTCTGCGCTAGCCTGATAAAATAAAGGCTCAACCTCCTCCATGACATCATGCTGCATCGCCAAATCCTTTGTCTGCTTATATTGTCATTGTGATAAATGCAGATGTACAGCGTTATGTGAATTCCCCTAGGTTTCTCTATTCTCTATAACTATATCCTTTAATATTCTGTATTTGAAATTAACATTGGTGTTATTATAGGGGATACAGCTAGACGTATAAGCCATCATCATCTGTGTAATGAACCACCATGCTTTTTCTATATGTCTTCAAAATTACTAATAAAAAGTGACCTAACTAGGCCACAGACTGCTGACGTATGAACACCATAACACCGCTCAGAGCAGATAGAAGGGAGCCTTTTCTAATTCCAGAAATTGTCACTAAGTGCATGATGAGAATATTTAAAAAATGAAGTTGATCTGAAATTCATTTTCAACACTTATATAATATTATTGGGAAGCATACAGGAAAATTACATCAATTAGAAAGTGGAAGTCATGAAGGTCAAGTGCCTGTGGAATCAGTAGTGTAAATATTTTAAATAGAAGTTTCTTTAAAGAGTTGGATTTGGAAGCGAGCTTTAAAGTGGAACGTAGAGGTGTTTGATAAATACTGAGTTGAGGAGAGTTCAGTAGCTGGAGATGAATGAAAAAAGGTTTGAGACGTGCGCTTGCTGTAGAGGTGAAAGGTGCGCTGGCTACAATTTCCAGCAGACACTTATTTGAAGTAACTCATTTATTATAAAGAACTTTTACTCATTTGTAGCATGTTCACTTTCATACCTTAAGGTTTGTAATATGAGAGCTATGAAAAATCCATCCTTAAAAAGAGGTTTTAAATTACTTGCGACTTTTAACACTTTATCCTAATCATTGTTACCTTTTTGCCTCAATCTCTTTTTCGCCCATGCAAACCCCAGCAGACACGGGCAAACTTTTAACACCATCACAAATAATTCATCAAATGCCGTGCTACGGTCGCATGCAATGTTATTATTACTTTTTTCTTTTATGTGTTTTTTATACAAGAGAAGAACACAGACATAGCTAAACAAACACCAGATGTGGGGATTAGGTGTGATTTGAAAGAAGAAACAGCGTCTTTATGTCAGAAAAAGAGACAGTTTAAAGGCCAATTCAACAGAAAGGTTGTGGCCAAATTAAAGTGGATCTATGCTGTGTGACAGAAAGCCCCAGAAGATCACAGGCTGTGTTCAGGATGGGGTATACATCTGTCCCAGGTTTAAGTTCTATACAGAGCAGTAAAGGTTTTGACCACTGGGGGGCGAGCAGGCTGAGACGAGCTACCTGGGGTAGTGATGTGCACAGGTGAGACTTGGCTTGGTCATTTGACTGGGAGATAACCTCCCTGGCTGCTCTAGGAATGCTCCACCGTGGAATCAGATCTTGTCAGTCTGAGGAGCTTCCAGACACAGTAAGACAGCCTGTGTGGCTGTATATTGTTTGTTTTTGTACCTGTTTTTGATGGACTTAGCTGGGAATAAACATCACCTTTTCTTTGCACCTCGTGTTGCTGTGCCTGTGTCCTGTGTGGTGACAGCTCAGTAGCAGGAACAAATTCCTCACAGCTGGTAAAAAACATAAGTTACATTTTTACTCACCTCTGAGCAGGCAAAAAGGTAGAGAAAAAACACAATCTAATATACTTACTTCATACCTGTCAACTTAAAAAAAAGGAACCTTGGGGAAATACAGGAAGTGACATAACCAATATCACTTCCAGTAGGCAGAATGTGGTTCTTTCGCATTCCAAGTGCCGGAAGTGATGTCACTTCCAGTACTAGGCTTAGTTCTCGGCTGATTAAGCAGGGAGAGGGTGTTAATGTCCCAGCCCGCTTGTGCTGATAATGTGGGAAGTGGGACATTAGGGAGAGTAACGCCAATGCTAAATTTCCACGATTTCAAGAATTCGGGAAAAATCTGAGAAAAAAATGGAATTTGGCTGGGAAAGCCACAAGACTTTCCTGACCAAATAGGAAGGTTGACAGGTATGATACTTTTATTTCCCTTGATCTATGGCAAATGGCATCTGAAAAAGTTTCTTCCTGCCAAGTTACCTGTTAATCTGACTGCAGTACCACAAATAGTCACTAAATTCGTTAATTCATAAATTTGATTTGTATTCTGAAACCCCACGGTCCCCATGCAAAGCAATGGACATCGACCACGATTTACGACCCGCTCGAAACAGGGATGGCCGCATTAGATATGGGCCAGATATATGGCCGTGAGCACGCACAACGCTCAAATCGGTCATTGATCTAGCCCATATCTATGCGTGTGTTCCCAGCTTTACTATGTCTTCAATAAAGTAGTTGGTGTGCTGTTACTCAGCCTGAAGGTGCTGCATGCTCAGTGAGTTGATGAAAGGACTAGGAATTTACAATTGGTGATTTGTCCTCTAGAGCTGTGGAGAACTGAAGTGTTGTCAGACATGAGGGTCTTTTAAAAGAGTCTGCTGGGAGCAGACAGGCCTGTCTGCAGGTAGGGATGGACCGAACTGTTCGCCGGAGAACAGTTCGGAGGCGAACGAGCATGTTCGCCCATCCTCTCGCCGGCGGACAGTACGGGTGTTCGACCCGCTTCGTTCGCCGACGAGAAGAAGATCTAAATTCTTCCTCCGGCAGGATCAGAACCTGCGACATCGTGCCGGAGGAAGAATCTTTTCACTACAAGACCGGGCATGCAGCCGGTCTTGTAGTGAAAAATCTGGCTTGGAGCAGGAAGTGACGTCAGTGACGTCACATCCTGCGCCCATAACCAGGAACTATGCGTTCCAGGTTGCGGTCCAAGGACCTGATGTGACGACTGACGTCACATCCGGTTTTTCCGATTCAAATTCAAGGCGGGGAATTTGAATGTGTCCGCGAACAGGGTGGACGGCGGACTTATTTAAAAGTCCGACCCGCCCGTTCGCGGACAGTAAATGGCGATGTTCGCCCATCTGTATCTGCAGGACTGAAGGGACCCAGTGGAGAGAATGTGAGTAGGAGAGACCACCTTCCCTAAGCCATGGTGAAGGGCAACTAATAAGCTTAAGAGCCTCTGGGCAACAAGAACAGTCACACAGACTGGGCACAGGCTTCTAAAACTGTACATTTTTCCAACATTTAAGTCAGATCCCTGCTCCTGGGATCAGGGGCAGTGTAAAGCCTATATATAGCATTTTCAATAAATACACAGTCCTGTTTGATGCCAATACCGTGTTGACATTTGACTTATTTGTAAATCTGGGATCTGTTATCACCCTGAAGACTTAACCAGAATCTGTGTGAGTGTGCACATAAGAGCAGAGGGAGGAGATTACTTGGTGTCTGCTAGAACAACTACAGGAAGGTGCCATTTATCGATCAGGGATATTTGTAAATGTGATCAGCTTACTAGAATGTATCTCATGAATATGTATTCATATAATAATACAAATGATTTCTTTGTGCAGTTTGTCAACATTTGCGATGTCTACCAATATTTGATTCGATATTCGCAATTTCAGTGTATGACCATGAATTGTGAAAATATATTCGCAATTATAATTGTGTTCACAATGCATGGCCATAAGCTTCCATAATGCATTATATCACGCATATTTGACATTGCTAATATCCGCTGTCATATTAGCGAAATTTGCGAAGTCTCGTACAGCTGATATTCTAGTATTCAAGCTCAAAACTAATACTGATTAGTAATGAGCAGCATAGACAATTAGTGATGGCCAAACTGTTTGCTTTTCTTCCCCCGGCCAACAGTGATGTTGTTTGACCCGCCCTGTTCACCGGCGGGAAGAAGGTTACTATTCTTCCGCTGGCCAGTGGAAGAACTCTTTCACGAGACAGACCTGGCTGACAGACATCACTATAGACAATTTTTGTCTTTACAAAATATCGCAAATTGTTGCCTAATATTCACAGTAAATTTGACAATCCATGATCTCCAGTCATTATTACCTTCATTGCAAAAATCGCCACTGGGTAAACGCTATTAAATGGACAAGACCCCATTAATTTACTGAGTGACTATTCCTTTCTATGGTGCTGCTATAAAAATGTTTCTCTTAGTTTTTTTTTATGAGAAATGTACAAAAATCATCCCAGCCATTTATTGGAAAGTGTAGAAAAAAGGTTTCCCACAACTAAAGAGCTGTGAACGTGCAGCCCCCCGCTATGGTGATAACAGCTCTCATTCCCATTAACCTCCCTAGCGGTTGAGACGAGTCCAGCTCGTCCAGTGCTGACATGCTGAAAGTGCACTGGACGAGCTGGACTCGTCCAACAATGATCGGAGCCCCGCGGCGCTC
Organism: Ptychadena robeensis; assembly: GCA_036250615.1. Lineage (NCBI taxonomy): Eukaryota > Metazoa > Chordata > Amphibia > Anura > Ptychadenidae > Ptychadena > Ptychadena robeensis. The sequence continues at coordinate 204,105,817 of CM070032.1, forward strand.
ACTCACCGATCCATGCGTCCGCGGCGGTTCCGATCTCACAAATAACTCTTCCTGGAAGAAGAGATCCCTCTGCTTAACAGATAAAAAAAATTACATAAAAAAAGCAATGACAGTGCTGAACTTGCATCTGACTCTCTGTAAAGAAACTGAAAACTGAAAGTAGCCTATGATGATAATTGGGGAATGTTGGGGTATTTTCAGAACTGAAAATAGACTCAACCCTTCTCTGCATCTCCAGCAAGATGTCAAACTGGTCAAACTTTAAAAAAACAACAACAACAACAATCTTGTATGTACTGTAGTTTCTGGCGTATAAGACTTTTAAATCCAGGAAAATCTTCTCAAAAGTCAGAGTCGTCTTATACACCAAGTGCTGAAACTTCTGAGCCAGAGGAGTCTGCCTGTCAGACATCGGAAGCCACCTCTCTCTCACCCTCCTCGATGTGTGAGACAAAGCCAACGTGCTCACAAAAGGCTGTGGCTCCAGTGGCTGAAACTGGTATTGCAGCTCAAACACATTAAAACACCTTCACTGTGTCATGTGACATGATATCAGTTACATTTTTGATTGCCAAAATTCTTTGAATTAAATGTATACAATTTATGTCACTTAGATAACCGCAGGTAAACATTTATATTAGAGGTTGCAGTTAGGGGTGTGAAATTGGGAATGTAAATTAATAAAAACAAATTGGACTTTTAAGGTTGCTGGAGACATTTGTAAGGCCATGGGTCCACTGCGGTTTCCCTCAGCTGGCCAAAAAAATTACACACGCCGGCACATTTGCCAGTGGATTTCCCCTTGACTTGTAGGCAGTTTTCCCATGTCATAAGAATTAAAATTACCATATTAAAGGCCAATCTGATGGTTTTTTTTAAAATTTTTGGGTATGCATTGGAAGGGGCGGCGAGTATACCCCAAACTCTATATTTTAACTGGAAAAGTTAGAGGACGTCTTATACACCCAGTCATCTTACACGCTGGAAAATACGGTATATACAATATGTGAATATATGTGTGCATGTATGTGTGTATATGTGTTAGTTGTGGTATCTTGCAGCTGTATCAAACCTCAGCAATATTCCTATAAGCGTCAGCAATAAAAAATGTTCTTCCGCTGTCACCGAGCGCCGCACAGTCATTGTGTTTTACTGCTTCCATCTCTTAATGCAAACCTATTTGTACGCCCAGCCTGATTGAAATCAATAGACTTTCTCTGTGGCCTCTCCTACTGTCGTAACATCTGTTGTGCAGGGATAATGAATATACTTCCTTATATATCTACTAGATGAAGAATCTGTCATTCAGTATATCATAAACTCTCATAAAAATATGGAACTGCCAAAAATTTAAAAAGACTTGTATCAAATGCCCTTCTATCTACATGTTTCAATAGTAGCTCACTAAATATACAGTGTTACTTCGCAGAAGCCGGACGTAGCCATGTGGGATCCACACTGAGAACAATTTAATTCATTATCAACAAGTGTGTTTACTGAGCTGTTATTTGAGCCGCCTGCGGTTCTGAGCAGCTGTCACTGGATCCGGCCTATTACGGGTAAACACCTGTATATATAACACCTTCCTGATACATAACGCCTACTAATAGACTTGTGAAAAAAATCCTCTAAATAGTGATTTTGTTAATTGACAAGGCTCTCTATAACAGACAGTGTTAATAACCCTTTTTTGCGCTGTTTTAATGAGTCATCCTTAATTGTGTAAAACTACAAGAACAGAGATTGGCTTGTCTACCTTGATGTCAGAAACATAAAAGAAGAAAAGAAGAGCGGACAGTCTTTATAATGGGTTGTAATGGTTCCTTGCTATGGTTCTGTATGCGTTGTGTATTCTGTCTGTTCCAGCCAGTGCCCTTTTTTAGGCTTTCTGGGGCCCTATGCAAGTTCTTGCTTAACCTCCCTAGCGCACTGCTGAGGTCCAGATTTCTGTACCAAAAGCCCATGTACTGGACTGTAACTTCCCAAAATATGTCCGTACAGAGGTCTAATAGACATTCTGAATATAACAATGTTTGAAACAAAGAATTATGTAAAAGAAAAATTACATTTAAAAAATAAAATAAATAAAATGTATCATTTGAATGATAAAATGTCTAAAATACTTATTTTGTATGATAGATTTCAAAACTGTATGTATTCATATTTATATATTTTTTATATTCATAATAAAAATTTTATTCAATTGGAAATATGTTATGTGTTTCTGTTTTTTTTTTTACTTTGAATTGTGATTACTGTATCCAATACAATTCAAAGTAAAGAAAGAATCTGGAGCTCTCCCTGAATGGGGAGGGCTCCAGATTCCCTTTGGCACCCTCTCTGCTCTAGTCTGAAATCTGGGGGGGGGGGGGGGGGG